>CM053266.1:66318070-66564969 GCA_028583415.1 Protea cynaroides | reverse complement strand
AAGCAATGGGAGAAACGGCCGGTTTGAGCATGTCCGATGGTGGCAACATTAAACAAGCACTTCAATTTTCCACCCGCAAATAATTCCTTAAGAGGGCAGCCTTACAAGATGCCTCACTAAATTAGGCAGTGGCAAAGGTTGGCAAGCAGCAACAAATGCACCTTCAACTTTGATCAGCATTTGAATCATCGGGTGACAAGGTTGAATGAACAAAGACAACGGCAAGTTCCATGAGTCTTTGTCCCGGAGATGCCTTACGATGAAACAAATTCACAAAACCTTGCTCCTGCCATGGGAGATCTTTTAATAAGAAACGACACATAAATTGCATGCTTCTTACGTATTGTATTTGTTTTGCTCACGTGGATCCGATGGTGGATTGGACAAAAGGGCCTATGTTTCTAAGAACTTTGCCAACTAATAATCTTCTTGGCTCATGGCCACACTACAGGGATGTAGAAACATGTTACTATATTAAGGTAACTAAACAAAAGATGCATGTCGGGTAGATGAATGAAGGAGACTCACAAAAGAAGAGATGTAAAAGTATGATTCTTGACCTTACAAGTAAGCAATGCAAATGTACTTTAAAGCAATTATTCTGCAGTACTTGATTTATTAGTTGGAAATTTGTATTCATATATACTTCTTTATTCATTTTCTTTTTCAAACACTTGAAGTTTATCGGTTTGTTTCATATGTTATGTCTAACTCAAATGCAATATACCATGTAACCTCACCACCGGTACATAGGAGGTTAGATTACAAAAAATTGAAGGTACGTAGCTAGTTTGGAAAATGTAAATCAAGACAAGAAAATGTTTCTAACCTTATTGACTTCATCGTTCATTCATTAATTGAGTCATCATAGACTCCATACTTTGTGAAAACCTATCATTTGTTATTTGTTCTTGTGCCTCAATGCTTTGTCTCAGCGTGGAGAGTTCTTCACGTAATGAGTCATTCTTCATGAATCAATCTTTACCCGTACTGCTGCTGCCCCATGTAATTTACTTTAGGTGAAATTCCATAACTCGTACAGCCACGCATTACGACCATGGATATCTTTTCGACAACATCCAGAAAATTGACTCCTTTACCGAGATGTCATTTCGTACTTCTTCGGGTTTTTGATTCGAGGACATTGGTCCATCTCATCCCGCACTGACATCAGGGAATTCAAATGACATCATAATTTATATGAATATAGATCGCTGTGAAATTTAAGTTATGTACGTATTCATCTTTCTTTGATGTAGGTCATAAGGACCATCCTTCTTCTTAGTATGTGTTCTTTGAATAAACTCTAAACGGAGGGATACAACGACAGGTGCTCCAAACGTAGTCATGAAATCAAAATTAGGCAAAAATAAAGACATTTTGGAGTAACGGGTAACAATATTAATAAGTTTAAAATACAGATTACCATCTCCTCCTCTATACAAGCATAAGTCTTTCCAATTGATTTTGTCATGTTTTTGACACTCTCATTATCGGAATTTCGGATCGACATGGCCTACCAATTTTCAACACATTATATAGTTTTCTCTCGGCATCTTTGGAATTCTTAGTTATAATTGGAGTAGCAATAGCATACCTTATACTCTTCCTAAGATCCCACTTACGTAAGAGGAACTCCCAATGCTCGTAGGAATACGACCATCCAAATGTTTCCTCCTTTCTTCATTTGTAGGGTATTTATCAAATACACTCTTCTTCACGCTCATGTTTGAATTCTTTCCAACTTTTGTTGAGCCTACTAAAAACATACCCTTTACATCTATCTGATAGGTTAAATTTTCCCTACATAAAGAGGTATAAGTAATGTTAGTTTTAAAAAGATAGATTTTTTTTCAATATAAAAGCAATAGGAATCTTTACAAATGTTTTTTTTTTTTACCCAACTACAGCCCATGCATTGTTCTTACATGTCTCGAACCTTCCTCCAACTTTGGAAGCAAATAGGGGAGCACTTATAATTTCGGGCTTGAATTCCAATCCAAGTACCAAGCGCAGCTGATTTCTTGCTACATGGTATGCCCAACCTTAATCTAATTTTAAATTTCTCCCCCTCCCCGCAATGTCTTTATTATGTCACATCTTGCTGGACCTCGCCTCTTTTACCTATTTCATAGCGAACAATTAGAGGACATGAATATATATTTAAAATTGATTGAAAATAAATAAATAAAAACCACATACATTGACTAACAGAGATGTAGAAGCTGAATCTCGAGGTATCAAAGACTATCTCCTCGCGCCATTTGTCACTTTCTGCAATTTGATATATGATGCAATCAAATACATACAATAAAATTTAAAATGTTTTAAGAAGAGTAGAATATAGCATTCAAAGTGTGTAAAAACACATATACAAGTCGTTTGGAGGTTGTAAAAAAGTATTTTTATATGTACAATTGCATGTATTTAAACATTGATTCGGTGGATTACCATCCGAACTTTCCCCGCCATTGGGGGTGTCAACTACAACTCTGATAAATCGGTTCGTATCCACTTGACATCATCACTGCCTTCGTAATCGTCTAAGGGATGTAAGGCGTTGGATAGATCGATTGATTAGACTGAATCAATGCTTGTTCTTGAACTCCATTATTCCGCTCTCAATATCATAGATATCCAATCTTAGACCTTATGACAACGTGCCGTTCGGACTTGAATTCATCTTCTACATAAAAAAACTTGCCGTGCATGAAGGAAAAACGGATGGCTCGTCCAAGCTTCACCTTGTCTTCACCGTACAATAAGTGTTTAAAATTTACAGGAGTAAAGCCCATCTCATCTTTATGCACTCCCATTCTAGGATCCACCAAATCACACCGAAATAACATTACCTCGATCTTATCGAAAGTATTCCACCTCGATCAACGTGATTGTAAAACTCCAAAATAATCGACATGTCCATCAATTGGCACCTTATCCTTTTTTACTTGCAGAACTTGCTTGTCAAAAGCCGTTATGAATACGTCACATTTTGTTTTGAGTTCTTAATACTTGAAGCTCTATTGCATACTCTGGTATGAAACCTACTCATTTATAATGTAACCTATGTAACTTTTAGCCTCAACATTAGGTCCAAGCGCTAGCTATCCGATGTAGTCCCATACCTCAACTCCTTTTCATAAAAAATTTTAATATCCCGACAATATTAATGACACTAAATGGAGAACAAAAATTGGGACTATTACACATAAATAACAAATCTTTATTATGCACTTATGTAAGACCTGATCGAACTAACCGGTCTTACCACCTTGAACCGGTCTACCCATCATGGTCGAGCCAAATGGATCAAGTGTGTGAGGGAGATCACGATCCCAGTACTAAAAACTAACCCAAAAATACTAAAATAAGGGGAGGGGTCGCATACCCAGCAAGGCGGGGTCGGACCCCCAAGTATAAAGTCGGACCACGAGTTTTTGACCGGGGTCGAGTCATTTTAGAACCCAGGGTCGACGGGATCTCCGACCCCCCTCATCGACCCCCAGTCTACCGATAGAAACCGTGAATTAGGAACTTTCCAAATTTCAATGAGATTCTTTCCTAATCTCAATGGGACGTATTTTGAGAGTTTCTACTCTATAAATAGGACGTCCCTAAGCCCCTTCACTCCTTTTAGAACCCTAATTGGATTGAGAGAAAGAAAAGAGAAGGAGAAGAGAAAGAGAGAAAGAAGAAAAGTGGAGAAGAAGATCAAAGAGAGGCTTCGGAGAGACAAGCCTAATTCCGTATGGATACTATCTCCATGTAATTCTACAGACCTTAGGATAGATAGTGAAGAGGGAATGATCTAGTGAAAACCCAAATCATCCATCCATGGTTAGGTTTTCATGGAAAACCATGGAAATCATATAAACCATGTAGGGGAATAAACTATGGTTCTAAAGCCATAGATCATGTATGTAATGGATTTTAAAAAGCAAGTCATGGGACCCAAACATGAAGGAATGGACTGTAGGAAGCAAAAATTGACTAAACCCACGGGGGTCGCACTCGAGGTTCGATGGCCAATCGACCCTACCCCGGACTCTAACAATCGACCCCGGTGTTCGGGAAGTCGGAATCCTGGGTGGTAGCACCAAAGGTCGATGGAACCTCTGACCCCGGCATCGACCCCGAGTTAACAACATGCTTTTAAAGTCGAATTAATTATAATTAAATTCTATCGACTTGATTAGGTCTTCTAGTGATATAATATCGATATATAGTTGATTCTTAAAGCTTGGAAGATGACCCACGATCAAGTAAAGGTGAGGGAACAAGACCTAAACTAATTGGTTAATAATAAACTGTTTTACTCTTGAGTCCAATGTCATGATTGATTTTATACGTGTATGATTGTTATGTGCATTCAACATGTCATCCAATATTTCTATTATTACTGTTCATGCATATTTAATTATTGTTTATAACATGATGATGATAATGATAGGAATAGGTATGTGGATGTATGTATGTGGTTAGTATGCTTGATGCGAGCGAGTATGTCGGGAGGTGTCATGGAAGGGGCCTCGGCATCTCTCAGCTCTATCTCTAATTTAAGTCTTGTCCCCGACATCGATCGTGTCGTTATTACCTTAAGCCGGAACTATTGCGTCGTAGGGTGGTGAGGTGTGGTCTCGGGGCCAGTGGAGTCTCTAACTCTGGCGGGGGCCCTTTGGCCAGCTATCTCTATGGGACGTATTGTGAGGGATGCTGGGGTGAGGCCTTGGATATCTTGTTGGCATTAGGATTGGTTGGTTGCGGGCCCGGTTTGTGAGCCCTCGCTAGCGAGGGCTTACGTGTTGCGTATGGGCAGTGCGGTAATAGGCGTGACCTTTGCATGTACGTTGTCCGTGGTGGGTGCATGTGGGTGCGAAATATAAAGATTACCTTTAGGCGGCTTGCACCGGTTCGTGTATGGGGTGCGGCGTCAATAAACATGATCTTTGTTGACCTATCCTTTCCATTGCACATTGCAAAACTTATTTACCGGACCAAAGATATGAATTGAATGCATGCATATGTTTGTTGCATTGTTTTGTTTGCTCAGCGAGCCATGATATGTGCTCACCCTCTCGGCGTCGAATATTTTTAGTTGATGATGCGAGTACTACGGTTTGCGGATTATATGAATGCTACGATGTATGCGCGTGTTCTTTGCAATGGGAGCGAGGACTTAGAGGATACGCGTGACCCCTCATGTGAGTGCAACTCATGCGTATTCTTTTGGGATTTTATTTGAATTTATAAAGGGATGTAATTGATATTTTATTTTATGTCTCGGTTGATACAGTCAATAAATTGATATTTTAATTATGATTATTACGATTAGAGTTCTCGGTTCATTTACTATAAAACTTTCGCTATTGTGTATTTATTCTAATTATGGTTGTGGATGTGCATGATTTTATTTTTAATGGATACCTCTATTAGAATCCTGGTTGAGCCATTTGGTTTATTAAGCGGTTCATCGCTGCCGTTACAGGTGGTGTAGAATTGGGGTGGTGACAACTTACATGCTTATTGAACCAATTTGGGAACTCTCTATTATGCCTCTCATCGACCAAACGTGGCGAGATCGATGAGCTAAATCAATTTGGATTTCAACTGCGGTAGAGGCTTCAAAATAAATGAGGAAAGTTATGTTTAGTTGGCACTCTACTGTACATATATTGAAGTACAATGGATAAAAATCAGAAAGTAATCGTACTTTCTATATTCTACTATCCCATCATAATGGAATAAGACATAGCGATGCACCTGCTCCAATTCAATGATGTTTAGGTACCATCTACGCACTTCCCTAAAGGCCTACTTATTCCCGAGAATATATTATATGGATCTTCAATGCCTAATGACCCCTCATTTCTAGATGGTCGATTGGACTTCGTTTCCACACCTTTGAAGTACCTAGAGCAAAATACCAAACACTCTTTACGCAATATATCCTTCTGCTAGTGGAGCACTTCCAGGTCTTACCTACGATTGCGCCGCGTAGTCTTTAGGTTCTTAACAGAATCTAAACAAAACAACACTAGTGTTATTGATGTCCCTATGTGATAATAATTGGTTGTAGCCATGAAAAACAATTATTCGAACACTTACTTTTCAATTGGATACATCCAACGGTAGTGTCTTGGGCCAAACAATGCTTTCGCCTAGTAGCGAAAATTCTTCTTCCAATTAAGTGGTAATTGAGGCTTCTTAGATGATTTTTTCCTCTTTTTCCCACCCTCTTCAGTAATTTCTTTACCAAATTCAAGAAACTATACATCCCATAATTGATCCAGATGGTCACAACCGGACAACATTTTAGGTTGGACTCTATGTTCCTCATGTCCATCGAAGCTCTTTTTATTATGCCGATAAGGGTGACCTTCTGGAAGAAATCGACGATGTCCAAAATAACAAAATTTTCTTCCATTTTTTAGCCATCGAGATGAGCTATCTTCATTACAAATTGGGCAAGCCAAAGCACCTTTCGTACTCCATCTTGAGAGGTTTCCATATGCTGGAAAATCATTAATGGTCCACATCAAGGATGCACGCAATACAAAATCTTCCTTCTTGTGTACATCGTAAGTTGCAACACCAGTGTCCCACAATATTTTAAGCTCATCTACTAGTGGCTGTAAGTACACATCTATATCATTCCCAGATTGCTTTGGACCAGGAATAAGCAATGTCAGGATTATGTTTGAGGGCTTCATGCACAACCATGGTGGTAAGTTGTAAGGGATTACCACAACAGGCCATGTGCTATGGGTGCTACTCTTATTTCCAAAAGGATTGAATCCGTCACTAGCTAGCCCAAGCTTAACATTACGAGGATCGTTGCAAAAATCTGGGTACAACTTATCGAAATCCTTCCATGCTTTTGAGTCAGCTGGGTGTCGTAACTTACCATCGTCTGTACCCTCTTCGCGATGCCATCACATATCAGCTGATGTCTTAGACGACATAAATAACCTTTGCAGCCGTGGGATCAAAGGGAAATGGCGTAATGTCTTAATCGGTATGTTCTTACCACCCTTTTTATATCTTGATGACCTACAGTGTTTACATGAATCCAAAGTCATTGTCTCCTTCCAAAACAACATACAATCTCTCGGGCATGCATCAATCTTATTGTAATCGAGTCCTAATTCCTTGATGATCTTCTTTGTTTCATAAAAAGAATTTGGCAAAGAACTTGGCTCAGGAAATGTCTCTTTCAATAACTCCAACAACATAATGAATGCTTTGTCGCTCATCTTGCATAAACACTTGATGTGATATAGGCAAAGCAAAAATCGAAGTTTCATAAAATTTCTACTTCCCGGAAACAACTCTTGATCTGCATCTTCCATCAACCGTTTAATATTTAGTAACTCGGTACTCGGACCCCTTGTATGCTCACCCATTGTAGTACCCTCAACTCCTTCATTAACATGTGTTCCCTGTATCTCATTTAACATATTATGTATATCGTCATTTATATCTGCTTCATCAATGCCAACTGGATTTTCATGGGGAGCTGGTTGTGATGATGAAGATGGAGCTGGTTGTAATGATGAAGTTTCACCATGATAATTCCACATGACATAACCCCTGTGAAATCCATCGACGACCAGATGTTCATCAATAACATCCTTAGTACACCAGTATCGATTTTGGCACTTTACACATGGACATAAGATTTCTTGCCCGATATTCGCTTTATTAGAAAATGTGAATTCTATAAAACTTTAGACCTCTTGCAAGTACTGTGGAGATAACCTGAACCTTGCATCTCGTGAACCTCTATCAATCCAACTACTCCTAGATATTGTTGTACAAAGTAACTGACAAGATATTTAAGATAAAAAAATATTAATACTTATAATCCCTTAAAATAATGCATGTAAAATAATAAATTACAAGGTACATCTCAATTATAATTCAGGCAATAATTAAATTGCTACATTGGACATTAATTGTCGTATTTCATGTTTTCAGACTCCACTTCTACCAATTCAAATATATTTCACATTTTTTGAGGTGCAATTTCAGGCATCATATTGATACTAGTCGCTGATTCTGAAAACATAGAAGTGGAATCTCAAAACATGGACATAATCATGTATCATAAAAATCAGTTATAATTCCAAACGATGTGAAGGTTCAGTCCAAACAATCATTAGCAATTGATGTATAATCATGTATCATAAAAATCAGTTATAATTCCAAACGATGCAAAGGTTCAGTCCAAACAATCATTAGCAATTAAGCATCCCTTAACTTTGTCAAACGTCAAGATCCCATGATCCAACAGAATATCACTATGTTTCTATCGAAATTATAAAATAGTCCAACACCGTAAAAACTTATTCTAAACTTAAATAAAATTCACACAGGTTGACACGTCCTTTTATTCTTAAACCAAAGGGTACCAATTACCCTGTCCAATAATGAAACAACACGAATGAAGATGCACCTTTTATTGATCAATGAGATGAGACACCAAGCACAGAAGGGTGGGTTGGAAAGGGGTTCATTGAAAGAGATCCCAACTGTTTTAAGGAGAGAAGAGGGCGATAACAGGACAGTTATAGATTGGAGAAACAATTTTTTTTTTTTAAATGGAAAAGACCTATACTACCTAGTAACTGACCTTCAGCCTATCACTGCAATTTTTTTTTGTTCTTTTCCCACCGAACCAAACATGTGACTAAACCCTGAAACTCCTCCAGAGGGATCTCATGAAATAATGGCCTGTGAAGAAAGTCTTACTGCATGGGATATCAATCACATACAATGAGTTATGAGGAATTTATCTCGCCAAAGATACTATAGATGAGCAAAAACTTCATTAATGACGGGAAATAGTTTCCCATCACAACTGATCTCCTAGTTCATCTAAAAATAAACACAATCTCTGAGATTATATTCCAGAACAAAACTCCTTGAGAAGGCTTTAAAAGAGAGACAGAGAGAAGTCAGAGGGAAGCCTCAAAATCTGGCTCTCTTAACTATCAATTCCACAAATCAATATAATATAATCTATAGTAACATGTGATACAAATGTGTGATGTTAGTATGATGATTATTGCATACATGTATGAATAAATTAAGCAACTATTTGTAGTATTATTGAATACAGTTGGAATTGCGAAATAAAGAGATTTTAATATATACGAAATCATGTACAATTTGTTGTATTCTATTTGTTATGATTTGCAACTGTATTATATAGTATGATTAACTTGTGTCCAAACAAATCATTAACATTGGTAACGATTTATCACACACTGTAGTTTATGCTCAGATTATGACACGCAAGCATCACTTCATATTTTCACAAGCATTATTTATGGCTATAGACGGTTTGCATGGTGCTCAATATAATTACATTACTGGATTGCACATGTTAATTTACATTATATTTACATTTTGATTATATTTATATGTATTTTATTGAACTGCAGTTATAACACAACGTTTTGTGATACTGACATCATCATAACATATTGCACTTATTTGTGCAATGCATTGCTACTATGACAAAGTGACTATTACAGTACAGACACACAATACGGTTTTTCCATGAAATTAAAAGAATCACAAAAAAAAAAAAAAAAAAAGAGAGGAGGAGAGGAGATTGTGGTGTTACCTGAGAAGATGACCAGCGACAAGAAGAAGGCGGAGAGATGGAGCTGGCGTCGAACTGGATCAGAAGGAGAATATGGAGATGACGATGGAGAAGGAGATGGAACCGAACTGAGATATTGGAGGTACCTTAGGGTTAGGATTTGGGAAATAGAGATGGAGGAGAGGAGATTGTGACGTTACCTGATGACCATATAACAGCGGCAATCAGAAGGCGGAGATGGAGTCGGCGGCGTCGAACTCGATCAGAAGGAGAATATGGAGATGACGATGGAGAAGGAGATAGAGCCGAACTGATCAGATGGAGGTACCTTATTAGTGTTAGGATTTGGGAAATAGAGATGGAGGAGAGGAGATTGCTGTGATGTTACTTGAGATGACCATATATAGCAGCAGCGACAAGTATGCAGAAGGCGGAGATGGAGGAGCTGGCGGTGGCGTCAAACTGTATCAGAAGGACAATATGGATGACGATGGAGAAGGAGATTGCCGAACTGATCAGATATCGATGGAGGTAGGTTAGGATTTGGCGAAAATAGAGATCGACGGAGGTGGAGATGGCATTGAACCGACGAAGAAGCAGGAAACGGCTTGAATAAATGGCGTGCAGTGGGAAAACATTGTGAATATGGGATAATGGGGAAACAATTATAGAAGATCCAACGGTTCTTAAGAACCGTCACATACCTGCAGCAAGCCGCGGGAAAATTAAAAAAAATGAAAATGTCGAGGGAATATCTGTTGGGATATACGACGGGACTAAAATCTCGCCCTAAATGTATATCTATATACGACGGAAATTAATTCCCGTCGTAACTATATATCTATATACAATGGGATTTAATTCCCGTCGTTACTATATATGTATACACGATGGAATTTAATTCCCGTCGTAACTATGTATCTATATACGGCGGGACTTACTTTCTGTCTAAAATGTATATCCATATAAGACGGAAAATAATTTTTGTCGTAACTACCTATATATATACGACGATAAGTGATTTCTGTCGTTACTACATATCTATATACGACGTGTACAACTGCTCCGTTGTAATTACGGATTGGCGGGAACACCGCGGGAAAAAAAATACATACGCGCATAGGAATTAGGTTATACATGACGCCATGTATAATTCCGTCGTATTTAAGTGGTTATATAAGATGGATAAATAATTTCGTCGTTAAAACATAACTATAGATGACGAAATATAGATAACGTCTTAAATATGAATTATTTAAGACGGTTACATAAAACCGTCGTTAATTTCCGTCACAAAAAATCATTTTTGTTGTAGTGGGACTATAAGAATTTCGATGAACAGTCACTCACTTTTGACAGTTATACGATTCCCAGTTTGTGAAGGAGATAACCACTGCGGAAAAAGTGTTCCAACATATGCTAGATATCTTAATGACATAAGTCACTTTGAGATGAATACTTGAGTCCAATGATCGAATTACCACGATCTCGTTACCCTAAAATCCTTATAGGTCAATGCATTTTGATATTATCCAACTTATAGGCAAATCGCCTCTAATTTGGACTAATATCATACTTTAGCTTACCGCCTTCTTTGGCTAAATACTGCCTTACAACTTGACATGTCTTAAATAATCAGAAATATATACCAGCAATGAAATAAATGCTCACCAATAATCCTGCTCATTAAATCATAAGCACCATTAACAATCACTAATAAACCATCAACTATCAGATCTCCACTAATCAAGCAGATCTAAACACTCCCACTGACTAAGAGAATCTAAAGACTCTCACAGATATTACAAATTCCAAGAGAATATATAAACCAATAAAATACTTTCATTTAAATTTAATATGAAATTTAGTTCTATCAAAACATGTCAAATAAAATCTTTCAAAATAAATAACTGAACTGTAAGCCAACAAACAAATATCCAAAAACAATTTAAAGACAACTAGTAATAATAAAGAAAACTAACTAGACCTATAGCTTCAACTGTATTAAACGACATCATCATTTGACGTCTTCTTTCTCTAGTGTCTTAGTTTCCTTCTTCTTCTTCTCCAACCAAGCTTCTCTTGCCTTACACTCTCTGTTCATGTGCCCCTTCTTATGGCACCAGAAACATTCAACGTCACTCATATTCCTATCATAAGGTTTTCCTTTCTTAAAGGAGCATCTATCTTTTTTTCTATAAGGTCTTACCCCAACCTTTCCTTTGCCCTTATCTTCTCTGGAATGATGACTACTGACATTGACACTTTCAAATCTTTTCTTCAGTCTCATTTATTCTTTAGTGCAAACAGAGATTAAGTTGTTCAAATCACATTCTTCTTCCTGAGTATTATACACCACTTGTATCTGGTAATACTCTTTAGGTAACGAGGATAACGGACAATGGATCACGAACTCATCATCAACGTTAATTCTCATGCCTTTAATCTTCTCAACAGTAGTAGCAAGCTCCATGAAATGATCTCTGACACTTTCATTATTATCAAACTTTGCATTAGTAAGCTTGTTCATCAAGGTGCTTCTCTGTCCTCTGTCAGAAAGCTTAAACTTTCCTTTGATCTCTTTTAAATATTCTTTGCCATTTTTCTTGGCTTGAACACCATCACGCATGGTTTCAGGAATGGCCTGCCTCATGAGCAGCATAGACTTTTTATTTGCTGCCATCCACTTTGTCATTTTCTCCTTTTCTTCTAGGGTATTAGTATCAGTGATGGCAGCAGGTTTTTTCTCTTTAAGCATCATATCTAAGTCAATTAAACCTATACTCGTTTCTAGCTGTTCATACCACCTTTTAAAATTCATCCCAGACAGGGAAGGAATAATAACTACCAAACCACCTGGCATAGTCATAGGGATGGACATCCTGGGAGATACAAACCATCATCACCATATGAGTTCAAGCAAAAATATCAAGTAATAGAAAACCATGCGAAACTCATACAAACACATGTAATTATATTTACTTCTACTTTGTCCCTAATAAAAAGAAGTAGACATCAAAACCTTCTTTGAGACAACCATACTTAGATGAAAATATTAATGCATGAGTTCAAATACATATCAATCAATAGAAATTTGATATATACATTATTTACTTGCACTAACCATATCAACCATTGATGCAAATAAATATCTTTTTTCTAAGAGTTAACCAACTACACATTCTCCTTTGGGATAAACATGCAGTGGTCTTCTCAATTTTTGTGCAGTGACTGCGAAAGAATAATGACTCTTGAAGATCCCACCACCTTTGGGTTAATGAGACCCCTTAAAGTCAACCCTTTCAACTCATGTGAATGAACATACCTTTAACTTTGACAATGCCACATTTGGGTTAACACTGTCTTTCTTAGCTGCTTTTCACACCATGGAGAACAGTGTATTAAAAATATATCCTTTATTGTATATGTAAATATATAAATTTGGGACTTGAGGACCACTATGTTGGAACTGAGTATACCACTTTGGTGGATTCCATCCAATCTTCACATGACACCTACAAACCTTAATTTGAACAAAACTTGACAATCACATTTGGGTGTACATCGCCCTTACACAAGTATTTACAAATACATGAACGTTGAATTTGAAGACATCATGAAACTAGGTGTATCACTTTGGTGGGATCCACCTAATTCTATAATGTTATCCTCAAACCTACTTTGCAGCACCATATGGGTCAATAAACAAAATCTCATGCACACATAACATTCTTCATGCATCTGGTACAAAAATAACTGACAAACAAGCAGAAAACTACAAACTGGACTAATTTGGGACACCTTTTAGTCAAAAATAAATTATTCAAATCACCAAACTGTGTCAAACTATGTACCAAACTGTAGAGCACGAAAATACGAACATAGCGTAAAAAACCGTGTCAAAATTTGATGCTCCCAGCGCCCACAATCGACAATCAAAGTCAGCACATACCTTTTATAAACCTGAACCGATTCTGGGTGGTTCATCTTGACTCGGTTCGATCTAGTCAGGTTCGGTTATGGACAGACCGAACCCACTTTTTAAACCTTTTTTTTAAAGATTTGGTCCATACCGAATCAAACGGTTTGATCTTAAATCGAACTGTAGACCAGCGGTTCAACCGTCGGCCCAACCAACCCACCCATCTGGGTTCCCAGGTCATTGGGCCGGGTTTTTGGGTCAAACATCAGGGTTAATGGTACAGGTTTTGTCAAACATCCTGGTTAATGATTTGGGTTTTTGGGTCAAACATCCGGGTTATGGGTCGGGTCTCGGGTCACATGTGCAAATCGCACGTACACCCTGAGTCAGGTTCATCGGTCCCCTCGGGCCAGGCCAGGCTGGTCTGGGTGGGGGTTCGGTCCTGGACTGGCCCAGATCGGCTCAGTCCAGTACGGGGCTGACCAGGTGACGTCAGCCCTACTCCTTTTTTTTTTTTTTCATAATCGACGGCGCGTGGATTTCACGCTCTTTTTCAGGCTGCTTGTGAGGGAGCGTCAGGTTACTTCCGCGACCCACCTTATGTCGCCGGCTCCGTCTCTCCGAGACCTACAATCCTATATGATTTATTTTACTTTTTAACGGTTTGAAAATTTTTTCAAGGGTCCAAACCCTAGACAGGTTCGTAGAAAATTTTGGGAGAAAAATCGCTCCCTTTTCCAATCCCTTCAAATATACAATCTTTATAATGCTTTTCCATCCATCCTAGGTCTGTGTGAGTGGTTCTGATACCACTGTAAGAATTTTTAGATCTCCCTTGGGTTTTTTCCATGAAATTTCTCATGAACCTTAACGAACACACCACACAGATTACTAGAATACAATGGGTATTGAAAAGAGATAATAAGACGCATACCTCTTACTATAGATTGATTTTCGACTGTTTCTTACGCTTTGAATGCTTGGATTAGAGTCTTCCACAGCCTATCGGGATCCCTTGACCTTCTCTCTGCGTATGAGAACAAGAGAAGAAAATAACACCATGGCTGTGGGGACTCTAACCATTGGTATTTATAATACCACCCCAACTTTGGACCAGTCCCACAGTGAACCAGGTTGGTCCATCTCTAATCATATTTAAACTGGTCTACCTGTAACTAGACTCCCACTGAACCAACTAACCTTATAATTAATTTAGCCCATAAAATATCTTACAAAAGGATGGCCACGCCACTGGCAGCATGTGATGGAATTCCTACGTCTAGACAGTGGGAATGCAGGAGAGGGGTCATGGTTCCTATACGGAGGAGGGTATTAGGGACTAGAGTGAGTGTGAGAGGGGACATGAATGTTGCCAGTGTGGGAATCGTTTCCTCTTATTTGTATTATGTATTGGAAAATTATTATGGTTAAGGATGTAAATTAATTCAGATTTCGATTTATTAGTTTAGGTTTAGTTTGATTCAAGATATAGTATATATAAACCAACATTAAACCAAATATCATTCGATTCCAAGTTCCCAAATCAAAACCGAACCGTATTTGGTTTCAGTTATTCAGTTTTAAATCGGTTTCCTACCCTTCCTCCTTCCATCTTTTTTTGTTCTCTGTCCACTGAACACCATTTATTTGTAAACCCTCGATCTCATCAACACTTGTGTCTGCATGATGGATTTGAAAAAGGAAGAAGAAATGCCATTCCAAGCTACTTATTTTGGGTATGAAGTGCTGTTCTTGAAGTGTTTTGGGCTATCATTCTGTATATGGTGTGGAAAGATGGCTGAAGCTTGAAAGTCTTCAATGGGAGGCCAAACCATTTCCCTTTCCTTCCCAGTTGAGTAACCTTAATCATAGTCTTCAATTTATTCAATCCAAAATCAAATCCGAACCGAATATATATTTTTAGGGAAATTTTACACACCTCTCCTATACTTTTCCATAAAAGCAGCCAACCCCCAACTTTGACGATAATTACAACCGCACCTCAGTCTCTTATGATGCCTAATGGAAATTGAGAAATAACCTATTACCCTCCTATGATAAACACCATAGTTTTTTCCATTTATAAATTCATTTTTGCTTCCAATATGAACATGTGTACCCACTTTCAGATTTTGAAATCGAACCTCAAGCTTTGGAAATTCCAAATCCACTCTACAAAACTCAAACGATTTAGGAAGACCAAAATAATGCGAGAAAAATTTACTCAAATTCACGAAGTTAATAACAAAAGAAATGAGATTATAAAAGGGCAAAATATGTAGACAAACAAACACAAAGTTCATCATTGTTGTCATTGTTGTCTTCCTTGAAGGAGCTTGACCTAGCTAACACGTTCTTTGAGGAACCCCACATGATGATGAAGATGATAGATCTCTCGTCGAGAGAGAGAGAGAGAGAGAGAGAGAGAGAGAGAGAGAGAGATAAGTACAGGAAGATAAAGAAGGGCAAAGAAAACTTATCTACTTCTCCTAAATTTCTTGAAAGAATCTCACATTTATGGTCTGTTTGATAAAACTCTTGCTCTGGATTCCTTAGTTTGGGTTCGGAGTAGTACTTCTACTCCAGGATAATTTGGGAGTAGAAATATGTTTGATAACATCATTATGAAATGGATTCCAAAGCATCTTTAGAACTAAAACATGTTTGATAAACACACTATCTCATCAATTGAAGTCTAGAAAATTAGTGGTGGTAGTAGTGAGTGGTGGGTGGTGGGGTGGGTGGTGGGTGGTGGCGGTGGTCAGGCATTTGTTTTGTGAAGAAGAGAGGAGTGAGACATGAGAGCTTCTATTTTACGTTCTTTCTTCTCTAAAAAATTGTTCCAACATAAAGAAGTTTGTTTTTATTACTCCAAAAATTTGGATTCTGAAATCAATTTGAATCCGACTCATTCTATGGGAGCAAGAATCCAATCAGGCTTACCAAACGTGATTCTACTCCAAAATGGCTTTTTGGGAGTCAGGATCCATAGAATCCAAAATCTAGAGTTTTATCAAACAGACCCTTAGAAGGTCAGAGCAAACTGGTAGCCCAACCGCGTGATTTTTTATCCCTCTTATGATCTTCGGTGGAAGGCTTGGATATGTCATTGGAATTTTTCTGGTTCCCGCTCCTTCCTTTGCTACATTTTCTCTTTCTTGTTAACTAAAGTTTTAAGAGCTTTACATTCGAAGAAGAGACAGGGTCTAAGGGTATTTTTAATATCAACACATTTTATCGGAGGACACCTCATCATTTAACAAATCTGTCATAGTAGACATGGTTTGTATATTACATATACAGATATACTTAGCAAACAAAGGGATGTCCCAATAATTATCGTAGAAGTTGGGGGTGTGTTTGTGGTTTGTGGTAAATTACAAGGGAGCTGCATGAAATTTTCCCCAGAAAAGGAAAGGAAAGAAAAGGAAAGTGCGAGAGTGGTTACTGGAGAAGAGTAAGATGTGAAAGTGAGGAAAAAAGGAGGGAGTCTCTGTGGAAAGTGTCTTCTTCTGTACTTTTATCCAGTCTCCTCTCATCTAAACTCTAGGGTTGTCTTTTCTTTCTTTCTCCGTCGCTCCTTCTATCTTTATTGGAGATGGATCTCGAGCAATCCTTCCGGGGAATTCGAGGTTAATCTGAAATTCAAGGACTATTCCTCGACTCTGTAGGCCCCAATCGGGAGCATTTTCGATGGAGGTAAGTACTGATTTACTCTCCATCTACGCTTTTGTTGGATGCGAGATATATCCAGCTTTTCATTGTCTTTTTGGTCGATTTTTAGTTTTATTTACACATGTTGTTCTTCAATTTTGAGGTTTTGGTCGGTTGGGAATCATTTGAGATTGAATTTTGTGATCAAATGTTGGATTTTTTTTTATTTTTATTTTAGCTTCATTTCTCCTAGAGATTTGTGTTCTTTAGTTTTGGGCATTGAAATTTGATTGATTTTTTGGGGGATAGAATTTGATCTTATTCTTTTTTAATTATCGGGGATGGTTTATATTCGGTTGTTTTATTAGGGAAATGCGTAGATATATTAATTTTGTGTTGCGTTTGGCAGGTTTCAGTTATGGAGGAGACCAAGAAGACTGAGAACCTTCTGACCTCAGCTGCTGCTTTTGTGGAAGGAGGAATTCAGGAAGCCTGTGACGATGCTTGCAGCATATGCCTTGAAGCTTTCTGTGACAGTGATCCTTCAACGGTATAGCGCTTGATTGATCATTCTTTTCTAGTGATATCCACTGCATTTTTTTACTTCCCTGTCTGTTAATGGAATCTTTATGTCTTTCCTTCGTGAACTCTGTTTGTAGTGAGTTGTCTTTCTTAGAAACGATCTTCTTCCTGTGCAGGTAACTGCTTGCAAGCACGAGTTTCATCTTCAGTGCATTCTCGAATGGTATATTCTCGTTATTTAATTCCAGGATCATATTTGTGCCCCCCTCTCTCCAGAGGGTTTGTGCATGTGTGGTGTGGTGTTACGGCAGTGAGACTTATTCAATTGCATTTGGGCAGTGGATCATTTAAACTGCCTCGTTTGTTCATTATCATATGTTCTTAATTGGTACTTAGGTTCTTTGATTCCCATCTTTAATATCTACTATGGACAGTCATGGAAAGATCAAAAGAAAAAAAATCTAATGCTATTTAGTTACTTTTCTTGCTGGATTATTTGCTTCCATCTGTGTTGTATATATATATATATAATCCATTAATAAGATAAAGTTGCATTATGTGATAGATATAACGGTCAGCATGTTTTTTTCCACGATCCGACAACTCAAGTTAAAAATCAATATGTAAGATGGTGATCTCCTCCCCCAGAAGGACGAGAGGCAATATAATCCGGAGGATGATTTAATTCCCTCCAAACATGCTCATAACGTACGAATTCCAGGCCAGCACTCTCAGACTATCAATGATACTCCTCAAATGCAGCACGGACCATGGACATCTGTCTATCCCTTTCAATACATTTACGGCCAATTTTGAATCTGAACGAACTGAAATCTTTTTTAAGTTCACGCTCCGTGCTCAATGTTAATCCTTGATAGATAGCAAGAAGTTCCATGCTTGAACAGATCTCTCATCTCCTTTGCTCAAGTATGCGAAATTGTTTCCCTTATTAAACCTTACAAGGCCACCATAGGAAGTTCTATCCTGAACAAGCAATCCTTTACAATGGAACACAACTAATCCATCCACTAGGTTCACCCATTAGCAAGTGTGCAGGACTTGTATAATCCACAAAGCTTGCACTCCCCACTTTTCTATAAGAAATTTATTCCTCCCATTCTCCGCCCTAGATAACATTAGGGAGCGACAACAGTCCAACATATCTGCTTTAATGTCACGAACAATTAAGTGCCTTGTTCTGGAACTATTTCTTTCCAAAGGTGAGAGATGGTGGCACAAAAAGCAAGCTTTTCGACTGTAATTTTGCTCAAGCTTCAAAATCTCGAGTCTCGAGGGTGTTTTGACCCTCTGAGAAACCGAGATCTCAACAAAACACTGTAAAAAAACCGTAAAGGCTTAAAAAGTGTGTTTCGACCATAAAATGACCATTTTAAGGCCTAAAACTACAGGAAAACACTCTTTTAGCATATATAAATACATTTAAACCATAAAATTGCAAAAATAATCACACATGGTGGTTGTTTGGGTTTACACTCATGTTTGGCAGTATCGGTTTGAACTTCAGATGTAAACCTAGGGTAATGTTTGTTATTCTACATAATGTTACATTAGTATAAGATTAAAGAAGACCAAATGAGCCACTAAAATTATATTTTAGGAAAAGAATAAACATAATAGCACTTAATTAGTTAATTGTCATAGTTAAAAACCAAAAGTAGTCAAGTAGATAATACAATCATAATTCATACATTATGTCGAGACCATTCGAGAAATAGTCGAAAATTGATCGAAAATGTCGAGAAATGGTTGAAAACTGGTTGAAAATGTTGAGACCAGTCTAGAACTGGTCAAGAATCTCGAGATTTCGTGTCGTATGAGATCTCGTCTCAACCTGTTCGAGAAGTTTGAGATCTCAATCTCGCCGAGATTTTGAACCATGATTCTCCTATACAATTGTTGTTTTCCCTTTCACTTGGCCTGTCAATCTGCTCTCTTGCTATGTATCTTTAAGTCTTTTGAACTGGTTCGCTTCACCATTATGTTTTGCCGTTTTCACTTAAAACTTGTAAGTAAGGTTCTTAGTCCATCCTTGATAGCATTTCTCAATTGTCATTTCCTGTTTATGGTTCAGGCATTGAAGTATGCTATCATCGTTTCCTTTCTTCACCCTCTCCCGGAAAAAAACAGTAACGAATAATAGTCCCATGCCATCTCCATTTCTTGCTTGCTCATTTTCTAGTTAAAAAATTGTCATTAGTTCCATTTATTTTGATACCTGAGGTCAGATTGCATCACCAGAGCAGCAAAATAGAGCAAGATCAATAAGCAAAATCATAGATTCAATATGCTACAACCGAAGAACGTCCTTGTATGAAATTCCATATGATTTACACATCATTGAAATTTTTTGAAAAATGATACTTCTCCCATCTTGCTATCAAATGTGGTGCAATATGCTCCAAAATCAGGATTAGATTGATTGTCTGAAGAAGAGCAAATTAGGACTTTCCTGTAAATTGGAATCTCTTCCCTCCTTGTGTTACTCTATATATGCTCACCCTGTCAAAATTCGGCCAATCAAGATTTTACTGGCCTTGGAAAAGAATATTGTTTGAAATCAGTATCCAAATAATTACGTTAGGCCAGAACAAAAAACCAGTTGTCCCCGGTTTGGCAATCCAAAGTTTGCATAGCTTGACCAGGTTCTTTTTCCTTTTGGTGCAATGCTTGACCAGGTTAGCGTTTTTTAGATATACTCTATGTGGTTTTATTTAGTTCATAAGTCAAATGGCTTAGGTGGTTGTAGTTATGACTGTTTAGCGGTGAATTAATGTCTTAATTTTTTTAATACACTCAGATCTAATAGTACCAACGTTCAAGGTGCCGGTTTCAAGGCTGGTCGAAACCAACCTCGAAACTGAGAGGTTTCGAGTTTCGACTGAAGGAATTTTTCCCAGAAAACCTTGAAACCATGGTTTCAAGGCCCAAAACTATTTTTTTTGTGTAGCCTATTTTAACCTTTTTACGTCTATTTTTCACGTCAGTTTGAAAAAAAGGCATCCAAAATAATAACACGTGGTGTGGACCCAAGTTTGCTAGTGTACGCTGAAGGCTGAATGCTATTGTACACTAGCAAACTAAGCCACATTGCCCTAACTATTAATCATTAACATCATCTAACAATAATATAAGTAGTGAACATGAAATTATGGAATTAAAACAGTAAAAACTTTCATTTAATACATTTAAATCCCACCAATCAATGTCACATTGAGCTTTGTGGTACATCTAAATCACGAGTAGCGTACCATTGATGATGGCGATATTGCTATTCTGATTGTGGCACTTGTGTTCCATGATATAACTTGGGC
This sequence comes from Protea cynaroides, assembly GCA_028583415.1. NCBI lineage: Eukaryota > Viridiplantae > Streptophyta > Magnoliopsida > Proteales > Proteaceae > Protea > Protea cynaroides. The sequence goes on along the minus strand of CM053266.1, from coordinate 66,543,929 downwards.
CCAGTTCCTCTGATAGTCGTTGACATCCCACATATATAATTATCATTAGCCTAGTCCAGGGAAAGGCTGATCGAGTGAGATAGTGGGTGGAGCGGGAGTCGGCATAGACATAGGAGGAATGAGAAGATGGAATTGACAAAATGATTACCCAACACCTGAGTCACCTCTATGCTGACTGCTGGGGTATGAAGTAGAAGAGCCTCCATACCTGTCTAGCTGTCTCCATACCCACTTCCATACCCACCAGTGCCACTAGCATACCCTCCATATGCCCCATGTGCTGTCAAACCGATACTCTCGATGTCACTTTCTTTAGGAATTGCTGGATTCGGGCTCTGTGTGATGAAATCTGGTGCACACCAATCATGGTTAGACGTGCTGGTGGTTTCGACCGGCACAACTCGGTTTCGACCAAGGTCGAAACGAGTTAACAGGTCGATCGAAACCTGGTTATAGTCCATTTTTTGGGTTCAACTCCTTTATAAAAGAAAATGTTTTGATTGAAATCAAGAGCTAGTTTGAGAGTTTTTTTAAAGGTTTTTTTTTCAAAACTTATTTCATCCTTCAAGTGTTGGATTTTCTTAAAGATCTTGCTACATTCTTCAACAACAAAGGCTTCTAACCCATTTTCTCCTTCTTCAAGGTAAACCATTCTCTCCAAAAGTGAACTTTTTTGTATAATGTGTATGCAAACTTTATGGTTGGGTTTCACATTTTTAAATGTTTATTAAAATGGCCCGATTAATGAATCTATAGTGTTGGATTTTTTTTTTATTGATAAATTTTTTATTGGAATTTCTGGTTGAAAAAAATTGATTTTCCTACAACTATTTTTTGAAAAAAATATGAGTTACATGTGCTGTATGGACCTGAAATAAGTATATGTAAGACATAAGATGCCGATCTACAATGTGACGATGATAGTTCAAGTGATTGGTCGGGTTCTATAGGAGATTCATCTTCCGCCACCCAGGGTAGTACTGGTAGTCATGATGGTGGTGGTGGTGATAGATATGCATCCTTACACTAGGAGCCCGACCAGTTCGAAGAGCCAGAGTTAGTAAAGGAGTCACCAGATACCATCAGATTCACGGGGGAGTCTCAGTTTGATAACAACACGCCAGATATTGACCACGTATCACGGCCTAGTGCTAGTAGAGGCTACAATCGAGGATCACACAAACGGTTCAGACCTGAGGAGGAAGTAGGTGAGACGGATCCCATGGATATATCGAGCATGTTTGATACCATGGAAGGCATGCATTTAAGGGAGAGTTCTCAGAGTAGAGGTACTAGGCATTGGCACGGAGTCCGAGTTTTGCAAATCCTGAAGAAAGTGGTGTTGAAAGTATCAGTTTGACAGCACATGGTGGATATGGAGGGTATGCTAGTGGCACTAGTGGGTATGGAGGTGAGTGATGGCAAGGGTAGGGTTTGGTCTCAACTCAACCCTTATTCTTTGCCAATGTAGGATCTTATATCCAAACCAGTCCAAAATCACACAAGAACAGAATTCCAGAATTTTACCAGCACTCAAGAAGTGTAAATAATTCAAAATCCAACCATGGAAAAATTACTAAACTTGGAGGAAAACTTCTTCAGATGTCAAGAATCAACATACCAAAATTTAAGTGTGATCCAACCATTGAATAATGATCTATGAAATTTCGAAACCAGCTATTCCTTGCTGCTGCCACTGCGTAGGTCAGAATGGACAGGTCTAATTACAATCTTATAAGACCACAATGTTGAATGCTTAGGACAGTAGGTATGTCATTGCAAATTAGTAGGGAAGAATGAGAGGTTGAAAAAATTAGAAGTAGAACAAAAAACCAGGGGAGAAAAGCTTTCAGTTGAGTCTCACAACCGTGGGAGACTCAACCAGAATTTCTTAACAAAACTCTAGCCAACTCTGCCGCCAGATTCTCCATTCTCTATATTTATAAATTAATGAAAATTACAATTAAGAAAGTTTGACTCTCCTAGGACTCTCCAAACTTAGACAAACACAAAAGGAAACTTCCCTTTATAAGAATAGGAAAGCTTCCAAAAATAACTGGCCCAAATAAATAGGAAACTAAATCTAACTTAACAAGATAACTGATCCTATTATTTAGGAAACTAAATAACTCAAAATTAGGAAACAAGATAAGTCGTAACTAGTAGACTAGCTACTTATTATCGCAGCCAATAAAATAAGAAACCAATAAATAGGAAACAAATAAAATAGAAGTCATAGATGCCGCAGGACAGCCAGCTGTATTGCTCTTCTCGCAATCAAATTTGGGTCCAAATCTGAATCAAAATCTGGGTGGCTTGGGTTGCCGGCTGGACTGGTCTTTGGGCTGATCCATGGGACTGCACTAGTGAGTATGAAGGGGGGGGTTCTACTTCATACCCCAGCAGTTAGCATAGAGGTGACTCAGGTGTTGGGTCATCATTCGTCGACTCCATCTTCTCATTTCCTCCTCTTATGTTTATGCCTACTCCCGCTCTGGCCACTATCTCACTCAATCAGCCTTCCCTCGACTAGGATACCTACGTTATGCTGATGATAATTTATATATGTGGGCTATCGACGACTATCAGAGGAACTGGGCCCAAGCTATGTCGTGGGACACATGTGTTGAGTTAGTGGAGCGTTATTTTCATCATTAGTGGTACGCTGCTTGTGGTTTAGATGTACCACGGAGCTCAATGTGGAATTAATTGGTGAGACTTAAATGTATTAAATGAATGCTTTTACTGTTCTAATTCCATAATTTCATTTTCATTACTTATATTATTGTTAGATGATGTAAATGCTTAATAGGTGGGGCAATGGCTTAGTTTGCTAATGTACAATAGCATTTAGCCTTCAGCATACACTAGCAAACTTGGGTCTACAGTCCACACCACATGTTATTATTCTGTATGTTTTTTTTTCCTTCAAACTAATGTGGGAAATAGGTGTAAATAGGTTAAAATAGGCTGCACAAAAAAAAAAAAAAAAAAAAAAATCATGTGCCTCGAAACCATGGTTTCAAGGTTTTAGGGAAAAATCCTAGGTTTTGACCGAGTTTCGATCAAAACCCAAGACATCTCTGTTTCGAGGCTGGTCAAAACTGGCACCTTGAACCTTGACGCCAATGCCCAGTACCTCTACTCTAAGAACTCTCCCCTAAATGCATGCCTTCCATGGTGTTAGACATGCTCCATATATCCATGGGATTTGTCTCATCTACCTCCTCCTTGGGTCTGAATCGTTGGCGTGATCCTCGACTGTAGCCTCTATAGGCCGTGATACATGGTTGATATCTTGCATGATGTGATTAAACTGAGACTCCCCTGTTAATCTGATGGGATACGGCAGTGGCTTCTTTACTGGCTGGCTTCTCGAACTGATCAGACTCTTGGCGTAAGGATGCATGGCTGGTTTCTTTGTTGTTTCATTACGTATTTTTGGTTTTATTAGTTCATTACTTTACTCCATATTATTTATCATCAATGGTTTACAATTTGTTTATTAATTATACGGCCTTCATGGTTGGTGCACATTGCTTTTCTTACATGCTTCTCTTCTAATCATGGTTCTCGCCGAGATCGGCGAGATCTCGACGATCTCAGTCTTCTCGGTGGAGACTGAGACGAGATCAAGGGCGATAACCCATCTCGGTCTCGGTTTCGGTTACAGGACAGATCTCGAGATATTATGAGTTCTCGGCAATTTCTTGCCATATCTCAGCGAGATCTCGTCCAGATTTATCAGTTTTAAATAGATTTATTAGTTTACCAGTTTGGAATCATCGATTTTCAGTTCAAAACTAAACCTATTTTCATAATCTAAAATCAAAACGAATTGATTATATATGATTTGATTTTCAAATCCACATCTTCATCAGTGGGAGAGAGAGTGATGACAAAGAGGGTTTCCACACATTCAATTCAAAGATCCGTCTTTGCTACAGGATCTTATCATAGTTCAACCTAAATTTAACCCTTAATAACAAACAATAACTATTGATTTAGACAAATAATTCCCCAACTTCAAATATGACTATAAGAACGTTTCAAATTTTGGGATCCTTGATCCTTAGGGTATGAGGAACAATATTCCAGAAGATGAGTTTGATCCAATGGGTGGGATCGAAACCAATCTTGCCCGTAGGTCTCAAACAGGTATGTTAATAGCACCAGAATTGTATAACAGTAAAAAAAATTACCTATCTCAGAATCCATCCATTGGAAGGTCTTCAAACTTGGAGAGGAAGTACTCTAGGTTGTGCTTGATAACATACCCAAATTTGAAGGTGATCCAACCATGGATGAAGAATTTATGAATTTTTGAAAAACTACTGTCATTTGAAAACGGGACTGAACAAAATAGGGGTTTCAGTTGAGTCTCACAACCGTGGGAGACTCAAACAGAATTTTTAATTAAAACTCTGGCTAACTCTGTTGCCAGCATCTTCTTCTTCTTTATTTATAATGTTAAAAGAAAGTACAAAAGATAGAAGGAATGTCCAAAAATAAAAAAGAGAAACTTTCCTTTATATATATTAGGAAAGTTTCTAAACCAAAGAAACTTCTAAAACTGAAAATAGGGAAGTTTCCAAACAAAAGGAAACTTCTAAAACTACTTACCCAAAAAAAAAAAAAGGAAACATCTAAAACTGACTCATAAAGTAAATCAACTTAGGAAATAAAATCTAAACTTAATTTTAAGAAAGAAATAACAAAAGAGTGAAACAAAATATTTCAAAAAAATTCTGTTGGTACTGTTCACGTGAATAGTACCGCGTGAACAGTGTTATTGGCTGGCTGACTCCTTGTTGTTGGCTGGCTAGGCTGGTTTGGCTTAGGCCTTGTGTGGATCATTTCATCCCTTCTGGTGTAGACTTGAATTGCATCAAAGAGGTTTCTATTGATTTGGTTCCGGATTCTACATATTCGACATGGAAGACCAAAAGGTTGCGCGTAATATTTTTGCACTGTCTCGGCGAGATCTCGGTTTTCCAAGAGGCCGAGACGCCTCCGAGAACCGAGTTTTTAAATCTTGCATCTTACTCATGGTGTATATATATATATATATATATATATATATATATATATATATATATTTCCTAGGTGCTCATTTTGTATGGGTTTTCAGTTTAATGTTTCTATTCAGCGGCCATGGTTATTGGCAAGAATTTATTGAATCCATTGTTTGGGCTCATAACAAATTAAAAGTAGCTCCTGCTACTCAGCCTAGAGCCTTGAGCATTGTACAAGGACGTGCGGCATGTATTTCCCCGGTGCTCGTTTTTTCCAATTTTGAAGCATGGCTAAGCGATCCTACTCACATTGGGCCCAGCACCCAGGTGGTTTGGCCAATAGTGGGCCAATAAATATTGAACGGGGACGTGGGTGAAGGTTTTCAAGGAATACAAATAACCTTTGTTTTTTTTTCAGATTTGGCGAGTATCTGGAATAACTAGTGAATTACAGCTTAGTGAATTCTTTTTTATATTATAGGGAAGGGAACAAAAACTTATCTTTCTTGAAAAATGGAAGAAAAAGCCCCTTCGTTAGGAGTTAAAAAATTTGCTATGAAAAAAGAAAGAGGGTTAGGATCGACACTTTGATTTTTTTGGCAATTTTTTTTGTGAACCGTATGCATCTAAAGGTGCATGTACGGTTCCTAAAGGGCACTATTTTGTCCTAATCAACCGACTTCATCGCAAAAGATATATAGACTTACAAAAGAATCCTTAAAAGGAAGGATGCTTAGATACGCAAGATGGGATGGAAGAAGATTATGGTTGTAGAGAACTCTTATTATAAGCTTACACACTGTAAACAGTAAACACTCAAATGGAAGTTTACAAGACACTCAAGGAAACTTTTAGTATAACGCTTTCTGGAGGATCTAATTCTAGGATGGATGCAGAAATAAAAACATTAAGTGGTAATACAATTGCTGGTTAACTTAAGGATGCTGGGCAACGTGGTAATACATGGGGCCTGGGGTAATATGTTATACAATACTGTATCAACATCGCATGGTGACCAAATTTTACCTTATCCAATGTTGGGTTATTAGTATTGAGTGGAAATAAAATTTTCTTTATTAATATGAATCGACGGATGGAAATAGGTATTTGGAATAGTAACAAGTTCTCTTAATCCATGGATGACCTAAGTTCACCTAGTTGATATGTGTGTCCAGCTGAGATCAGTAAGCCAATCTCAATCAAACAAACGAGATTGAGATTGGTTTACAGATCTGATAGATAGTAAAGAGCTCTCCATTCGCACTAGAAAGGATTCTTGGCGAGGGTTCCACCATAATAAGTGATGGGGTGGAAACCAGTACAGAAACAAAGAAGAAGAATTAGAGAGAGAGAAACTCAATAGAAGGGAGGGGGATCATAGATTTCAGAAAAAAAAGTAAACATTAAGAATTGAGAAGAAGAAAAAAGGGGTAGGGACAGAATTAACATAGGTGGGAAGATGGGGAGAAGAGAATAGAGAGGGAGAAGAGAGAAACTTACATCATTGGAGAGTTCTTTTTTTTTTTTTCATTCATTGTATCATTGTTCATCCCCAAAAAACAAGAAATAAATGGCTTTAAAAGCCTACAAGGGGAGACCATGGGAGGTGAGGGGTGGGGGGTGGTGAGGTGGCTGTAACTGCTTATGGCAGTTATAACTCCTTGTTTAAAATAAAATAACCATAAGGTGGGGGAATTGTTCATGTGAACAGTGAATATGGGTTTTTACATGCTGTAAAAAAAAAAAAAAAAAGAAAATAACGTAATTCAAATACAAGAAATGGCAGAAGTAGGAATAGCCCCCACATGTCTTGCTGCTTGCATCAACTCTCACTAACTTGCAATTAATGCCGAGTTTGGATAAACTCAGGGAACTAGTCCATGTGATGTCATCCATGCTGTACAAAAGCTCCAGTAATTCACAAGGAGAGGGGATGAAATTTGAATCTGCACGTCCTCTTCTCAATAATATTGAGTAAGTCATACGCCATTATTGTTGCATCTCTGGTGTTGGTCTCCATTATAAGATGGAACAGTTGATTGTTGCAATCGTGTGGGTAAAGGGGTTCAATGGATTTTACGGTAATGGGGATAAGGTAGTTGTATATGGGTATTTGGAATCCTGGCTTGGGATTTCCAAAATAGGGAAGGGAACAAGATAAGAGAAGTTAGATAGGAAAAGAAGGATAAGAGGAGGGGGAGAGGGATTGGAAGGTAAAAGAATCCGAGAGAGAGATAGACAGATTCATCCAACCTGGCGCTGATTCCAAAATGATGGGGTGGTTGGAGAGAGAAAAACTCAATAGAAGGGAGGGGGATCACAAATTTTAGAAAAAAGTAAGCATTAAGAATTAGGAAGAAGAAAAGAGGGGTAGGGACAGAATTAACATAGAAGGAGGGAAGAAGGGGAGAAGAGAATAGTGAGGGAGAAGAGAGATACTCACAATTATTGGAGAGTTCCCTTTTTTTTCATTCATTGCATCATTGTTCATCCCCAAAAAACAAGAGATAAATGGTTTTAAAAGCCTACAAGGAGAGACCATTTTGGGGGGGGGGGGGGTAGGGAGGTGGCTGTAACTGCCATAACTGTAACTGCTTATGGCAGTTACAACTCCGTGTTTGAAATAAAATAACCATAAGGTGGGGGGAACTGTTCACGTGAACAGTGAATAGGGTTTTTTACATGCTTTTAAAAAAGAAATAAATAACATAATTCAAATACAAGAAATGACAGAAGTAGGAATAGCCCCCACATGTCTTGCATCAATAAGGGTAATAACTTGGGATTGATTATTGATACTGCAGCTCCAGTATCAAAGAAGGCAATAACTGAAAATGGTCGGGCATATTTTTCCAAATAAATGGTAACAAAGCCAGGTGCGGAGGGTATTGCAGAGAAATGGCTCTCTTATCTGGATTGAGCATAAACAAATCTTCTTCGTTGTCAGAGGAAGAGGAATCATCAGAATCATCTGAATATGCAATCAGACTAAGGAATGAATATTGATTATTGAGTTCATCATCTAATGAAAAATAAAGATTCCAAATGAGATCATCATTCTCTATATAAGGAGACAATTGTGTAAGAACTCGGTCTCTTCTGTTGTTTTGGACAACTCTTTGAGTAGTGTCATTTCTTGCTAGAAATGAAGCATCAGTCCTGTTTCTTGTGAGAAGGGGAAGAAATCTTTGATCTTTTCCGAACAGATTGCCATTTTTGTCACTGTTTCTTCTTTTTGAACTTGGTCCTTTTTTGAAAGGAACAGTCACAAGAGGAAGACAGGCATTTTCTTCCAATTTCTGACTGGTCTTTTGAACAGTGGACAGCAACTTAGTCTGATTGTTGAGGCGTTCCAGAGCAAGAGGGGAGTGCTGGTATAGTTCTCCAAAAATTTCTATTGGAAGATAACTTCTGACGTTCAAGTAACTTCAGGAAGTTCATAGCCAAGAGGTGCGGGCAGAGAGTTTAATTAGACTTGCGTCAAATTTGGGTCATCCATGCCGTGAAAGACAAAATATTGGAGACATCGCATGATAATGACGCTAGAGATCCCTTGCACACTAATGAACAACATTTCATCTACAAAACTCTTCTCTTGTAGTTTCCAAATAGTGATTAATATCACCCAAGAATTCAATATATAGATGTGAAAAAAAAATAATCAACAGAAGGAGTACGTCATTTTCCATGTACTCTCGTAGGCTGATCCACCATTCTTGCAATCGTCTTTGGAGACAAGCAACCCACCTGGGTGAGAATTTGATGGAGAAGAACCAGACCTCTGTTTGATGCAGTAAAAGTGTACCACAAGGGATAAGCAGCCCATGGGTTCAGTTTCTATTTTTGATGGGCTCTAGTGGGGCCCATACCAAGCTGCTGTTTGGTTAGTAGATCATGCATGGGAATCTTTTCATGCATTTTCTATTTTTATATTCGTCAACCCATCGATTGTGTTTCACAAGAAAGTATGTCTATCCACAATATCTTCGCAAGATCTAATTTTGGAGAAGATCTTTATTAAATTTCTATTTCAGTGATTAGATCTGATTCAGGCTATTAGATTAGTTAGTTTCTATTTTCTGTTTGGGCATATTTGTTCTAGCTTTTATTGGCTTCTTAATCTTAGTTTTGATTTAGTTTCTATTTTCAGATTATTGTTATTCTAGAAAGCTATATAAAGCTGTAGAGGGGGCAACCCCCATACATGATTTGGATTTGAACAAAAGAATGGCTGCTGAGTTTGGGATTATGTGAGAAACAGAGAGAGGTGGGGAACCCCTGCGGTAGAGAGAGTATACAGAACTCAAGGTGGGATTCCTTGGTTCTACCCCCCAGGTGAGAAATCTAGGTTTGTCCCCTATTCTTATCCCTTTTTTCTTTCAGTATTTCTCTTTCTTTTTCCTATACCTGCATGATCCTGTTACCAGTTGATATTTAAATATCGATTTTTTTACCACAAATTATGAGTTTCCTTGTGCATGAATGCTGTGAGATTCAGTTTAGGTGTGATGCCTCGGGTTGAGAGAATCAACCAAAATCATAGGTGAGAAGCCTATAGTTCTACTACTTCCTTTTTTCCTCTCAAGTTCCCCTGTTCTTTTCCCTTGTTCCTGTAAGGCTGTAACTAAGAAGCTGCTATTCGAGTTCTTGTTGATGAGAATACTGCTAAGACTTTTTTGTTGTACTGTTGAGTTATCTTGTGACCAGAATCAACTCCATCATCTCCGCCAGACCTGTCACTTGTCAGTCCAGTTCTGAGTTGTTTTAGTGGTGCAATAAAACCTGTTGTTCTTTGATGCAAGAACCAGTTTTCACCTATAACAATTGAACGTTGACCAAGTAGAATTACCTGTGGTATTCGTTGCTCTATTTTGGACTGTTACTAAGTTTGAGATCCTGGTTTAGGGGAAAATTCTTGGGGGTTGAAAACATAGAACCTGTCCCCATTATTTAATCAACCACAACCATAGGTGAGAAGCCTGTGGTTCTGTTGCATCCATTGCCATTGAGATCTGAAAGCTACAAAATGTTAGTGACAAAAAGAGGTTCTTACGTATAGAGTGGTTAAATGTGATGACCAAGGCTCCCGAAGAAGGAAGTCTACTATATGTTAGATGCTATCAAAGTCGCTTGGCTCTGAGGAGATCGCTCATTTCTTTAGTTCTGTAGCTACCAATTCTAAGGAATGCTTGGGATTTTCCTATTTGCTGGATTTGTGGATCCAGGCTGTTTCCCTCTTGATGATGTTTTTTTCTTTTTTTGGAGGGTGGGGGGGGGGGGGGGGGGGGATATCTAGTATTCAGAGTTTGCCTCGATTTGGTGCTGCTCTCGCAGCCCATGCTGAAATAGTGCTTTACCACCAAGTTCCCGTCTTACCTCCTTTATGTTCTTGACAGCCTATCTTTGTTTCAGTAGTCTTTTGAGTGGCATGCTCCGGTCCTTATTCCCATCACTTAGTAAAAGTGCGCCACCGGTTCAGGTACAAGATACTATCATTACCGCTCGTTCCCCATGGATAAGCAAGTGCTTCTTATAGTACTGAGCTTCAGAGGACTTGCTGCAGGCAGAAGCCAGTGAAGAAAACTACAGGGGCCCTAAGGGCCAACCTAGCGAAGCCAGCAAAGAAAAGCTGATCGTGGAACAGTCATAGTTGTTGAGGTGTCACCGGTATTTATGTGGATGGGTGAAGAGGTGCTTATATTGTGTTGTGCAATTAATGCATGCCATTAGAACTAAAGGATGGAATTTTATATGATGACTACAAGAGCAGCTCTGCTTTTATGGAGTAGAATGCTGACCACTCATGAAAGGACTTATGCATAAATAAGTCAATGCCTATTTTTCCTTGTAAGAATAACAACTAAAGTGTAATGGAGTTGAGGATGTTGAGTGGGAGGAAAAGTAGGATTGTAATGAATGCATTGGGAGGAACTCTGTGGTGGCATTTGGTTGAGTTGGTTTGGTTATGTGGTATGAAGAGTTGAAGCAAGGAATGCATCAATGACCGGAGGTGGATATATATCAAAAGGATTGAAATGGTGAATAGTATTCATGTAGCCAACATCAAGACGTGGGAATAGGACTGAATCGTGTTGGTTTGACTTTTTTTTCCCTATAAATATGTAGCATCTGACACATGTATTGGATGTCACATATAGTATTATTGAACATCAGTTTCTTGTACTTGCCTATATATTTAAATAATGTAATGCAAAGATCCCTTTTCCCTGCATGCAATAATTTGCATAACATATTCAACAATGTTATATTGCCTTGTTGGCCTATCATTTTTTGGCATAATATTGGATCCCATAACCCAACAATTTTTCTACGAACATTGATGGGTCCTTAATGAAAAATCCAAGGCCTTCAGGGATGAAGAGAGTAGTCAGGCTGTGTGGGATGGAGAGATTGTGAGAATCTCTTCAGTTCTGGTGGGGGAATTTGTTTTGACAATGCACTGCTCATTTTATTGGCAGTTAATTTTTTTTAGATGTATTTAAGAGAGGCTCTGTGGACATCATTGTGGATAGCCATTCAGCTGATGGCATGGTGGGATATGCTGTTAGGGTAGTTGGCCTTGGAGATTTTACGTCATTTGCCAACGCCGTCGTATGTTTTTCTCAGATGAATGATTCATTCTCATGGAAGCACAGATCAACCAATAAGTTGATAGATGAGCTGCCAAACAAGGGTAGTAAGGGCTGAAGATTGTTCTGGGACTTTGTTTCTCTTGTAATTCCCTGTTGTATGTTGTTTCATGTGTGCTTTTCTCTTGGTGTTATCATGAATTCATGATAATGTTGGGGGTGCTCATGGTTGAAGGGTTGATTCTTCGACTTTCTCTTTGATCAATCTATTTTTTATTTTGAAAGAAAAAAGATGTCTTACAAATTTGTAATATACTTTTTCTATGGCACGTAAATAAAAATGTTAACGTTAGGTTGCTCCTAGATATTTCTTGTGGGGGGCGGGAGAATTAATAATTCATGTTAGAGCAAGAAAAGTTAAATTTTCACACTAGTATCTATGGAATGGCTGAACTGACATTATCTAATTGAGCTAATCTATGTAGAATATGTCTATGCAACTTAACAAACCATTTTAGATTGATAGAAGATAAACAAAAGAATTTTTGACATTGAACTTTTCACCATATAGGTGTCAGAGAAGCTCTCAATGTCCAATGTGTTGGCAATCCATCAGCTTGAAGGACCCCACTAGGTTAATTTTGCTCACTTTATCTCTCTTTACTTTATATTTTAGTACTTATTTTATTTTAATAATCTTTACATCTTATTGTTTTGATGGAATTTATTATATCGTGAATGTTGTGGCAGCCAAGAACTGCTTGAAGCGGTGGAGCAGGAGAGGAGCTTTAGGTTTAATCCATCACGAAATGCTATATTTCATCATCCCGCCCTGGGAGATTTTGAGTTGCCACATGTCTGTAGTCCTATGCTAGGGGAATTTAATATTATTCTTTTTCGGTTGATAAATGATATATTTGTTACTCCTCTAATTGAGTTGGACTTATGTGATCCATGTTGCTTTTCTTCTTACTGCAGTTACCTGTAGGTGCAAATGATGCTGATCTTGAGGAACGTATAATCCAGCATTTGGCTGCTGCTGCTGCAATGGGCAGAGCGCACCACATTGCTCGAAGGGAAGGCCAACGAAGTAGGGCCTCAGCTCAGGGTCGTCCACAGTTTTTGGTGTTCTCAACTCATCCTAATGCACCTCCTGCTAGTCCTGTTTCTGCTTCTCCAGCTCAGGGAGAAGCAGACAATGAACAGGCTCCTACAATTGTTGTTGCTAGTCCATCTGTACCTCTTGGAGCTGTGGGAGAAGAACCATCAGAGCTGACCCCACAGACATCTTCTGTCCAAACTGATCAAAGTCCTTCCCCAGCATCTGGATCTAGTTTCGGTGTGGCCAATCAACAGGGTTTGTCCTTCAATAACCGGTAGTTATTGTTCACAGACTTTGATTTTTGTTTTTTCTTCTTGTTTTTAGTTAAATCAGTTCCTATATTCATTGTTTTAAAACGTCTATTTTATTAATCATTTTCTTGTAGTAGTTCTGGAAGTCAATATTCTACTGTAAATGACGATCAAGCTGGACCTTCAGATTTTCAATCTTTCTCAGAATCCCTAAAATCTCGATTTAATGCAGTCTCAATGAGGTATAAGTATGAAAAAAGAGGCCACTATTTTTTTTTAATTTTTTTATTTTTAATATATTTAAGCAATGAATGATCTGGTAATTCGTATTTGGTATCTGGTTGGTTCTGGAAACTCATCTGGTGTCATTGATGTATATAAGATACAAAGAGTCGATTTCGAAGAGCACAAGAGGTTGGAGGGAGAAGCTGTTCTCTCGGAACAACTCCATTGCAGATATTGGTTCTGAAGTTAGGAGAGAGGTAAATGCAGGAATTGCAAGTGTATCCCGCATGATGGAGCGCCTTGAGACAAGAGAGGCTAGTAGAGCTTCTGGTTCTTCTGTATCAAATAACTTGGAAGGCCCACTTGCAGAGTCCGGTAACCAGAGTTTTGCAGAGTCTCATGGTAACAGTCTTTTAATTGGCGGCAGTTCGTCAGCTTCTTCTGCTGCAGGTTCTAGTTAGGTTGTCCTATATCATTGAGCAATGCATGCATCCTCGGTATTCTATCAATGAAGGTAAGTTCTGGTGTTGTTGCTTGAAATAGTGACAATATTTTGAGTTTCTAAATGTATTTTGATGCTTGTACTAATCTGAAGATAAATACAAAAAATTCTCAGTCTATTTAATATTGTCAATATTTTTTTGTTTCTAAATGTATTTTATGACCATGGATATGAAGTTAAGTACAAAAAATTTTCTGGATGGTTGTTTCTGTTTGCTGCATTTTCCTTGTTCTATTACTTTCTAGGTATATAAGTTAGCAGCATTTATTTGGCTTGGATTTTTTGGTTAAGCATCCTGTGTTTACTATAATGTAAGAAAAACTTGTTGGGATTCTGATTGCTTTTTGTTAAGATATCTTATGTCCAAGGTGGAGTTGATGTTAAAAGGTGGTTGTGAAACTGAGTTTATAGCTTTCCAGAAGTTGCAATGCTGATTAGAAAGTATGCTTTGTGGATATAAGCTGGGTGGAGATGTAGTGACTATACGGAGTGGAATTAAAAAGTTGGGTTTTGAGCTGACAAAAGAGATGCTGTTTTTAGTCGTCCACCTTGTCAGCTTTCTCAAAAAAATCTCTCAGTTTGATGATCATCTTCGTCGGCAATTTGCTTTGCTGCTCAAGATCCATACTCTTCTCCTCTTCCTCTACTAATCATGGTAGTTTTCCTTGTTTTCTGCATTGTGCTTGGCCAGCTTGGAGCAATGCTAACTGGTTCTTGGGTATGTGTGCTTGACCTTGTAATGTAATTGTCCGTTTTCATTAGACTGGTTTATAAGTGGACAGGAATAACCTCTTCCTTTTCCACTGATTGGAATTACAACATGGCCACCACTCAATGAAGAAAGAAATGGAACGTAATTTTCATTTTTGTTTTCTTCTACATTCTGATTTCTCTTCTAAAAAGACAGGAGAAACACTGAGGTTCTCTGTATTGTCCATTTTTATTGTTTCTGAAGTGAGGAATGAGAAAATATAGTGCACAAACCTAAATCCTAACTGTTAAATCTTCTCTCTGAAAAGTTGTGCAGATGGAAGAAGCCATTAGATATGAACTAAAATCCTTCTTGCTAAGACTTTCAAGAGCTTTACTTGTTTATTTATTTGAGAAATTTACTCATATGACCCCTGAACTAAGCTCCAAATACAATCACTAGTTCACTACCCTAAAGTTCACAACAATTGCAACTGCATCCCATTGACTAACAGTGTCAAGTAAAAAAAAATTTGAAGACAATTTTACCCTTGCATTTACAAGCAAAATGGGTTGACTTCTTTAACCTTCTAAAAATAGGAAATGATGAAATGATCCATTTAACCCTCCCAAACCCTTGTATAGAAAACCACATTCCCCCCCCCTTATTTTACACTCCAACAGTCCAGCATTCGACACTCCAACTACTCCAGCTAACAATATTCTCCGGCCAACTCCTAGAGTTTGACCGACCTTATGGAGATGGAAAGTCATGTTTTCAACTTCGATCACAACGTTGCTGGGCAACCCCGTAGTACAAAACATGCAGGTGAAGAAAACGTTCATAGAGCAGTAAGACATACTCACAGAGACAGAGAGGAGGAGGTAAGAAGTATACCATGCCTGTCCTTTGGAGCTAGGCTTTTCAATGTCAAGCGCCATTTTCTTAGGAAACCTTAGCTTTCTCAGAGTTCCGATCTTATGCTACTCCAGGGACAATGTATATCAGAAAGAGGGAAAGAAACTTCTTTGTGAATTTCTTTCTTCTGGGAGCCCTGGATCTCCAAAAGAAGAAATTAATCACCAAAACTCATACAGTGCATCAAATGAAAAGTATGGTACTGTCCTAAAACGATTGCAGATTCAGACATGCCAGGAGAGAATAAGAAAAGATACCATTGCAGGGGAAGGAAACAGAAAGCAAAAAACAGAGAAGGGAATAGAGAGATCTCAGTAGATTCTAAGAGTTAGATTCGACAAATAAAGCTTTAACAAACTGCTAGTGGGGGAAGAGAAAGGAGAAGAGATTTTCCACTCCTTTAATTACTTAACAGAACAATATTAATTTATCAGGCTCAGAATCTCAGTCCCCCCCCTATGGCTCCACACATTGAGAAATTCCAAGAGAAAAAAAAATTCAAAGAGAAGGTGGAGGACAACAGAAAGGATGTCTTTTGATTCCTTTCTCCTTAATCCATGTAAAAAGGAAATTTAAAAAAAATAAATAAAACGGAACAAAAAAAAAAGAAGACATCAATTTGCAAATCTGCATTCATCGACAATTGGTTTTAATGCTTCAACTTGAGAAGAGAATGTATCTTTTCTTTTCTTTTTGGCTAGGTGGAATCGTAACAGTCATCTAGAGGAAGGAAGAGAGATGATGTCGGAAACAACTTACTGCCGGAGGAAGGAAGATTAGGTTACGAATCAGAATCCTAACTTGCTGGAGAAGAAGATAATGAACCCTAACTCGCCTGAGAAGAAGATAGATTGTGGGAAACAACTTACTGCAGCAAGAAGGGAAAGGGAAGGTAAGTGAAAGGGTTTCTTTTCACTTCATAAAATGCTAGTATGGTCTTTTCACAATACCCATAAGGGTATTTTTGACCTTCAAAAATACAATTCGTGCTGACATCAGCAACTAACAGAAAAAATCTAACAGAGTGGGTTTCTGTGTAACAATGTTTGGCATTTAGGGGTAGTACGTGTAATTGTTGTAAACTTTAGGGTAGTGATCGTATTTGGACCTTAGTCCAGGAGTGGTAGCAGTAAATTTCCCTATTTATTTTATCTCCTTAAATGGAAAAAGGTGCTTGATGGTTCTGCCACTGTTCAAGTTTGCTCAAAGAGTAGAGTTGGACTACTAAGATGCAATGACAACCTTTTCTTTTAGGAAGGGGTCTAGTTTGCCACAAGATGGATGGGTTGTGATGATGAGGCTGTCAACTCATGGCTTGGTAAGAATCAAAGTATTTAGAGTCCCTAATAGGAGAAATAGTCAGCAAGAAACCTTCTATTCTTTATTGGGTTTATCTGGAAACTCATGCATGGGAAGAAAGGTTGTTAAGGGGGGTTACTTTTTTGTCATTATTAGTCTGTTAAGTTACTGCATAGTTGTTGAGGTGGTTTCCAAGGCTACTAGTCACCTGATTGTTTAGGCACCTAGGTCCCAAAATCTATTGAAGAACGGGGAATTTTTTTTTTTTTATTTGGGTTGGGGGGGTGGGGGGGCGGGGGGGAATGGAAGAAAAGAGAAGGGGAGGAAGAAAAATAGGAAGAAGTAGCAGTGACAGCCTGCCACTGCTGCCGGAGTTGCAGTGGCAGCCACCGCTGCCAGGGTTGCAGAATGAATATATACCTGTCCTGCAGCAACTACTTTGATTTTGTAGGAGGATCCCACAGAATGATTGGTTGACCACCGTTTCTCTGCCTTCCTGTTTTAAAGAGGAAGAAGTACTCTAATGAATTGGTTAGTTTAAAACAATGTAATTGGTCAGTTTAAAACAATGTTTTTTTTTATTTTATCCATGACTCCTTTCTATTTTTAATTTTATATGTAAATCCCCTTCTATTTATGAGTGAAAGAAGTAAGATTTTAATTTTATATATAACTCCCACTAAAAATTGCATCTTAAAAGATTAGAGTTTTACCTTTTACATCTATATCCCTTCCTTTTGTACGTGCACACCTAGGCTACAAGGCAGCAACGTGCCTAGGTTCCTGGCCACTGCCTTGGGTCGGCCTTGTTGTCGTGACAACTATGAGGGATCATGGCCTTTTTAGAGTAAGAAGGCATTCAGGCAGTAACTTAGGTAACTCTGCTCCCTTTTCCAGAATGTGATTGCTCATGTTTCCTCAAGTTCTTCTATATTACTTTCATCTGTGGTATTTTGTGGTCATAATTCACTCAGATTGGGTGAAGCTAAAAGAGCTAGGTGCGAACATTAAATGATTACAGGAGAAATGGTCATCATGGCTTAGGATTGAGAAGAAGTATGGATTTGAATAGAGTTGAATTACAAAATAGGATTCATGTAGGCAGCTCCATTTTGTTGGGATAAGGCTGAATTGAGTTATTATGTGATATGAGAATTCATTTGCAGTCCTGCTATTACAGTACTGGATTGCATTTCTTGAGAAGGTTGTTGAGTCTTAAAGAATCTGATCACTTTTCATTTTGTTAGCGCTAGTGATACCATGTGCACATAGCTAGCATGTGCAGCTATGTGCACATGGGCCCCATTGGTCCTACCTTGTTATTTATGGTTTATTTAGATTGGTTATTATAGGTTCCCTTTATTGTTAGGATTTATTCCCTAAGTTGTCTAAATTTACTTTCCTAATTAGCTTATGATTGTAATTTGGGAAGTTTCCTAAGCTATTGTTTTTCCTCTTTGATTATAAATAAAGGAATCACAGGAGGAGGAGGAGGCTAATCAGTTCTTCCTCGCCTTGTCTTCTTCCTTTTCTCATCCACGTTTTACTCTTCTGGTGCTTTTCTTGTAAATTGCCACAATCCTTACATACCTAATCTACAGTTTGCATATATTGTTTTCAACCTGGGCAATAATTGCATCTGTCAATAATTTTTTTTCCAGGAAAACTTATTGTATACCAATCAGCTCTCCCTTGAGCTGAGAGAAATCCACTCCCTCTTTAATATTTCCTCAGGTCCACTTTGGAACAATAATTTGAACCTCATTTTATTGCATAATTATTTCTCCTTCATATCCCTATATGTTTTAGCCTCTTGTTGTCCTTCCGTTATTCTTTTTGCATCTGATAATCTATCCTTTCTGTAATATCATGTCTTGTCCTACATAATTGCAGTTTCATATTTGGGGCTTATACATTTGTAGGGTTTATTTATTTTTTGTTAAACGTCCGATAGATGGCCCTGTATTGTGTTCTTGGTATATCCTTTGCAAATCCAGGACTTAGAAGGTTCATTATTTCTGTTCCATAATCCATATATTCCACCAGTGCCCCGCTGATACGCATAATCAACATGCAAGTTCATGTTTCAAATATGGGCTTCCTATCCCATGCCAACTGATTATTAAATAATTAGTTGGTAAATCTAAACTGGGATTTAACTGACAGATATCTGGAGTTTGCATACTACTCAGCAGGCACCCGTAGCATTTGTTTATGTAGGGTAACTAAGATTTGTTTGTTTGTTTGTTTGTTTTTTTTTTTAATTTTTTTTATGAGTTTTTTTGCGTTGGGGGTGGTTGGTGGGATTGTCTTTCGTCAATTTCCTCTTCAGAAGCAACTAATAACTAATTATTAAATAATTGCACCATAGCCCCATACTTGGGTAAGCTTATAGTGTTTTTTTGAGCTTCTAGAAGCCAACTTTTCAACTTTAAAAATGTGCTGCCAATAGAATTATGACATTTGGAATCTTTAATGCATGAAGTGCAAGAAGCTTAGAAAGCCCATTTTGGGGGCCTTCTCTGGCTTATGTGGAAAAGGTTTCAAGCTTTATAATTCTATTGGCCGCACCTTTTTAAAGTTGAGAATTTGCATTCTGATAAGCTATCTGGAAGTTGTCAATAGCATTGGGACTTTACTTTGTTGCTCATCATCAAATGGAATACTTTCCTTAGCCATTGGCCATTCGACCTTTTTATGAAGAAACAATTACTTGCTTACATAGACTCAGGATTTAGAATCTAGCATGGACAGGAGGTGTTGGACTGTGCACAAAAAAAATCATCTGGGGATCGGGGAGGGGGAATACATATTATTTTATCATATATTATAATCAAGGTTTAGAATCTCGCGTCTCGGAGGAGTCTTGGCCTCCTCTGAAACTGACAACTCGGCGAGATCTCGCCGAGACAGTGTAAAAACACTGAGATAGTGTAAAAAGACTGTCTCAGTGGCCAAAACTCATTATTGAGGCCTCATACTAAAGGGGAACCTCATTTTTGCATACATGAACACATTTAGAGCCTAAAATTGTAAAAATATGACTCTTTGAGGTTGTTTGGGTTTACACCCATGTTTTGGCAGTGAACATTAAAGTTTGTTGTAAACTTAGGTTAATTTTGGTTATTATACTCAATCAAATATGACAAATGAGACTAACATAATGCATTAGGGGAATGAGAAACAAAATAACACTTTATTATAAATCATTACATCATAGTTCAAATGTTCAATACTGGATGATTTCATAGTCCCCATGAGCCCATAGTCCACAACTCCACAATCCACATACAATGTCTAATAATACGTAGAGTGTCGTAGATGATCCATCCTACTATCATCATACATTCTACAAACTTTTGTTTTTTTTCTCTTTCATAACCTCATGTAAAAATCTCATTTTTGAGCAAGAATCTTACCTTCAACGGTTGATACAAAGCTCCCACAGCAATCCCCGTAGTCCGAAGCACCACTGGAAGCACATTCAAAGATCAAATCGAGAAAAAATGAGGAAGAAATCAAGTTTTCTTCAAAAAAGTAGAGAAAACACCAACTTACCTATTCTCGTTGAGTTCTCTATCGAGAACAGGGCATAGGTCATTTTATTCATTTTGAAAAAAGGTCAAAAATCAATTTCTCTCTGAGATCTCGCGAGAAATTGACGAAATTAGTCGAAAACACCGAGATCTCGCCGAGATGAGTTATCGACCTCAATTTTGTCTCGGCTAGTGTCAAGATTAGCGAGATTACCGAGATCTCGGTGAGATTTTAAACCAATATAATTAATTTCATTCCATTCTTTTAATATTACTCATTCTAGAAGTGTTACAGAAGAGATCAAATAATTTATGTATCACTTAATATTAGTAATACCACACATTTTATGTTTAATCTAGGATTGGTTTAAAAGTATGGGTTTGCAATTGGGCCACAAGGTCCACAACATTGGCAGACATGGGTGGGTTCCTATGAAAGAGGAACCCATACTCACCCCATTGGTGAAATTATAGAGGAGTTAAAAATGAGTTCAAAGTGACAATAAAATAAGAGAAATGGCACTAGATTCCTTTTATAGCGAAAACAGGGATGCCACAAGGTTCTTTTATTGAAAAAAGGCATTTTTGTATAATAAAACCTTTTTGTCCACCTTCTATATGCTTAGTTTAGGTCGAATTTTGATGGGTGAGATGGGATTGAGGTCATCTATCAAATAACCCTACTGCCCATTCAAATTCTGCCATGTGTTAGGAGAGGTGTACTTGTTGTATAAACGCATGTCACACATTCCTTTGTGTTAATAACATTTCTCTTGAAATTATGTTTCGTGTCATAAAAAGTTCATAAGTACCATGGAAAGAGGTAAATATATTTGTCTGTAGGAGTGGGTTGCCCTTCTTTTTTTTTCCTTCATGTATTATGCATACAGTAGTGTTTGATGGTTAACAGGTCTGCCCCTTTGTGTTGGAATGTGTCCAATGTGTGCATTTATGTTGACACAGGTGATTTTCCCCTTCTGAAGTTCCCCGTAGCATAGGGGACTTGCAGTCCAAAAGGTGCCCCATTATTCTGGAGTTGAATATTACTACTTTGGCAGAAAGAGAGACTGAAAGTCTGTGATTGTTGAATTTCTTTGGATGGAGCATCCAGGAAATTTTTTCCCCCTTTACCTGGAGTGGGTGAAAAGATATAGACTGGCTTTAATCTTGAGTTGGAAATGGAACCCTGAGCTGCCAAACTTATCTAAGTTTGCATTTGAAGCTTGCTTCTCCTGTTTTATAGTTATATTAGTTATTGTGGGATTGATATGCGATCAATATTATTGCCTATTTTATTATGTTGATTGACAAAAACCGAGATTTCCAGATTTTTTAAAAATGGTTTTTCCTTTTTCAGGTAGTTGACTCACAATTCCAGGTATTGGATGCCTGAGGATAAGAGCATGTATTGGATGCGCTGAGGATAAGAGCATCTCCCAGGCCAGTGAGTGATCCATATGCATGGGAAGAGTATTGATTGTTGCGGTCTGATTCAGTTAGTATCACCCGATTCAGAATAAGTAAAAAAGGTGCTTCTATTCAGACGGACTTCAAAATGCGTTCTTGTAAATTTGTTTATATCCTTAATAAATATCATATATACTTTACTAAGTGTTTTCTGGGATAGTGACTAGCTTGTGGAGACTATCTATAGTACTTGGAGAAGTTAATTTTGGACATCTTTGGTCAAATGGATAATGCAATGCATCATCATGGTCAGATATATGTACTGATCTTTGCAATATTTTAACAGATGCCTTTCCTCCCTATTTTATAAGGTTATTATTCGTTGTTATCGGAGTTTTCAGTAGTTTTGTTAACCGTTAATTGTGAAATTCACTTTGTTTTGGTCGAAAAAGATGAAATATTTTGTTTCGAAACTAAGGTAAGATTCTGTTTATTTGGACGTTGTGTTGATGACTTCAGGTGTTGAGTTGCTCTGATTTGGTAATTTCATCCGGAATACATATCAAATTTTAGGCTTGGAATTTATTTTTTGGGTACAACTTTGATTTTTGACTTTTTAAAAGCCAACAGACAGAAAAGTCTGGGGCAGCATGTAGGAAGTTCTTTCTGGATCGAACTGATTTGATTAATTTTTTGGAACTGTGAACAAGATGCCAGCTCCAATGGCGAAATGTGTGGACTGAAACTTACTAGTGTGTGGAAGTTCTCTCTCCCTCCAAGGGAACACTCTCATTTTTCTTGCCTTAATTCTTTGTTTATTAAACATCAATCACATAATCTAATCCACCGATAACAAAGCAACAGATTTTTATTAAATATTTCAGAAAGAATTATCCAGGAAGATTCACCCAGCAGGCAATCCAGCTAAAGACTGAAAGCCTGCTTCCTGTGAGGGCTGGACTGGGAGTTCATGTTTTGTTTTCATGCAATAAAAGTGCTGTCTAAATGCTGTGAATTCTAACTTCATGCTGTGCTAGATGAATTAATTACAGAGTTCAATACCCCCTTTTGGCTGATTTGATATTCTTTTTCTTCATATATTACTCTGTCCTTATTTACGAATTGCTGATGCCTTTTTCGTTGCTCTCTGAGGAGCAACATAAATATACATGATTCCAATATATGGTGCTAGGGTACCACAATAAATTTGGTGTCCACATGGATCTTCTTATATACACCCAAAAAAAAAAAAAAAAAAAAAAAAATTCTAATGAGCCTCTGTTACAGATAGTTTTTATTGGGGTTTAGTATGGAACAAGGTTTTAAATCCTGGTATTGGATATGGTATCAGTTTTGTCCAAACCGATTTTGATCGGATCAGTTTATGGATCTAACGTGAAACTGACACATGGTTGATATTGTATATGATAATACTAAAACAGAATCAAGGTTAATTTGACCGATGTGATATCGATTACTTAAACCATGGTATGGAAACGACTGCATATCTTCATATGAGATGATCCAAAACTTTGGTAGAAAAGAAACCATGGTATGGAAACGACTGCATATCTTCATATGAGATGATCCAAAACTTTGGTAGAAAAGAAATAGAAGGTGTAAAAGAGTATTCTTGGAATTTGGAGGTAGATTCTTGTACCTCCATGGAAGCTGGTTGTTGCTGGT
Organism: Protea cynaroides; assembly: GCA_028583415.1. Classification (NCBI taxonomy): domain Eukaryota; kingdom Viridiplantae; phylum Streptophyta; class Magnoliopsida; order Proteales; family Proteaceae; genus Protea; species Protea cynaroides. The sequence continues at coordinate 66,520,707 of CM053266.1, read as the reverse complement.
TCTGATAACAAACATTAAAGTTTCCTCTATTGTCAATCCAACCATTTTGATGAGCTCCAGCCATTGTTTTCTCTGTACAACTGTAATTGAGTTACAGCTCAATGCTCAACAATCACACCCTCTCAAACGGAGCCCCAAGGTTCAATGCCTATTCTTCTGGTTCAGAATGAATTATTTGTACACACTCATCAAATACAACTGCTAGCAGTGGCCCCACAGTATCTTGACTAGCAATAATGGTTAGGTTGTTCTCTTGGATGAGTTGGCGCTAGGTGCTTGATAAAATGCATAAGTAAAGTCTGGACTGGATGGTATCTATAAATTATGGGAAAATGTTTTGTCTGGTTATATTTTTCTAAATTCTTTTAAATGGGCTTTTAAATTCTCTGGTTTCACAATCTTGAGAAGCTTTAAGAAAAAAAATAATGGACCACAAATATAATCTATTCAAGATATAGTTGTGCCAGTAATCTCTGGTTTCACAATCTTGAGAAGCTTTAAGAAAAAAATAATGGACCACAAATATAATCTATTCAACATATAGTTGACCCCGAGAAAGAGGTAGAGATGATAGTATGCATGGATGAAGTAATTCATTCATATTAAACAAAGCATGGTCATGGTTATTAATGATTTAATTAATATAAATATAGAATGCTAGCTATACATTCTACCCTTCCCTAGATCTTACAATAGTAAAAGTCACATGCACTCTTTTATAAAATACCAGCTAAGTAATGTTGTAATAGTCTTACTATTAGCCCAGTTGCCTCAATAACTGTCTTTTTTTTTTTTTTTAAATTAATTACTAATATGAAATTATAAACAAAAATAATAACAGAAATAGTACATCCCTGCCTGCTTTAGAATTTGCAGGATCCACTTGTTGTGGACCAGACATTATTGACCAACCTCTATAAGACTCTGGCCACCTGATCTACTTTTGGCTTCTATCTTGATTGGCATTGCCAACTGTCCGATATGGAAACAAATAGTCAGAACAAATACATGCCAGAATGTGGAATTATGTATATGATATTATAAACCATCTGGTGATGTCATTATTCATTATTCCTTTGATCTTTTAGGACTTTCTTACCTACTGGTAGGTTACCATCAACTTCTCTAGCACTTGCTATAGTGGTAGTTCAATTGTTTTTTTTTAAGATTTTATAGACATGCAATTCTGTTGTTTCTTTTTTTTTTTTAAATTCATTTTGTGAAACACTTGAAAACTGTACGATGATCAGAAAAAGATCGTCTCTTATTATTCAATTCTTTTAATCGTGATTCAACGACTGAAGTTTGTCTGACACACCATACTGATCATGGGTCTCATTCCAAAACAGCACAATACACATCCCACACCAATAGCACACTAGAGTAACTTTTGTGTTATAGCTATGGATAAGACATTACTTGCAAACTTCAAAAGAAGAGTAACAAAGAAAATGATAGTAAAAGACTTTATAAAGAGAGAGAGACAGAAAATTCTCTTAGAAGACATTGGGAATACTATCTTTTATGGGAAGTTTGATGGTGGAGATGACTTCCTCTTTCATTATTTTTTATCTTTATGAGAGTCACTATTATTATTTTGTCACGGATGGACTTGGAGTGGAGGTCAAGAAAAACCTAAAAGGAAGAACAAAGGGAAAATGCAACTTCTCCAGCACATTTACAATTGTATATGATGAAATCCCACTTAGAGAGAGAGAGAAAGAGAGGAAACAAAAAGACCATTGAATCCATTTGGGGACCTGAAAAGAAAAAAGGTTGTCATTTGAGGACAGACTACAGTTGGCATTTGCCTTGTTCTTTAATTCCATGTCTTGATGGATTTGTTTATGAACAAGGGTAACATGAGTGTGAGGATTCTTTTCCACGCCTTTTTATATTTTGATATTTTTTTTTTCCTCTCGATCATGTGAGCCTCACGGCGTTACTATTCCCTCATCTCCATTATGTCATGTGAGAGATTTTTCCACACATAACATTGTGAGAAATCTTCTCCCATGAATGAATTATGAGAAAAGAATCGTTTTTGGACAGCATTCTCAGCACTTTCTCACATGAAATTATAAAATGATCAAGCATAGGGTAGTCATTCATAGATGGTATTAAAGTGTATATGGGGCCATATGAATTTATTTCAATAATGCAGGGTATGAAAATGTAGAATCAGGTATTATGTGCAAAAAAAAAAAATGATATGTCAAATCAGATCTTGTCACCTGTATTCTTAATGAAAGGTGGAGCAAGGTTTGCTGGAATACTGAGGGTGGGGTTGGGATATCAATTATTCCTACCCTAAAAAGAACTTATGTGGCTTCTGCTGTCTTGGATCAGTGGATGGGAAGTGAAAAAGACAGAAAACCCTTTGATACCAGTAGTAACAGAGAATAGGGTTCTCATCCATACAAGCAGGCTAGTTTTCCATAAAAAAAAAAAAAAAAATAGTAAGGAAGTTCATTATATGTACCATTATTATTTATGTTATTGTTTTTTTTTTTAAAGTAATAACAAATATTATTCATTAAGGAGAAGATCCACTGAGACATTTTACAAGTCAGTCTGAACTCTAGACAAGAGCCAAAAAACAAGGGGAAAGATGATTTAACCCAAATTTGGCAATTGAATCTGTAACCATGTTGGTCGATGTATTGATATGCTTAAAAGAAAAAGATTAAAAAGAGTGATGGTTTCGACAAGAGGGTTGTCTTCATTTATGCCTTTGATACTCTTAAGGGAGTCGGATTCAATTTCAAAAGAAAGAATGTAGGAGTTAAGGGCAAGAAAGCATTCCATTTTGATTGCTTTGGCCTCCAAAAATTAAAGGGAACCTGAAAATTCAGGGGAAGTAGTTCCAGAAATGAAGTTACCATTATCATTCCTAAGTTGTATAAAAATGGTCTCCCCCAATCATGTCAGCTGTGCAATCACAGATGGCGTCTCTTCAATGGCAAGAGATGATTTGAATCCTCTTAAATTATTGTTTAGGTGTGGCAAATTTGAGGAGGTCTTTCATTTCCACTAAAATGCCTTTTTTTGCTCCTTTTTGAACCCAATTTTCCTTCACCCCATGGTGAAAGGGAAATATTTTTGTCTTGAACTTCGGCGGCATTAGAATGGGGTTCAAGAAGAGTTGCTTAGTTGAGGCATTAGAATAGGGTTCAAGAAGAGTTGGTAAGTTGGGGGGTATAATTGGAAATTTTAGTAAAGGAAGGCCGGTCATTTATGATCTTGAGACCCCGCTTTCTTCACCTTGGATGAAGGAAAACTTTTTCTTTTCAACGAAAAAAAAATTATATTTATTCACAAAAAAAATATGAAAAAGCAATTGAAACCAAAAGGAACTGCAATTAAGCATGGCCAGTAGGAGATACAAAACAAATGCTATAGAACCACAAAGGCAATCCAAAGGGGGATTGGACTCCTAGTGGGACCTGAGGGGGAGGTGGAGAAAGGAAGAGGGGAAGATTAGCCAAGCAGGAAAAGACTGAGGGAGGCATCTTATTTTATTCAATGAAGATGGGGAAGTGGGTGACATGTCACCCAATAAGGGTAAGAGTATTGAACATTCGACTTCTCTGGACTTACACCAAATACATCGATTGACACGCGGCACTTTGCAAGGCACTTTGCAAGTGCTTTCTAGGGTAGGTGGGGTTTACATATCTCTAATTTGGTCTCATCTATCCTACAATTGGAAAACATGGAAACTAATATAGAGGAAATTGCACAAAACTGTGTCCTCCCTTGTATCACATGATGAAAAAAGGAAAAATTTCACTCACCCCCCTTGAGTTTTGTCTTTAATTCATCCTACCCCAAACTTATACAATAATATCACTCACATCCCTACGGTTAAGTTTGACTACCAGAAAATTCAAAATGTCTATTTTACCCTTATTTACTTCTCTTAAAAAAAAAAAAAAACCTAGACTCAGCAGATCTGTTCATGGTTCAATCCGATAGCAGGATGAGCAAATTGAGAAGATGGTTCCTGTTTATTTCTTGCCGATGGAATTAGAGTTTCAAATGATCCTTTGATGAATGCGATATATTCGTTATTTTCTCACGAATAACTTGATGACGACGATGGGTGCCAAGAATCAAGTTACTCTCTCCCCAGTTCACAGGCCAAGGGGGACGACGATGGGTGCAAATAATTGGTTCAAGCTGCTGATGAAGGGATGGATTTCTTGAACCGAATTGAAGCATGGAGTGAAGTGTTGGATGGAAAAAGACTTGAAATTGGGCCTGAGGCCCTGAGCTAAGCCTTGACTGTCTCTGCACTCGTGCTGCTTTGCTCCTTAAGGTTCTATTTTCTTCTGCTCTTCTTCCTTTTCTTTCTATTTCTAGTTTTTCTGCAACTTTCTCAGTTGCCATTGCCGGTTGCAGAAGAATAGAGAGGGAAACACCATTAAACAACATTGTACAGACAAGGAATCAATCTAATCTAATTTTAATCTAAATTGATCCCTCATCCCCACCACTTCCCCTCCTTCCAACTGTGATTTGTTCTCAATTATTACTTTTCCTTCTCATACAAGATATAATTTTTTATTCAACGCTGATGATGCTTCCCCCATTGGAATTGAGATCACCGGTGTTAAAGCTTGGCATGGACTGGAAAGCAGAGTGCCTCGACGATGGCTGCTGATCGGGTGACCGATTTGAAAGCATGTTGTCATCCTAACTCTAAGACTAGAGTTCGATTTTTTCTTTTAATGATTCTGAGATGTTTATATCCACTAGCATTGAGCAGGGGAGGTGCACAGAAGCCGAATTTATTTGGATCAGTGAGAAGTTGAAGAAGAAGAAGAAGAAGAAGATCATCCCCTGTGAGGAAAAAGAAAATTGTCATGAACCCAGCAAAGAAGGCAACAATGAGCCCCAGAAGATCGAGGAGTTCAAGCATGTGCGGAGAACCAGGGTCTTCTTTCTCTTCTCCTCTCTGTCTAGTCTCCTTGGGTTTTCTGTCTCTTGCTTTCATAGGAAAATGGAGGGAAAAAAAAATTGAAAAAGGGTAATTTTGGTATTATATAATTTTTAAATTTTCCATCTCATCCCTTAACAGACATGTCTGTTAAATTAGGACCTCTCTAACATATATCTAACATTTGAGAGGAATGGGTGATATTATTGGGTAAAGTTTAGGATTGAATGAATTAAAGGCAAAGTTTATGGGGAATAGATGAAATTTTCCAAAAAAAAAAAAAAATTATAATGTTTTGAAAACTGATTTAATTTTTTAATTTTATTAAGCAATATTAGACTGAGTTCATGCTTTAAAAAATCATATATTATTAAATTTGGTATGAGATGGGCAATCTATGTTTCTCATTTCATATTTTGCCATATTGAAGGATAGCAATGATTGAGATTGAAACAATTCCATACCTTGTAATATCCCTGATGATTTAGGTATAATATTTTTCTCATCCAATGCCATTCTTTTACTTAAAAAAAAGAAAAAAAAATTCCAATGCTATTCTTAATTCAAATTTGTCAAACATTTCAATTTTAATCTATATACAAGTTTTTTCAATATGCAAATTTTGCAATATTTGTTTAAAATATTTTCATTTTTTTATATACAAAATAAAACTACTATAATTGTCTAAAAAAAAAAAGATTAGTTTAATTCCAAAAAAAAAAAAAAATTCAAACTTTGGAAGCAATATAACATGAGAACATTTAAAAAAATAAATATATATATATATATAACGCGTTTCTTTTTTTTGGAACACGTGTTAGTAACCTCTCAAGAGATTAAAATATTTTACTCAAAAAAAAACTAAATATAAAAGAGAAAATGGGAACCAGAGGAGAGAGAAACCACCGACAGAAGCGTCGGTCAGAGGATTCTCACTTACACTCTTACCTAACCCTAGTTAGTTTTCAACCCTTAATAAGCTTATTAAACGGAAGTTAATCTGGTTGAAGGGTTAAACTGACGGAGACCCACAACCCTCCGGCAAGAGAGCTGTCGCCGTCATCTTGGCCGTTTGTCCCATTCCCATTTCCTCTTTCTTTTGATCTCTTTTTTTATTTTTATTTATTTCCTTTAATTAATTAATTAATTAATTATTATAACTTTGGAATTATAATTTCTACCGTCAAGACAACGACAGCTCAGCTTTCAGTCTTGTGAATTACGACAACTTACAAATGATGTCAACTCGCCCACCGAGTCACTGACTCCGAGTCTGAAATGTCGCTTATGAAGGGCAAATGTGTCATCTTAAGTATATTATTCTTGATAAAGCTAGATTGATACAAGTCAACTCGGTAGGGTCAAACCGAGTCGAAAGTAAGAGCATCCAAGGCTGTCTGGAAAAGATCGAATTGTCCGCCACGTGTACAGCTTTGGATATCACCGGAACCCAAGGACAGTTCACCAACCTAGTTAATAATCTCTCTTGAAATCCGACAATAAAACCCAGAGGAAGGAAGAGGAAAGCGGGAGGAAAACAAGGAGAGATAAAAAAAAAAAAGAAAGAAAAAAAGAGAGTAATTAAGACTACTAATTAAAACTGTGAAGCAACTCTGGAAGCAAGCTCAGCTCCTCTTTACCCTTCACTATTTCTTTCAAGAAGGAAAAAAAAGCTTAAAGCTATCTGGGTTTGATTGAATGCTCTCCTCTCTCTCTGCAACTGGTTTTTTCTCATCAACAGCCATGGATTTGAGAATCTATGGCGTTTCTAAGCTATTCTTCGTTTTTTATCTTGTATTCGTGGTTGGATTCTGTGCTGCATTACAGGAAACTTCAACCTCAGGTGTCAAGCCTTCGTCTTCTACGAATACAAGCCAAATCAACTCGAATTCCGTCCTGGTAGCTCTCCTCGACTCGCATTACACGGAACTCGCAGAACTCGTTGAAAAGGCTCTTCTATTGCAGACATTAGAGGAGGCAGTCGGAAAGCATAACATCACCATTTTTGCTCCGAAGAACGAAGCTCTGGAACGAGATCTTGACCCTGAGTTCAAGCGGTTTCTTCTCGCACCTGGTAATCTCAAATCTCTTCAAACTCTTCTGATGTTTCACATCATCCCTAAACGGATCGGATCCAATGAATGGCCCAAGGCTGCTTCGAAGTCAGCCAAGCACAGGACTCTCGCACACGATCATGTACACCTCTCCTGTAAAGATTCCGACAAGAAGGTCGGTACGGCTGCGGTTATCCACCCAGACGCGGTGATCCGTCCAGATGGTGTTATTCACGGGATCGAACGGCTGTTGATCCCCAGATCCGTCCAAGAAGACTTCAATCGCCGTAGAAATCTCAATCAAATTTCAGCTGTTAAACCAGAAGGGGCACCAGCAGTCGACCCCAGAACTCACCGGCTCAAGTCACCAGCACCACCGGTGCCGGTCGGTGCGCCACCAGTATTGCCGATCTACGATGCAATGGCCCCGGGGCCGTCACTAGCTCCGGCACCGGCACCTGGTCCCGGTGGCCCTCACCACAAATTCAACGGCGAAGCTCAAGTGAAGGATTTCATCCACACCCTCGTGCATTACGGTGGATACAACGAACTTGCAGATATTCTTGTCAATCTAACGTCTTTAGCCTCTGAAATGGGGAAATTACTGTCTGAGGGTTACGTTCTGACTGTTTTGGCTCCCAACGATGCTGCTATGGCGAAGCTGACGACGGACCAGTTGAGTGAACCAGGTGCGCCAGAGCAAATCATATATTACCATCTCATTCCAGAGTACCAGACGGAGGAGAGTATGTACAATGCAGTGAGGAGGTTCGGTAAGATCCGATACGATACATTACGGTTGCCTCACAAGGTTGTGGCCGAAGAAGCCGATGGTTCTGTGAAATTTGGGCAGGGTGATGAATCGGCGTATCTGTTCGATCCAGATATCTACACCGATGGTCGGATTTCAGTTCAGGGTATCGATGGTGTACTGTTCCCTTCTGAGGAGACGCCGAAAACCGAAACGAAATTGGCCCAACACAGTACTACCACCACAAAAGCTACTGTCAAGCCCAGGAGAGGTGCGTGTTACTTTCCCTTTCCCTTACTGTTGCTGTTTTACTACTAGTTGTTTAACTGGTTTGTTATATTGGTCGATACGTATCGGCTGAGAGAGATGCCGGATGCCGGATTCCGGTGGTGTTTACTGTTTAGTGGGGTTGTCGGTGGGTCACATTGATTGAGACTCTCTGTTGGTCCCCGTGACTGGACAAAAAAGGGTAGGGAAGTCGCTGTCACAGCTTGCAAATGATCTTTTAATAGAAAAGATGAAGGCAGACATCAGTGTTTATTTTATTGAAGACAGACTATTTTGTTTGGGTTTAACAGTGATGCCTTGATTCTTAAGTTACGTTTACTCTGTTCAGCTTTCGTTATCTTCCCAGTTAAGGTAGTAGTTGAGTTCAGCCATGAAAATGGCTGTATGCCACTAGGATCAAATGAATGACTCCTAATGCCCTTCTGCTTATCAGATAAGATATCTGCAATTTTGGATGAATTAGGTTGGAGGAAAATGGGTAGCAGGTTGGTTTCCAGTTGTCTTAAAACAACCCAGTTACCAAACTCAGCCAATTTTGGTTTGGTTGGAAAATCATTTTCCAGGTTCCAGTTGATCAATACAGAGAACTATACAAGAAATGATTCTCTGATGTCAGTCTCCAGATGGGTAAATTCTTATATTATAGGGTGTCGGTGAGAAGGGTTTTGGAATTTGTGAGTTAAGGGTTGGTTTAGTAATTAAATATGCATTTTATATATGATGGATGAGGAAGATGAGGAAGGAGACACCACAAACTCCAGCTGTGGATACCAAAGCATTTGCTCTGGAATATTTGACCAACTCTTCCAAATCCCCCAATAGCAACAACTTGTCCGTGTCTATTTACTTTTCTACCCTTCTCTTTTCTTGAGTATTACTTCATGGCATGTTTTGCTTTCTCCTTGTTTCTATACTATTCTTTTTACACCACATATAACCAATAATTCATATAAAGAAATTAAGTAGCAGGGAAGTTGCTTTCACGTACTGAGTTCAGTCCCACCACTCCACCTTTTTCTTTTTTTAATATTACTTTAATTGCTTATGATGGAAGACGGCTTATGATGATTAATTTATTATTTCTTGTGAATAAAAAAAATTCTTGCAGGAAAGCTGATGGAAGTAACGTGTAGGATGTTGAGGACAGTTGGTCAGGATACTCGCTTCACTACATGCCAATGAAACTCTTCTTTAAACCTAAAAATACGTTGAAAATTAGAAACAACAAACGGTAAATCCCTAATCTTTCTTTCAGCTTACTGCTATGTGATTTTGTTGTTATTGCTTTATTTGTGGAAGACTTTAATGAAGTTATACTATTACTAAGAGCTAATTTAGTTGGGTTCAGACCTGATTTTTCAATCCAAATTCCAAAAACCATTTTTAGTTTTATAAATACTACCTGCAAGCCTGTCTACATAGTGGGCTTGAGCTGAAGTTGGTAGAACCCCAGTTAATTAAATTAGAAGTACTCCCTGACTTGGTCAAATCCTGATTAGCTAGCAACCTTAGTGAGAGTCAATTCAGAACAGCCGGCTTCCATAGGTTGGTGAGATAAACACTGTTCAATAATCATTTCTTAAAGATAGTGATTTCAGATGCTTTTATTTGGGCTGGACTTGTCTATAGGAATCTTCGTTAGGTGTTCTTTTGTCTAGATGTTACCATTGGACTACCACTGGATTAAGCTCTTTGATCTTGTACCTTCCACTACCAAAATGCCTGTTAGGGGCTGTATATCTTGGCTTGACATTACACCAGATGGAGTTTGGATTTTTTTATCTATAATTATAGGTAGGCCCCAAGAGAGTTGAACTCAATGATCTCTTTGAGGGGTTGGTTTTACCTTCTGAGCTAGCTCATGGGGTTTGGATGGTAGTTTCATCTCTTCTTGATGATCAGTCAGGTCAAATTTTTTTTGATCATTTACTCGAACTCCTCCCCCCCACCCCCACCCTCCACAAAACCCATAAAGTAACAAAAATCCCCTTTCTTGCCCCCTAAAAAAATAAAAGAAAATAACAAATTTAATGAAATGAGTAAAGAATGTATCTTAGAAGTATTAATGATGCTGATCAAAGTATTTGTTTGATGATGCAGGTGCTTCATGTATTTTTTTTTTTTTTTTTCATTTTGTCTTCGTTTTCCCACGGAAAGAGAAGAAAGAGGAAAGCTGAAGGGGGAAGGAAGAGTCACTGTCCATCAGCGTTTCTATAAATACCCTTTGTATATACAAGTGGTATTATTAATTTTTTAGCTGTAGTCAGTCTCTGGTGGGCCATGGGATCAAAGGAGACGCGTTGGGGAAACGGCAGTAGAAAAAAGTGAAGATTGGTTGTTGTGTGATGAGGACAGGGGGGAGGGATCTGATGGTCTTTAATTTCACGTGGGTATTTTATTATGTTGCCTACCCAATAAAATAAAAGAAAAACAAAGAACAGAGTGAGAAAATTTGTGGGTATCTATTTTTAATAATAAAATTCTTTGTGTCCATAGTCAGCCAACAAAGGCTTGTAAGTTGTAATCATACAGTTCTTGTTTGTTCCTAAATTTTCTTCAGTGGCAATTTTCAAACAGCTGTATTTTGTTGTCTCTAGATTTTACAGTACCCGTCTGTTACAATTGTTCAGGATTCCGCGTTTCAATGGAAATAGGAAGCCGCGTGCTCGCTCGCTCGCGCTCTCTCTCTCCCCGTCGTGCTGTCTTTCTACCTGTTTCTAGTCACACTGTGATGTGATCATTTGATGGGGATGGGATCATGAGATATAAGGGTGTTTTAGAAATGGGTATGTATCGGATGTGACCGATTCGGATGCCTCTAAGCCAATACAGTAAATATGGAATTGAGACCGATATCTGATCGATATTTGTCCGACACAGGTTGATACTAGTAGATACGGGGTAATATTGACAGATACTAAAAATATAAATCCTTTAAAAATTCAAGAAATTTGAGGGAACATTTGATCAGGGATCTGTTTGGTTGTAAGAGGAACTAATTTTAAAATTTTTTTTTCTTTTTAATTGCCCTTGTAATCAATCAAAGCTTAGGAATTATTGAGGAGCAGTGATTTTTCTGATTTTTCTTTGTTGTGGATTTTTGGAGTGAAAAAGAAGATAAAAATAAAGAATGGAAATTTTTTTATTTTATTTGGAATGATTAGTGTAAAGCAACAATTAATTAATTAAAATCAGGACGAAAAGGAGAATTCGGATTCTTAAGGTAAAGGAATAAAGATAAAAGTGGAAGCTATTGTAATAATACCAGACTTTTGTACCTTTTGGGGATGCAGTAGTATAGGGCCATAGGGAGTGGAGACTATTTACAGCTCCTCGTTTGTGGTTATGGTTCCACCGGAATAAATAAAAATTATTCATGGACGCTCGATCTAATAGCTTTGTAACAGTGCAGTGCCGTGCTGCCCTGGAACTCTCTCAAATGAAGATTTCTTGTTCGCGCATGTTAGGTCGGTGTCCTCGATTGCCACTATGAACATGGTTTTAGGTACGTAGTATTATATTAGTCAATTCACATCCGTATTGATTGTGATCGATATAGTATCGTTTTTTTGGACTTGTATAGATAGCATTGTTTTGGTGAAAAGACAAAAATAGATCTCCTTTATGAAGTCTGACTAAAGCCAAAGAATTAGAAATTGAAATTTGTTCAGTTTCGAAGAAAGCGGAGGAAGGAAGAAGACAATGGTTTGCAGGAGAGATTGAGGTAAGCTCAAAACCAGCACTCCCTCTGAGACGATTCATGGAGAGATTCATGGAGAGATTCATCTCAAGAAGGCTCGGCATCGACCACAATCTCCCTAGAAGAGACCCTGAAGCATATTATCTAAAAGATCAATCGATTGCAACTCGGACATGTTTCTAAGAAACATACATGAAACACTCGAGAAATCTTTATTTCTGTAATCGAAGGATTAGGGTAGGCGGGATCTGTGGATTTGAAAATCGAGACGCCAAAATCAGAAATGGAGCTGAAGGCCTCCGAGATCAACCCTTGGTCCGTAGAGTTGCAAACAGACTCTGCTAAACTAACAGAAAGAGAGCAAAACTTTGCAGAAGCTCTCCATTAGAGAATTCAAGAGTGTAATCTCTCAGATTTCGCCATGGATAAGAGAGAGAGAGAGAGAGAGTAAATACCCGTTTGATTTTTGTAACGTCTTTCTTTTCCTTCTGCTGAAGACAACACTGGGAATGGAAGCAAGGAGGAGGCACGAGAGCAAGCTACTGATTAGAAGAAGAACGAAGCAGCAGCAGTGCTGCTGATTGTGAAGAGCCACCGGAGCTTCTAATGGGCCTAATCCCAAGGAGCAGACACCCAAAGGGCGGCGGTGGTGGAGTTTCTACCAAATGGGTCTCTTTGTTATGCATTTTGAGTTTCTGCTTGGGAGTATTCGTCCGAGAAAGGTTGGGTTTTTTTTTTTTTCCTGTCAGATAGGTCTCTTTGTTGTTTTTATTGTATTTCTCCTATTTTCGTTTCTCTTTTGAAATTGAGTGGATCTCTTCTCCAATACAAGCCTCTCAATCCGTTGACCTCTCTTCTTATTGTGTCCGATAAACCTTCAATACAAATTTTCTTCTTTACAGTACTGAGTTCCTGGAGTTGGATTTGGAGGAATTACTTCTATTGACACAGGCGCAAATGCCTAGAGATGCTGATTGGCAATGGAAAAGACAATCAGATTGAAGCCCGACAACGAATGGGATGGATTTGGGGTTTAATTCTATAAAAATGTTTTAAGGGTATTTTGGATTTTTTGTTTTGAAAAAGGCAAAATGATTTATAAGTATTCTGTTGGTAAATGGACTAAGGTATAAAGATCCACAAAGGTTTAGGGGGTTGTATTAATAAGAAAAATTTTCATATACACCCAATAAAGATTGGCAACATCATCTCCCTCCACAAAATTTCAAAAACCTCAATCACATCCAACTAACTGACGAAATTATTGAAATACAATTTTACCCTTCTTATTAAAAATTGAAATATTAAATGCATATGTTGAATGATTAATTTAACCTTTGTAATGTTATGTAAATTGTGTCTCTCTCTCATATTCAATCTCACCCAAGCCCTAACTCGACTCTAGTTTGCGTTGGTTCCCTCTTCATTGTGGTCGACGGTGGTATCTCATTTTCGGAATCATATCTCCGGCATCTCATCACCCATCACCGGCATCCGAGCTCTGCCACCAGGATTGATTGAGGAAGAAGAAGATCAAAGGTACTGTCGACGCTGGCCATATCAATGAAAAAAAATAAGATTCAAACCATTAGAGATATCAATTGCCAAAGCCGAATCACAGATTTGTCGCTATTCACTCTTCTTCTCTCTCTCCCACGAATTCTCCCTTTTCTACATTTTCTGCATATTATTCTTCCTCTTCTTCTCCACATTAGAAGTTAATGGAACTGAAGTGTTGAACGGAGAGGTGGCACTTCCTGGGAAAGCAGAGAAGAATTGGGAAAGTCGACAGTTTCTAGAGATTGAGAGTATTGAGATGGAGATTCTGCGAGAGGAGGAGGCTCTCTATGGTGTTCTTCATCGTTTCTTTGCTGAAATCTTCTTTCTTGATCCAAACAGCTCATTTGCTTCTGCTTCTTTTCTTTGGTTTTTTCAAGAAAACCTCAGTTCTTTTCTCTTATCTCTACTCATCCAGGGAAGGGGAGGAATAAAGGCCCGTTAGTAATGAACTCAAGAGGAAAGCTTTCAGAAAAAGAAAAACTCAAAAAACAAATCATGGAAATGAAAGTTAGAAATATTGAAATTTGTGTAAACAAGAATTCAAATTACAATGATGGTATATAAATATGATTAAGGAAATAGACGAAGGGAGAGAATGGGGTTCGATTTAGGAAATCACCTCGGATTTGGCGTTCGATGTTGCAACACTTTTTCCTGAGTCGCCTCTGCCAATCCCTCAATTGCTCCTGCGGATTTGGTTTCAGTTTTAACAGATTTTTCATTTTTTCCATCTCTATTAGGTATTACAAATGAATCTCCAAGATAAAAAGAAGCAGCAGATGAAGATGAAAAAAAGAAGTGACAAATCGAAATGAACGTTTGGGTAGGGTAAGTTATGAATAAAGGGTATTTTCGTCCTTTAACAACGCTAAAAGGGTAGTATGGTCCGTTAAAATGTTCATCGCAACTGACGTCAGCAACTAACGGAATTTTGTTAACGGAGTGGACTTCGTTGATTAACGGAGCAAACTTTTTGGGTACTAGATGAGGTTTTTAAAATTTTGTGGAGGTAGATGATGTTTCCATTCCTTATTGGGGTGTATATGAAAATTTTCCTATTAATAATTATCGTCAACTTATAGGTTGATGCATAATAAAATTGAATTCTAGGGATGATATGAGTAAATTACCCAAACTACTTCCAGAAGATGATTAATCCAGATTCTAAGATACATGTGAAGTTGTGATCGGGGAAGGAGTTAAAGCACCCTGATAGTAAGACTCTTTTGGTTTGTATTATATAATGTATTATGTAATACTATGAAATTTGTGATTGTTTGACATGATTTATAATGTTTATTTGTAATTAAAATAAATAGATATAATGTATAATCTACAAATAGGTTATTAGTTGTTTATCATTATAATCTATTTCTCATTATATAATGTATTATGTTTAGTGGTACTAAACGATCATTATTTATTACTCAGAATCTATTATCATAATTGATTGTCACAAATAATTCATAATATATTATATAATACAGCTAAATAATTAACTACTTTCATATGACAATGAACATTTTCCATTAAAAAAATAATAAAAAAGGCCTAAGGTTAGTATTGAAACAAAAAAGATGATTCAAGCTACTGACCATTTCTTACAGATTTTTGTCTTGGATGTTAAACAAAACGGTAGGCCCATCTCGTCTCTGATCCTCCATGCATGAGCAGATTGCAACGCATAGTGATGAGGTGCCTTATGAATTGAAAAGTGTAACATCACCTGTGATTGATGCTTGGAAACATCTGGAATCACATTATTGTGAATGAGAGAGCAAGCTTTCACCTGTTTAAGCTTTAAATGGAACCGAATAGTTCCATTTGGTGGGTCCTTCACTCCTCTGAGCTGTAATCAGATGCCCTCCAGCTAATCCTCTGAACCGAATAGTCCGGGCGAAGCCATCAATGTATTACCATTTGTTTGGGTTTTTATTTTTTATCTCCCCCCCAAAAAAAAAAAAAAAAAAAATCACATCCAGAATTAGGAGCCTCGTACTTCAGCAATGACAAATCATTAAAAATAGGTAGGGACGTAGACCAGGCATCTTATCATGGGTCTCATTTTGTAGAAAAGTGAAAAATGAAACTCATATACAAGTTATTTAAAAACCCACCTCCATGGAAGAGGTTTCTATCAATTTCGATTCGAATTGGATCGAAATCAGACACAACTCTACGAATCGGAATCGAAAAGATGCTAAGATTTCCACAACTCTATTTTTCGGAGTTTTTATTCAAAAGACTAATAAATTTTAGGAAAAATTTCATATACACTCCGATAAGGATTGCTAATATCATCTATACCAAAAATATTGCAAAAACATCACCTACCATCCAAAAATTTTGTTCTGCAAATCAAAGAAACCCATTCCGTCAAAAGATTCCTGTTAGATGTTGATGTCAGTTGCATTGAAAAATTTGATGGACAATATTACCCTTTTAGTCCGATTAAAAGACTATTATACCCTTTATTTGATTTGTTACCCTACCCCCAAATCTGGCTTTCCTTCCGTAACAGTAAAAGAGAAAAGAAAATCGAAAACCCTCAAATCCTCTTCTCGACGATGACGACCACCATAACCCTCCCCTTGAACTCCCTCCGTCTTCTCCGGCAACCTCTATGAATCTGCCCCCCACCTCCCTCTCCTCTACCCTCAATTCTTCTGGAAGATTCAGACCACTGTTTTTTTTAATCTTTAGGTTGGCCAGCATACAAAATGGTAATTGATTCCAATTTTATCCAATTACATGGCTTGATCCAAGATCCAAAGCAAGAATTCAAATCAACCGAATCCCTGATTTCAATTCTGATGCCATAATACATGGTTTACATTATGGCATTCAAAAGAATAATCAGGAAAACTTCCACAATTTTTTTGGCTTAATAACACACCATACCAAAGACTTTCAATGTCATCAAAGTAGAGGTAAATCAATGCATGAAGGATTTCATCTAAAAAAAAAAAAGCATGAAGGGTTTCATACGCCAAAACTGCCTTCTATGGCTGACCCAACCCTTGAATTCGACTCTCCTCTTTTACTGGCCGATGGCCTTCACCCTTTCTGTCTTTCGGCAGCCAAACCCCCCCCCCCCCCCCCAATCTCCTATTTCTTCTCCTTTTTCTCTAACCGATTTATTTTTCTCTCTTTTCTCAATCCCTAATTTCTCTCCTATTCTCACCTCTCCCTTCTTCTCAGCTTTCCGTGGAGAGAAATCAGAAATCTCCACTGCTCTTTCAATCTCTCCCTATTTTTTCTCCATAAAGAGGGCACATCTTGCTCAATATAATGGCGAAAAGTCTCCAATTTCAATTTTCCAGAAGCCAAGCATGGGATGCCACCGTGGACGCACAACGCAGAGGGGACTCCAACGTTAGGGGTTAGAGCTTGGGTGAGAGTGAAAAGGAAATAGAGAAAATATAAGTTTCATTCAAAGGTCAAATTAGTCATTCAACATAATTTTTTAGTTTTTCAATTTACAATATGAAGGGTAAACCTGTATATCAATAATTTTAGTGATTTTCGTCAGTTAAGTGGGTGCAGTTGATGTTTTTGCAATCTTGCGGGTGTAGATGATATTAGCAATCCTTGTTGGGGTGTATATGAAAATTTTTCCTAAATCTTACTGCATGAGGTAAGTTTCATTAATTTTCTATTATTTTATAGACTATAAGATAGAAAAAGGGGCAAAAAATGAAGATCATAGAGCTTAGTACATTTGCCACTGAAGTAGCCAAAATAGGTTAATGATTGGGTACAATCCTTGTCCATCATCATTATAAGTTTTGAGTCTACATGGTGTAGGAAAAAATTCTTAGATTGGGTTAGTGAAACTCTCCAAGGTTTTGTTCTTCACTTTCTCAAATAATGGGAAAGTTCTCTCGAAGGACAAGCTTAAAAAGAACTTCTTCAAACCTTTATGAAATCTTTTGATGCTTTATTATTTGATATTGTAAAATTCCTTTAAAATTTGAATCCACATCAAGCCCTCATTCCTGTCTAGCATTTCTTGTAAGAAATCATGCTAAGATCAAACGAGGAAAGACTAGAATGGTAATCAACTGTAAGAGCCTAAACAAACATCTTATATTTGATGACTATTTTATTTCTAGAAAAGATGTCCTGATTAACAAAATCAGATATGCAAGTATTTACAGCAAATTCGACTGTAAATTAATGTTTTAATAAGTAAAATTAACAGAAGAGTCAAAACCATATGGTAAAAGACCAAATAACCCAACTTGGTTCCATAGTGGATCTGGATCTCAACCAAGAGACCAAAGAAACTATAAATAAACTGGACAAAAAATTGGACAAAATTATAAACAAAAACTTTGATTTCGAATAGATTCCCTTAATTTCCACATTATACCGAACCTCTTGGTATTATGGGAACGCTGAATCTTTAAATCCTCTAAATGCGAAAAAACTGACTACTCTTGCCCAATTTCTTTCCTGAAAAGAAATATTAAATTATTGAAAAAAACGGTTCAAAGAAGAAACTGATTTTCTAGAAAAAGAAATATTAGTAATTATGATGCAACAGCTGTATGCCCAACATGAAAGGTATTTCAGCAGCATCATTATATTTTTTCGAGGAAAATACCTTTGAAGAGACATACACAGAAGAAAACCCTTCCGAAGTGTTATCTGAAGACGAGTTAATTTCGGTATCAAAAAAGACTTTGGATTAACTCTTCACAGATAACGAAAAAGCTAAAATAATAGTAGATTCATCTAAGAAAATTAGAGTTGAATGTTCCAAGAAAATTCGACCTAGCAGCTCTTGAAAGCAACCACCATCTGATAATCTCTACATGATGGATACCTCGTTATGGAACCTACGACGAATAAATTCACAAAGCGAAAGATTAGAAACTGAGTCTAACACTGAGTCAGAAACTAAGTCTGACACCGAACCAAGCCAAACTAAGCAAGGTAAAAGAAAAATAGATAACGATGATTATTTAGAAATAGATGATGACTTTAGACTTCGAACAACTGAGGAAGATTTCGCGGAACATCTAAAAATCACAGATGACTCCAAAGATTTTGTTCCAAATCCACCTATTTTCATAACTAGAAAAAATAATCTAAACAAGGGGAACATTGCCTCACGAGGTACATATTTAGATTTAACACATATTCCTTTTAAAAATTATGAATCCGTCATTGATGATTAGGCACAATTCTTATCCATCGTCATTACAAGTTTTGAGTCTACATGGTTTAGGAAAAAATTGTTAGATTGGGTTAGTGGAACTCTCAAAGGTTCTATTCTTCTCTTTTTCAAACAATGGGAAAATTCTCCGGAAGGACAAGCTTCAAAAGAACTTCTTCAAATCTCAATGAAATCTTCTGATGCTTTATTATCTGATATTGTAAAACTCCTAAAAAATGAGTTTTGCGGGATCAGATCCGATGAACAAACTGCGAAAGATATTATATATGCTTTAACTAAGTTAAAGTTATGCAGGAAAAAAGACGGTTGCCTCTCTTGTACTATGCCTAAAGGACAAATGCCCCCAAAAATTTCTGAAAAAGACAAATGCCTCCCATAGAAATACTACTAATACAAATAGACCCACACCGTTAGGTATATTCCATTAGATACTAACGGTGAGAAGCCAATATTATTGTAATAACCAAACTAACCCCTTAGAATGGTGAAATTCCAGACTTATCCTCATTTGAAAAAATTGTTACTAAATTTGGTTTTGCCAATTTTCTTCTTCTTCTTCCCTTCCATTTTGGTTGGAGAGTGACTGGTTGCCGATGGCCTGTCGGTGGGTATGTCCTCGTTCCTCAGCCCTCACCAAATCCAACCAAACCCAGATACCCTAAGCACACAAATCCAAGGAAAAAAGCACAAAAAAAAGAAAAAAAAGAAAAAAAAAGAGAAGAGTAAAAACCCCTGAAACTTGAGAGAGAAATTTCTTCGGCGAAATCTAAAAATCAAAGAACAAAGTTATCCAGATGAGAAAAAGATCAAACGTTTTCATATGCTGCTATGTGGGTTTGGGATGAATGGGTTGGAATGGAAGAAGATGAAGAAGAGTTTGTGGAAGACAAGGAGTTCGTCGGAGTCCTCCATCACTTCTGCTTCGTCAGGTTGTTTTTCTGTGATGGAGTGGGCTAGTACAGAGGAGAGCAAGAGTTACAAAGCACATTTGGGTTTTGATCAAAATTTTATGATGTTTTTATACTATGAATCAGGTTGTGAACTCAAATATGGGGAAAAATCATCCTTTTAGTAATTGAGATTCTTTTGTTCTAAAATCGCTAACATATTCCTTGTTATTTTTTTGTGAATATTTTTTTTCCTTCAAAAGAAAATTATGGGGATTTTTTTTTGGGGGTTGGGTGGAGGCAGTTATGTTTGATTCCAGTCATAAATTTGTTCAGTGTGACATAGTTCGTAAAGTAAGTGCGCTGGTCTAGTCGTATTTCTGCATTTAGTTTAATGTTCATTTTTTCTGCTACGGAGTTCTTACATAATTGAATTTGATTTTGGATGTAATCTTATTGTCTTAATGCAAGTGACCAGAAGTGTCATACCCTAATTCTGACTGAACCAGAAGTGTGAGTGAACCATCACTGAATCAACGATTCACACCAGGATCCCAATAAGACCGTGTCCACTCATACAAACCATTGCACATAACCACAATCAGAATATAATAAATACAACGAAAGTCTTAAATAAAATGAACTGAGTAATCTATTGATAAACTTAAATAAAATATTCAATTATTCAAATTCCTAAAACTTAAATAAATATCTTTAAATCACTGTATTTCCAACAGAAAATAAATAGAATAAATTAAAATCAAATCCTAAAGGTACACGCAAAAGGGCACTCGCATGAAGCGTCATGCTCATCCTCTCCTGCTTGCACGTCCAGAGCAGCCACGCCTCCATACACTAGAGCGTCCACGTAATCCTCCACTGTATAACTTGCATCAACATCTAAAAATATGTATATATACAAGGGTGAACTCACAACTTAGCCCAGTAAGACAATCAGACAATGCAACAAACATATGCATGAGTAACATTTACATCATAGTCTGGTTTTAAGTTTGCAATGTGCTATAGAAAGGATTGGAGGCCACCACACCTCTATACACGAGTGTGTGAAGCTGCCAATGGATCAAACACCACTGTCGTCCCACATGCACCCACCATGGAATAGAGATAGAGCTAAGACGTCTGGATCAAACACCGCCAACACCTCCCCTGATACTCTACCAATACCAACACGTAAGCCCCTATTGGCGAGGGCTTACAAACTGGGCTCGCAACTAACCAATCCTATATGTCATCACAGTAAGCCCTGTCCCAGCGCAGCTCCCTACCGCATAGAGATAGAGCTAGAGTCTAGTGGCCAGGCTGGAGACCATAGTGCCACTTCCTCCCCTTGATACCCTACCCGCACCTAACATGCTAAGACAGAATGATATGAAAAAGATGTTAGTGTGAGGAATGATCCCAGACCCCAGGCCCTTCCCATTTCACACACCAACGAAAACAATCACATGCCTAACAGTCACAACCTAGCATAGCAAGTATGCATGAACAATAATAATAACTGAAAGTAAAGGATGACATGCGAGAATGCACAAAGATCAATCCACATAATCATAATTATTATCAACGGTTTACTATTATTTAATTATTAGGATTTAGGTTCGATTCCCTTACCTGACGCTTGTTTGATAGCTTGCTCCACGTCACAGTATCCAAACTTGCTATCACAAGGTCCTACACGATATTAGGGTTTAGTTAGAATAGTTCTCTTAGGGTTTACGTTGGTCGAAAAACCAACTAGGTCAAAAACACTCTTCACAGAGCAGATCGTTCACAGGTACCGGTCGCAGCACTGTGGGGAAAACCTGCGACCGGTATGGTCAGCAGGTCCCCACAGACCAGTCCCCGAGAGGTACCGGTAGCAGTATCGGTCACATATGGTGCGACTGGTATGGTGGACCGGTATGTCTCTGGAAGACCATACACTTGATTCTCGCCTTTCGTCGGTCACCCTCTATTGATCCTAGGGTTTCTCCTATTCATTCTAAGTCTGAACACTGAGTTAGAGTTGTTTCCAACTCCATTCAAGTCCTCGCCTCGATGATCTTCGACTTAGAACTTGAATCTAGGCTTTACGACTGATTTAGGGGTTTGACGGCAAAAACAGGGTTTAGATCAATACCTTGCTTTGCATGGTTTTGATTCAATCACATCTAACCCTCCTATAATGTAGAGGAAGGTTTGAGCACTTACCGTTGACTTGCTGTAACTTGTTCTTTGTCGAACGACACTAGCGGCTCTTCCCTCTCCTTCCTAGCTTATTCTCCTTCTTCAACCTCTTTCTCCTTTCTAGGGTTTGTGAGGATCAATGGAAAAGGTTTTAGGAGGTTTAAGGGTCCTTATATAGACTAGAATTAGGTTTAGGAAGCCTCCTAATATTAGGAAAGTCCTTCGGTTTGAAATTTGGAAAGTGAAACCTGCAGAGATCTGTTTTCGGATCCATGCTGCGCAGGACATACCGGTCGACCATCGACCAGTACCATAGACCGGTACCATCGACCGGTATGAGATTTTTCATAACTGAATTGGTCCGATTGATCCAATTTCATACCTGGTTGTCATCCGCTCGTCCCGTCTGGTCCAATGATGATTGGAAGACCTGTTATGACATGAAACAAGATTTAGATCGGGTTCATGGAATGTGGGTCTTAGAACTCCCCCTGTCACACCCCAATTCTGGCTGAATCAGAAGTGTGAGTGAACCGGCTCTAAACCACGGTTCATACCAGGATCTCAATAGACCATGTCAACCAATCATTCCCAAGAAGTCTAACATAATCAGAGATTAATGCATAGCAGCGAAATAAATAAATGAACTGAGATCTATGTGGTAAATTAAAATAATTATTCAACTTATTCCACCATTCACAAATTTAAATAATAAAAGTGTTACAATGTATTGTTCAAAATAAAATCCCCTCTTAAGGAAAACACAAAAGGAGCACTCGCATGATGATGCGTCATGCTCGTCCTCCACTGCCTGGGTATCAATGGCAGCAACTGTACCGTACGTTGGGGTAGTCACGAAGTCATCAATTGTGTACCCTGCATCCAGATCTGAAAAGAAATATATATATATATATATATATATATATATATATTTGGGTGAGCTCAAAACTTAGCTCAGTAAAGTACAAGATCAATGCAACATACAAAATGCATGAGATAACATTACAATTTGGGTCAGGTATAACTTGCAAATATGCTATGGTAAGGTTTGACGGCCACCGCACCTCCATGCACGAACACCCACTAGTTAGGCACCTACCACACTACTACTGTTGTCCCACATCACTCACTCCGGTATGGAGATAAGGATCGAGTCTGGCGGGCAGGAGGAACCACAACCCCACGTCCTCCCCCTGATACCCCACACCGTACCAATATCTAAACCCCTACTGGCAAGGGCTTGCAAGTGGCTTTCGTTTCTGACCAGTCCTAAATGTCAATACAGTATCAATGGCCCTACCCCAACACGGCTCCCTGCGACATAGAGATAGGGCTCGAGTCTAGCGGGCAGGAGGAACCACAATCCCACGTCCTCCCCCTGATGCCCTATTCGCACAAAGTCTGCTAAGGTAGATGGCGATACGAAAAAGGTATTAGTTGTGGATATATCCAGGGCACACCCCCCTTCACATTCCACACACTAGCTAAAACATACACATGCCTAACATCCAACAATCCTAGCATATGAAATGCATGAATAGATAATAATAACAAAAACAACTACATGACATGTGAAATGCACAGACATCAAGCAATGAATTCATAAACAATTTAGTCACAAAGGCTTACTCTTAATTAATTATTTAGGGTTTGGGGTCTTGTCCCTTACCTGACACGTGATAACAATTCCACTCTGCGTCACAGGGTATTCTCACATTGTCTACAGGTCCTACACAATCATATTCATAGGTTAGAATTAATTTATTAAAGTCACAGTTGGTCAGAACCTTGCCTGACCAAGCAAACAAGGCTCGAAAGCCATACCGATCGCAGGTACCGGTCTCAAGGGAGTGAGACTGGTATGGTGCCACCGGTATATACCGGTTGTGGTACATACCGGTCTCAGTCAGTGAGACCGGTATGTGCCTGTGGTATATACCGCAGGCCCATACCACTGAACCTTGCTTCCCACCGGTATAGTCCGTGGTTTGGATCCGAGAGCAAGGTCTCGGACCTCCCTTCCTTGTCGATTATCGGCTAGGTTTTCTAGGGTTTCTCCTAACCCACACTAAGGTCCAAACATCCTAATGGAGTTCTGATTTCGGCTAGAACGCCGTATCAAACCAGATCAGATTTGAAAGAAGAAAGATCTAGGGTTTAGGATTGTCGCGCCACTTCGCGGCTCCGATCCGACATCCTAGTATTACTAATAGTATAGAGCACTTACCGGTGATGTTCGTCGATTGGTGGCGAGCACTTCCAACGAAAATCTCCTTCCTGGGCAGCCTCTTCCTCCTTGCTCCTTCTTAACTCTCCTCCAGACGGCTAGGGTTTGAGAATGATCAATGGAGTGTGATAATCTCTATTAATAGAGGAGAGTCATTCTTGGGAAGGTTTTCCACAATTGGAAACTTTCCAAGTTTCTATTCGGAGTGAGGGACCCGCTGGAGTCCGTCTCCCATAGAAACAAAACATACCGGTCGCACATACCGGTCTGACTAACTTAGACCGGTATAGTCAGACCGGTATACCATATCGATTGCACCATACCGGTTTGACTGACTCAGACCGGTATAGTCAGACCGGTATGAGTTCTTACCAATTTTGAGTGGTTCTCATACCTGAAATTTACGTGGTTCGTCACCTGGCTTCGCCTTCCAGTCCGATTATGATTGGGACACCTGTCATCATATAAAACCACGGGTTAGACCCGGTTTTTAGAACACGGTTCTTACAACTCTACCACCCTTAAAAGAAATTTCATCCTCGAAATTTGCATTTAGGTCTCACAATTCCCCCTCCCTTAAAAGAAATTTCGTCCCCGAAATTGTACGTACCTTCAGAGTCGAAAAGGTGGGGTATTCTTGTCGCATGGCATCCTCCTCCTCCCAAGTAATTTCTTTTACGTCCTGACTTTTCCAAACTACCTTGACATAGTGGATAGCTTGCCTTCGAAGCTGTTGTACGTTTTTACTAATGAGTTGGATTGACACCACCTCAGAGGTTAAGTCTTCTGTCAAATCTGGGGGGTCTGCAACAAGAATGTGCGAAGGGTCTCTCATGTACTTCTTTAGTAAGGACACGTGAAAGACGTTGTGGACGCTAGACATCGCTGGTGGCAATGCAAGTTGATAGGCCACTTTACCGCATCGGGACTGAATTTCATATGGTCCCACATATCTAGTACATAGTTTTTCTTTTCTGCCGAACCGCTTCAGTCCTCTTACTGGTGATACCTTCAAGAAAACTTTATCACCAATCATGAATTCAAGGTCTCGTCGCCTGTTGTCAGCATAGTGCTTTTGACGCACCTGAGCTGTCTTTACTCGGTTCTTGATTTGATCTACTGCCTTGCAGGTTTCTTCTATAAATTCTGGTTCGACGATCCTTCTTTCTCCAACTTCGTCCCATAATAATGGTGTCCGACATTTCTTGCCATACAAGGTCTCATATGGGGCCATCTGGATCGTAGACTGGTAGCTGTTGTTGTAGGCAAACTCAATGAGGGAAAGCTTCTCATCCCAAGCCCCCTTAAAGTCGATAGCACATGCGCGAAGCATATCTTCTAGGATCTGGATGGTCCTCTCTGACTGACCATCCGTTTGAGGGTGGAAGGTTGTACTGAACTTTAGTTTCATCCCCATTTCCTTCTATAGCCCCTCCTAGAACTTCGATGTGAAGCGTGGATCTCTATCAGATACTATGCTCTCTGGGACACCATGCAGTCTGACTATATTGTCCACATACAATCTTGCCAACTTGTCCATGGTGTATTGCGGTCTGACTGGGATAAATCTAGCGGTCTTGGTAAGGCGATCTACAACTACCGAAACAGCATTCACTGACCTTGGAGTCATAGGTAGACCAGTGACAATATCCATGGTAATACAATCCCATTTCCATGCCAGCTCAGATAATGGTTGCAATAATCCTGTAGGCCTCTGTCTTTCTGCTTTGACTTGCTGCCAGTTTAAACATTGAAACACATACCGGGCCACGTCTGCTTTCATATCCCTCCACCAGTATAATCTCTTTAGGTCATGGTACATCTTGGTGCTCTTAGGATGTACTGAATATGGAGTAGAGTGAGCTTCCAACATGATTCGGTTTCTGATTTCCAGATCTTCATCTCAGGTACACATAAACGCCCATGATATCTGAGTACCTTATCTGCATCCAAGGTGAAATCAGGGTTGGCTCGACCCTTTTCCAAATCTTCTTGAACTGTCCTGAGGTATGGGTCCTGTAGGACTGCTGCCTTTATTTCTTCCTTCAAGTCGGGAAAAATCTTTAATGCTGCAAACATAAGGGTAAACTGGTGTATCAACCCTTGATCAATAGGATCTTCTGTTGACTTTATTAAGAGCTGTTCTTCATCCTTTGATGAGCCAAAAACAGCAACACACAATGCTGCATTTGTACTTGGTCCTGCTTCAGGGTTCGATGCCCATTTCCTGCTCAGCGCATCAGCTACAATGTTAGCTTTACCAGGGTGATACTGAATGTCACAGTCGTAGTCCTTGAGTAATTCTAACCACCTCCTCTGCCTCATGTTCAGGTCTTTTTGGGTAAAAATATACATCAGGCTTTTGTGATCAGACTTAATCTGAAATTTCTCACCATATAGGTAATGCCTCCAAGTCTTGATAGCATGAATGACCGCTGCCAATTCTAGATCATATGTAGGGTAGTTCTTCTCATGCTCTTTCAGCTGTCTTGAGGCATAGGCTATCACCTGTTCTCCTTGCATCAGCACACAACCCAGTCCCAAACCTGAAGTATCTGTATATAGTGTGAATGGATGGTCTGGAGCTGGAATAGTCAATATAGGTGCTGATACCAGTCTTGACTTCAACATCTGGAAGCATTTCTCACATTCTTCAGTCCATATGAACTTCTCCTCCTTTTTGGTCAACCTGGTGAGTGGAACAGCAATCTTGGAATAATCCTCCATAAACCTTCTGTAGTATCCAACTAAGCCCAAGAAACTATGAATTTCAGGAACTATCTTCGGCGCCTCCCATCCTACTATGGAAGAAATTTTACTGGGATCGACCTTGATTCCTTCAGTAGACACCACGTGACCAAGGAAGGCCACTTCATCTGACCAGAATTCGTATTTCTTGAATTTTGCATAGAGCTTCTCTCTCCTTAGTCTTTGTAATGTTGCTCTTAGATGCACTGCGTGTGTTTCCTGATCCTTGGAGTACACTAAAATATCATCGATGAACATGATAATCAATGTATCCAACATGTCATGGAATATTTGGTTCATTAGCTCCATAAATGATGCAGGTGCATTAGTCAACCCAAAGGACATCACAAGAAACTCATAGTGTCCATACCGCGTCCTGAAAGCTGTCTTGGGGATGTCTGCCTCCTTAATCTTAAGTTGATGATACCCTGACCTCAGATCAATCTTCGAGAATACACTCGAACCTTGTAATTGATCAAACAAATCATCTATTCTTGGTAGTGGATACCTGTTCTTGATAGTGAGCTTGTTTAATTCTCGATAGTCCATACAAAGACGTACGCTACCATATTTTTTCTTGACAAAGAGCACAATTGCTCCCCAAGGTGAGATACTAGGCCTTATATGTCACACCCTAATTCTGCACCAACCAGAATGGTGTGATGAACCGTCAATAAACCAACGGTTCAACCAGGATCTCAAAATAGGCTATCCCACATATGATAAACCAAAACACATTCCACATTAATCAGAGGTAATAAAAGAAATAGCGAAAGTCTTACAGACAATGAACTGAGAAATTCTAACTGCGATACTCATAAATAAAATATCCAATTATGTTGTTTCAACCGAGACATAAATAAAATATCAAATACATGTCTTTACTAAATCCAAATAAATAAAATAAAATCTAATCGAATACGCATGAGTTGCACTCGCATGAGGAGGCATGCATATCCACTAAGTCTTCAGCTTCCATTGTCGCCACATGCCCGTACACAGGAGCGTTCATATAATCTTCAACGGTGGTACCTGCATCATCAACTAAAATTATTCGAATTCGAAAGGGTGAGCACACATCACGGCTCAGTGTGTAAACAAAACAATGCAACAATACATATGCATGCAATCAATTCATATCTTTGGTCTGGTTTAAAGTTTGCAATGTGCTATAGAAAGGATAGGTGGCCGCCGCACCTCTATACACGAGTGTGTGGAAACGCCCAATGAAAACGACACCGTCGCCCCACATGCACCCACCATGGATAATATACACCCCATGAAAACGGCATGGCTGTACCGGTTGCCCATACCAACACGTAAGCCCCTGTTGGCGAGGGCTTGCAAACTGGGCTCGCAACTAACCAACCCTAATGTCAAACAATGTATCCAAGGCCTCACCCCAGCATCCCTCAATACATCCATAGAGATAGAGCTAGGGTCTGGTGACCAGGCTGAACCACAATGCCACGTCCCCCCCTGATGCCCTACGACATATTAGTTCCGCTAAGGTAATGGCGATACGACGATGTTAGTGGATAAGACTTGAGTAAAGATAGAGCTAGAGTCTGGTGACCAGGCTGAACCACAATGTCACGTCCTCCCCCTGATGCTCCACTCGCATCAAGCACACTAACACTTGCTTAGTGGACATGACTTGAATAGACCATGACACAATATACCCCGATGAGAACGGCATCGAAGTACCGATTGATACCATCCCTACCCGCACCATGTACACCAGCCAAACACAAACATTCACATGCCTATTCCTACCATCATCAACATCATCATGTTATAATCAATAAATTTAAATATTCATGAAAATTAATAATAGAAATATTGGATGACATGTTGAATGGACATTACAAGCATACACACATATCACAATCATGGTATTGGACTCAAGAAATAAAAATAGTTTGTTATTAACTAATTAGTTTAGGTCTTGTTCCCTCACCTTAGCTTGTTAATAGATCCTCTTCCAAGCTTTAGAATCACCTTTATAATGTTATTATATTGCTAGAAGACCTAACAAAGTCGATAGAATTTAATTAGAATTAATTTTAAATTTAAAAACCATCCTGTTAACTGAGGGTCGGAGGCAGGGTCGGAGTCATGATCGACCCTGGGTGCGACCCTTCCCAAATCTAGACTTCCAGAACCCTGAGGGTCGATGCTAGGGTCGGATCTGCGACCCTCCATGGTTTGAGTCGAAAATATCAGATTTCATCCTCTCTTTCATGGTTGGGTCCTATGACTTATTTCCACAATCCATTCTATACATGTTCTATGGTTTAGAACTATACTTTATTCACCTACATGGTTTTAATGTTCTCCTCCATGGTTTTTCATGAAAACCTAACCATGGATGGATGATTTGGGTTTCTTCTAAGTCATATCCTCTTCATAAACCATTCTAAAGTCTTAAATAAATCATGGGGAATGTATTCATACCTTAGTTTTGCTGAGATTCAGAGTTCCTCTGAATTTCCTCTTCTTCCTTAGCCTTTTCTTCAAGTTTTCCTTCTCTTATTCTCTTCCTTCTCTTCTCTTTCTCTCAATACAATTAGGGTTGTAAAAGGATTGAAAGAGGCTTAGGGACATCCTATTTATAGAGTAAAACCTCCTAAAATACGTCCCATTGAGTTTAGGAAAGGTTCCAATCGAAATTAAGAAGGTTTCTCAATTTTCGGTTCGTGTTGTTTTTCTCGAATACTGAGGGTCGATGGGAGGGTCAGACAACTCATAGACCCTGCGACCCATGATTGAGGGTCGATGGTGAGGGTCGATGGGAGGGTCGGACCTGCCTGTTAAAACTTGCGACCCTACCCTCATTTTGACTGTTTTTGAGTAAATTTTCATATTGGGTCTTGGGTTTCTTCACACACTTGGTCCACTTGGCTCGACGATGATATGTAGACGGGTCCCAATACGAAATGTAAGGTTAGGCCGGGTTCGTGGCATGCGGGTTTTACAACTCCACCACCCTTAAAAGAAATTTCATCCTCGAAATTTGAAAGTACGGATCTTACAACTCCCCCATCCTTAAATGAATTTTGTCATCAAAATTTGAACGTACGAATCTTATAACTCCCCCATCCTTAAAATAAATTTTGTCTACAAAATTTTGAATTTACTTCGGAGTCAATAGGTGGGAATTCTATTTTCGCATTGCATCTACTTCCTCCTATGCACTCTTCTCCACGTCTTATCTTTGCCAGGTTACCTTCATATAATAATTATCCCGACTTTGGGAATATTGTACATTTCCACTAGTGAACTAGGTTGGTACCACTTCAATAGTTAAACATTCTATCTAATCTAGTGATTCCGTGGTCAATACCTTTGATATGGATCTCCAATGTATTTTTTTCAATAGAGACACACGAAATACATCATGCACACTAGACATGGATAGCGGTAACGCTAATTGATATACAACTTTTCTACGTCTCTCCAAAGTTTATAAGATCCGACACATATATGTAATATAACTTTCTCTTCTTGTCTAATTATTTCAAACTGCGCATAAGTGATTTCTTCAAGAACACTTTGTCCCTTATGGCGAACTCAAGGTTTTGGTGTCTCTCTGACAACTTGAGCTATCCTGCCCCTTTTCTTTGATCTTGTCTGCCACTTGATAGTTTTCTTCATTAGCCTTAGGTCTCAAAATTCTTCATTTACCAACTTTATTCCAAAATAGAGGGGTTTGACATTTCTACCGTACCATGCTCTATGGGTGACATTTACATGATAGCTTGGTAGCATCTTTAATTCATGGTAACTTCTCAACTCCAACTCCTTGAAATCAATTCACAAGCTCGGGGCATATCTCCTAGGATCTGTATAGTCTGCCCCGACTATCCATCGATTTGGGGTAAAGTGCAGTACTAAACTTCAACTTTGTCCCCATTATTTTCTGTAGATCCTTCCAAAACTTCGAGATAAGGCATAAGCCTTTGATCGATACTAAGCTCTCATGCATACCATTCAATCTGGCAATATTATCCACACATAGCTTAGTTAGCCGCTCCAAAGCATACGAGGTCGTATAGCAATGGAATGAGATATTTTCATAAGACGATCAATAACCACCCAACCATGTCAACCGATTTGGGAGTCAGTGGAAAATCATTGACATAGTTCACAATACTACAATTCCATTCCCAAAACAAAAGTCAGGGTTTGGTTTTCCTTTTCTAAGTCTGCTTACACTGTTCCTATATACAGACCTAACAAAATTACTACTTCTACTTCATCCATCAATTCAGAGATGATCTTTAATGCCACAAGCGCAACCGACGAACTATTGCTCCATAAATTCATCCATAAATTCTTGCTTAATTGGATCATCACGAGTTTCTATTATATGTTAATCTCCTTCCAAATCTGAATCTATTGCTGCAAAACATAAGGTAGCAGTTATACTGGGTCCTTCCTTGGACTTCATAATTCCCTTTTTGCTTAAGGCCTTAGCTACTACATTAGCCTTGCTTGGGTGACATTGAATATCACAGTTTTAATCCATCAAGTATTCCTAACCAACGGTTTATACCAGGATTTCAATAAGACCGTGTCCACTCATACAAACCATTGCACATAACCACAATCAGAATATAATAAATACAGCGGAAGTCTTAAATGAAATGAACTGAGTAATCTATTGATAAACTTAAATAAAATATTTAATTATTTAAATTCCCCAAACTTAAATAAATATCTTTACATCACTGTATTTTCAACAGAAAATAAATAGAATAAATTAAAATCAAATCCTAAAGGTACACGCAGAAAGGGCACTCGCATGAAGCGTCATGCTCGTCCTCTCCTGCTTGCACGTCCAGAGCAGCCACGCCTCCATACACTGGAGCGTCCACGTAATCCTCCACTGTATAACCTGCATCAACATCTAAAAACATGTATATATACAAGGGTGAGCTCACAACTTAGCTCAGTAAGACAATCAGACAATGCAACAAACATATGCATGAGTAACATTCACAGCATAGTCTAGTTTTAAGTTTGCAATGTGCTATAGAAAGGATTGGCGGCCACCGCACCTCTATACACGAATTTGTGAAGCCACCCAATCGATCAAACATCAATGTCGTCCCACATGCACCCACCATGGAATAGAAATAGAGTTAAGGCGTCCGGATCAAACACCGCCAATACCTCTCCTGATACTCTACCCATACCAACACGTAAGCCCCTGTTGGCGAGGGCTTACAAACTGGGCTCGCAACTAACCAATCCTATATGTCATCACAGTAGGCCTTGTCCCAGTGCAGCTCCCTACGGCATAGCGATAGAGCTAGAGTCTAGTGGCCAGGCCGGAGACCATAGTGCCACTTCCTCCCCTGATACCCTACCCGCACCAAGCATGCTAAGACAGAACGATACTAAAAGATGCTAGTGTGAGGAATGATCCCAGACCCCAGGCCATTCCCATTCTACACACCAACGAAAACAATCACATGCCTAACAGTCACAACCAAGCATAGCAAGTATGGATGAACAATAATAATAACTGAATGTAAAGGATGACATGCGAGAATGCACAAACATCAATCCACAGAATCATAATTATTATCAACGGTTTACTGTTATTTAATTATTAGGGTTTAGGTACGATTCCCTGACTTGACGCTTGTTTGATAGCTTGCTCCGCGTCACAGTATCCAAGCTTGCTATTACAAGGTCCTACACGATATTAGAGTTTAGTTAGAATAGTTCTCTTAGGGTTTACGTTGGTCGGAAAACCAACTGGGTCAAATACACTCTTCACAGAGCAGACCGGTCACAAGTACCGGTCACAGCACTGTAGGGAAAACCTACGACCGGTATGGTCGGCTGGTCCCCACAGACCAGTCCCTAAGAGGTACCGGTCGTAGTACCCGTCGCATATGGTGCGATCGGTATGGTCGACCGGTATATCTCTGGAAGACCATACACTTGATTCTCACCTTTTGTCGGTCACCCTCTATTGATCCTAGGGTTTCTCCTATTCATTCTAAGTCTGAACACTGAGTTAGAGTTGTTTCCAACTCCATTCAAGTCCTAGCCTCGATGATCTTCGACTTAGAACTTGAATCTAGGGTTTACGACTGATTTAGGGTTTGACGGTAAAAACAGGGTTTAGATCAATACCTTGCTTTGCATGGTTTTGATTCAATCACAGCTACCCCTCCTATAATGTAGCGAAAGGTTTGAGCACTTACCATTGACTTGCTGTAACTTGTTCTTCGTCGAACGGCACTGACGGCTCTTCCCTCTCCTTCCTAGCTTATTCTCCTTCTTCAACCTCTTTCTCCTTTCTAGGGTTTGTGAGGATCAATGGAAAAGATTTTAGGAGGTTTAAGGGTCCTTATATATAGGATTAGGTTTAGGAAGTCTCGTAACATTAGGAAAGTCCTTCGGTTTGAAATTTGGAAAGTGGAACCCGCAGAGATCCGTTTCCGGATCCATGCTGCGCAGGACATACCGGTCGACCATCGATCGATACCATAGACCGGTACCATCGAATGGTATGAGGTTTTTCATACCTGAATTGGTCTGATTGGTCCGATTTCATACCTGGTTGTCATCCGCTCGTCCCGTCTGGTCCAATGATGATTGGAAGACCTGTTATGACATGAAACAAGGTTTATATCAGGTTCATGGAATGCGGGTCTTACAAGAAGCCTGTATTTGTTTGAATCCATATATCCATAAAGCTGGCGAGAGGTGAATATGAAGATCATACATTTGTTCTTTGCCTTGCTTGTTTCATTGGTGTATGTGGATGCGAGGCATATCTTCTCAACTCAGGATTCTGGTTTCAAAGGTAGATAAGAATGCCATTTAGTTTTCTTGGTCATCTGTTATTTCATGATGTCTTTCCACAAGCATCTCATAGATATTGTGCGTGTTCAAACGATGCAATAAAGATGCTTTTGGTATCTAAAGGTTTCAGTTGAATTGTAGCCTAGGTTACAATACGAAGAAGAAGACGATAAGGATGTATGGCTTCATTTACAAGAATAATCAAAAGAGTGACCACGAACTGCAAGGGGTAAAATCATCAAAAAAAAAAAATAACTTTAACTCCATTAAAAAAAAAGGGACGGTTGTCTTTTCCAGAAACTTTTTGGGGCATTTGTCCTTTAGGCATAGTACAGGGGAAGCAACCGTATTTTTCCCAATTATGTAATATGAATAGTTTTGAGGAATTTTCTAAGTCATTTCAATAATACTATCATCTTCTGTTTGTTGCTTTAACCAAACATTGGTTGTTTCAATTCTTTGCAAAATTACCCCCACCATGGGACACCATTTGTAAAGATAATTATCTCAAATTCTGTCTTGAAACAAAAAATATAGACACTTTAGGAAACTAGATTAATATGTTTCCAGACAATTAATTTATCACTGTTTGGATGCAAGAGCGGCCAAACAATTAGAAAAGAAACTTAACCCAGGTTTCTGTAAATCCCTAATTAAAAACAATTGAGAATTTAGATGTGAAAAGACATACTATAAGAAAAAATGAAAATCTTATAAAATGTCTAAACTAATAAAACATTTAGGAGACGATATAAGTGGAAAAAATTTAGTCCACGAAATATATTTTCTATGTATTATCATAACGGAACTTGAAAGTGAGTGTTGTTTGCGGAACGAGTTTGAAGGATGAGTGTAGTTGTAAGAGCCTATGAGCTTTTACAAGAAAAAGCCAGTTTCGGGATACTGCCCAGAGATTTTAGTGATAGGTAGGTAATTGTGTTATCGCCAGGTAATTGAGGGGGCCTGTCAGAGCCGCTTCATTCATATAGGTGTCGGTTGCCCGATGAACCCCACTAAAAAAAAATATGTTAGAAAATCCAATCCAAACAACAAAACTAAAACCTATCATTGTTATGCATTTAATGAAGAAGGACATTATGTTAATAAATGTCCTCATAAAAATAAAGATGCTCCTAAGATGGTAAAATAATTAGAGATAAAAAATCTTGAAATTATTTTTGGGACCGATATTACTAACTCTTCAGAAACACTCTACGAGTTAGTAAACGAAACTAATTCTGATTCTTTTTTAGATTCAGATAAAACCTTTGAATTTAAAATATTATATGTTCCCACTCCATCTAACAACCAAGATACGATTAATCTTGGTGAATGTTTTGAACAGGTCCCACCTAAAAAAACAGATCAGGTCCTTTTGTCCAACTATATCGAGGGAGATATGATTGTTGACTTTTTTAAAAAATGAAAAACATAAAAATATTAGAAAAGAAGAAGTTTATCAATTATCTAGATTTCCTTTTTTGTCAACTATATATTTTGAGCAAGTTAGTGGAAACACCATTGCTTGACTCACTGAAAACTCAAAAATTGAAATTAAATTCTTCAACAAAGAGAAAATCTTGAGATTGTGTAAAAAACACCCTCAAATCAGATATATTCATATCAGAGTAATTCAAATAGGAACCACCGCTTTGTTTCAACAAGGCATTGAAACCCCTATTATAGCGTTTCTTTTTGATAAAAAATTCATAGAAAATCCTGCATCAACCTTGATAGAATTGATTCTAATCTTGTGGTCGAAAACATTTGGTCTATGGTAAAATTTAATACTTTGTTTCTGTCATAGATCCCAACATAGAAGACACCCTAGTTCTACGTATAAAAACCGAAGGACTAGGGATGAAATCAAATAGCGATAATTTAGCAATTTCATGGACAGTTATTCATGAGTTAACTAATAGAGCTAAAACTTCAATTAAGCCAATTGTCAAGCGAATAGTTGAAATTTTTGAACCCAAACCTTTTGAAATATAAATTCAACCTCGCTTAATTAATTGGCATGATCTTAGTATACCAAAACAATGGTTACTAGATGATGTTATTACTAAAGAAGAAAGAAAATTTTCTACACTATAAATAGTAGCATCGAGAAAGAATCTTTATTTCCAACTCTAATTTTCTGAGCAACAGAAAATTTTAACACGACATAGTTTTTTTAAAAGTCAGAAAAGCTCTACACCCTTAAAAATAGAGGAACCAAAATCCATAGCAACAAAGACTGTTCAGATACGTATAAGGTTAGGAACAGGATCTCACTCCTCTAAAGACAAAAAAATCTTTGGTGATACTGAAGATGCTAAAATACTAGCCATTTATCATCAAACTTTTATAGATGATGAGCAATATATTTTCTCTGGGAAAACAAAATAAGAAAAAATATTTATACGTACAAGCAAAATTTCATTTCCCAAGTTATAAATCATATACTTTGGATGTATTGCCTGATATGAGAGCCACAACATGTTGTAGTATATGGCAACTGAACAGTAGATAAAGATGAAAACACCAATCCCAGCTATTGGAATTGATGGGCATCTCATATTTTTAGAATATAAGGCTAAAAACATAGTTGTTGTTTTAGGAAATGAAAATTTTGTTATTCTTAAAATCCTCTGTTTCCCTATCATGCATGGAGATTTCATCTTAATTAGGAAATAATTTTACATGTTTATACCTTCTAATAAAATGGCATAAACATAATCTTATTATGACCATTGATACAACAACAACAACAACAAAACCTTATCTCTATTAAATGGGGTCGGCTACATGAATTCTTGTCCATCAATCAGTTCTGTTTGATGTCAAACTTGAAACAAGGCCTAAGCTATACATGTCTTTCTTCACCACCTCCCCTAGAGTCATCTTAGGTCTGCCCCTAGTTCTTTTAATCCCGTCAATCTGAATCAAATCACTCCTTCGAACAGGAGCATCTAACGACCTCCGTTGAACATGGCCATACCATCTCAAACGACTTTCTCGTAGCTTATCATGTATCGGCGCTACTCCCAAATCAGCTTTAATACGATAATTTCTTATCTTATCCTTCATAGTTTTGTCACACATCCTTCTTAACATTCTCATCTTAGTTACACTAAATTTATTAATATGATGCTTCTAGCTACCGAACTTTCAACACCATACACATCATAGTCAGTCGAATAATTATCCTATAGAATTTTCCTTTGAGTTTTAAAGGATAACATCGATTACACAACATTCTAGATGCACTTCTCCACTTCATTCATCCTATTTTAATCCTCTGTGAAACATCATCGTCAGTATCACCTTCTTTGTTTATGATTAAATCTAAATACCTAAAATGATCACTTTAAGCTCTTATTTGTTTGCCCTTATCATGGATGGTCTTCCTTGGTATATGTTTCTCAAGGTAATTGCGGATATGACCGGTCTCTAAGCCATTGATCGTCAGGAGGTTTGCATTGACCCCGATTCGAAAAAATCCAGCTTTTCGTATCGAATTTAGAGGAAAAAGAAATTTTTTTTTTTATCATTTGAAACAGTTTTGTGCATGAGTGTATGGACTCGTGATGCTAGCAATCGTCTAGTAAGAGTCCCATCATTTACAATGGTTGAACCAAAGATGACACTTAATGATAGATTTTACCCTGCTAGGGCAGCACAACCTTCATGTATTCAATTACCGGCTGTCACAGGAAACAACTATGAATTGAAAACTCAATTCATTACCATGCTTCCTCATTTTCATGGGTTATCTTCAGAGGATGCATATTTGTTCCTCCGTGAGTATGAGGAGGTGTGTGCCCTCATTAAAATGCAACAGCTTAGTGATGATGCTGTCAAATTGAGGTGCATCACTTTTTCACTCAAGGATGGAGCTAAAAAATGGCTTTATGGTCTTCCCACAAATTCCATTACATCTTGGGAAAAATTTACTGTGTTATTCCTTAAAAAGTTTTTTCCTCTTCACAAGACAAATAAACTTCGAGGGGATATAATGCGGTTCAAACAAGAGTCAAATGAGTCTTTTTCAAGACTCATGGAAAGGTTCCAAGGTCTACTCCAAGAGTGCCCTCACCATGGTATTGAAATATGGCAGCTTTGTCAAATTATTTACGAGGGGATAGACTTTCCTACCAAGCAAATGCTTGAGTCTATGTGTCCTCAAGGATTCACTTCCTATGAGGATGTTAACGATGCTTGGAATTTTTTGGCGGATCTTGCCGAAAAAACAAGAGAGTGGGAGTCTGTGCAGGAGACAGATCGCACCCAAAAAGGTAAAGGTTACTTTGTCGATAGCATAGTAGCTAAGGAGGCACACTTAGATAGCCTTATCAAAAGGATAGAAGCCTTAGTTCCTAAAGACCCTATCCAAAAGCAAGTTCTAATGTGCAACTGGTGTCAAACTCCTGGACACACAGTAGAGGAATGCCCTTCACAGGAAAATTCTCAGAATGCTAATGTAAGTGCACTTTACAATCCGTATAGTAACACTTACAATCCAGGATGGAGAAATCACCCAAATTTTTCTTGGAACCGAGGGAACCGTGTGGACCCATCCCAATTTCTAAATCAAGGTCCTCCCGGTCACACCAGGCCATATGCTCCCCCTAGACCCAATTTTGTTCCCTAAGGTAATTTTCAGCAACCTCCTGGGTTTTCTAACACGGGTGATGTGAGGACAATGGGATTTTCATATGATCCTCCACGAAATCAAAATTAGGCTCTCACCTTGGTTATTTTTATCCACCCACGCCAATGGACGGAGTAAAATATGGAGTCGCCACCTAGATAAGGTCTAGGACCTATAAATGGTCTCTCACTTGGAGAGGCACTATGACTCATGCTCAATGGATTGGCTTCTAGTCTTACTAGAGAAGGGTAAGTGTCAAGTTACGAGTTGGGAAGGTGTTAGGCACCCAACTCGCCCGGTCAATGGACCGGTCTCCTCTTTCCTATCCTTTCCTGCATTCTTAAAACTTATGTATGTTCAGGTCGTTCAATTTAGCCTAACTAGGCAAATGGGGAACCCTAGACCAAGTTTCTAAGTTGTTCTAACTTAGGGTGCCGCCACATAGACTTGAAAAATAAAATACAAGTCAACAGATAATAAATGGATCAATGAACAAATGAATGGATAAAGAAAATGAAATAATCATGAATAAATAAATAATGAAATAAAAGAATGAATAACACAGAAAATACAATAGATAATGGATGACCGAGCTCGAGATCAAGCCGCCTACGTATCCCTGTGCGGCGGGAATCAGGCCAAACGTAGTTTGTGCGTGGTTGTAGTTGTGTGTGAGGTGCTCCCTTGACAAAGGAAGCACGTGTGACCGTGCGTGAAGGGTGAACTACTCAGAGTTCTCCACTTCCCGCTGCCTACGTATCTCTTTAGAGAATCGGGTCAAACGTAGTTCCCAACAGTTAACGGGCTGTTGGACCCCACATGGCATTACTGAAGAGGTGCTCGGACCTCAGAGGTATTCGGACCTCAACTCCTTGCATTCGGAAAGGCAAACTCAAGAGGTATTCGGACCTCGACTCCCTGCACTCGGCAAGGCAAACTCAAGAGGTACTCGGACCTCAGAGGTACTCGGACCTCGACTTCCTTGCACTCGGCAAGGCGAACTCAAGAGGTACTCGGACCTCGACTTCTTGCACTCAGCAAGGCAAACTAATATTCTGAAAGTGATCGGTCCGCACATCGATTCCCAAACATGGGAGATGATTAGCCTAAGGCCAAATACAAAACTGGGTAAAGGCTGGGTCAGAGATCAAACATGATTCCTATCGTTGCTCGACACACATAAAACATAAATCCATAAAGAATAACCCTCACGTGGACAGCAACATGATAAACATATAAAAATAGGCTTAAATCCACACCAAACCAAACATAGGTTGAATCAGGTTTAACATGATTACACCAATCCAAACAAAAATTCTAAACAAACTCAATACCATTAAACCACTTCCACCATGGGTTGAACCAACTCATCATGGTTAAGCATTCTCTATCATAGGGTTAAACCAGCCTAGTGTAATTAAACCAAGCCCACTACGGAGAGAACCCCCTCAATACAATTAAAATAAACCAACCAAAGGGCCGAACCAGCCCCAATTGGATTACCATTGACCCCCTTGTGGAACCATGTCACACTGCTGAAATATACGAGACATCATAGGACAACAAGAGGAAAAACGAGCAGAAATAAAAAATAAAAAAACCTAATAGTTCCTACAACACTTAACAACTAGCATCGCTAGGAGACAATATGCCAAATGAAATAAAAATTATAACAATAAAACAGAAATATCTACACACCCAAAGCTAGCTGGGAAGGAAAAAAAGGGCATGAAAATCACAACTCAACACCTATTTTAACCGAGCCACATACCTCACTCGAACTGCCCTATGAGAAAAACAAGCAAGATAGTGAACTAACCCTCGGGGGGTTGGACCAACCCACCACGGATAAACCAAACCCACCATAGGGCTGAACCAGCCCAATGAAATTAACTCAATCCCACCCGGAGAGAACCAATCCCATTAAAGTTGGTCCAAGTAAAAAAGCATTAAATATAGATCAACACAATATATGAATCATAATCAAAATCAAAATTTAAGAATCAATGGTATGGAGATTGGATGGTTGAGAGATCAGTTGGGTAATGGCGGCTAGGTTTTGGTGCTTGGTTTTGGACTCCTTGAGATTAATTATGTAATGA
Source organism: Protea cynaroides (assembly GCA_028583415.1). Lineage (NCBI taxonomy): Eukaryota > Viridiplantae > Streptophyta > Magnoliopsida > Proteales > Proteaceae > Protea > Protea cynaroides. Next base: position 66,480,609 of record CM053266.1, on the reverse strand, counting down.
TGGTGGTGGTTTTGATATACTGTGGCTGGTTACGGATAGGAGGAGGTGGCTTGCTTGGATGATGGGTTATGGCCTTAACAGGTGGGGGAGCGAGTGGTTGGCTGGGTGTTGTGGCTAGGACAGATGTGCTGGTTCTCAAGGGATGAGTTGTCAGGAAAGATGAAAGGTTGAGGTCGGTTTTTGGCTGGAGCATGGATGAGTGGAGGTGGCTTTTAACTTGCGGACTGGTGGATGGCCATGTGGAAGGTTGATTTAGGTGTTAAGAAGATTGCAAGGTAGGTGGGATTATAGCAGGCCACAGGTAAGGTAGAGGACCAGGTGAGATGGATAATAGATTGATAAGGGGTGAAATCAGGTGCTTGCGGGTTTGCTTAGGTGATTCTCGGTGGAGGTTCAGGTTTGAGATGATGGGTTGATGCTACGGTGGTCGGTGGTTGTTTGGTCAAGGGTATTGGGTAGGTTTTAATATAGCAAGTAGGGTGATAAAATAACGAACAAAGGGGAATGCTTACCTGAGTTTGCAGGTTTGTTCTTCCTTCCTACTTCTCTCTTTCCTCTTGCCGGTTCTGCTATCTTCTCCTCCTTTCCAATCTCCCCTCGGGTCTGCTCTATTGATTCTCTCTCAACTCTCAGCTTCAGCTTAATCTCTTTGCTGTAATGGCTCCCAAGGCAGAGAAGAAGCCACAGCCACTGGAAAGCAATCTCCATATTTTAAACTTCTGAGAATTCTGATCATAAGTTTGTCGGTACATTCTATTTCGGGAGGAGATGGTTCCCATTGATTTCGTTCCTCACTCTGCAACGAACACGGCAATGAGCATGGGATGACCCAAATGAATCATTGACAGAGGTGAGATGAAGTCATACACGTCGATACAACCATCATTAGCAGCCCAATCTTGGTTCGATGTATCAGCGAAGTTCTCTGTTTCACAACTCTTCTCTATTAACAATTCATTCACCTGCTTCAGTTTTGAATCAACACTTTTTAAAATCTCTTCCAGTTGAACAAGGGTGAATCCATCGAAGAAGAAAGAAAAAAAAATCGCCTTCTACATGAACAGAATCAGCAGCAGCAACAACAGTTTTGGTTCTTTTCTTCTTGTGGGTATCCTCAGCTGGGTGTTGTCTTCTTTTTCTGCATTGTCTTATGGATTCACTCCTCCCAGCCGTCTCTCTCCCTTGCTCCAAACCAGAACCCCTTTTCTTTTTTCTGGTTTTCACGCCCCCCTATCGCTGCCGCCTCCTTCTTTCTTCTTATCTAGTTTCTTCTTTTCTTTTCCTAACCCTTAATCCAAGGGCCAGGATTCTTCTCACGTGATTTTCTTTTAACCCAAAATATGTGATAGAAAAAAAAAGGGTTTCTACACCATTGATCTTAAGCCCAAACCCAAGCCCATTAACCTATACCTTATTACCACCTAATTTAAACCCACTGCCCAAACCCATTGACTCAAGTAACTAAAAGAAAAATAAAAAAATTAAAAAACTCTACCATAAGACCCAATAACAACAAATGCCTAAAACAAAACAACAAAAAGAAAACAAAACTAAAACCCAACTAACACCTAAGCTAAACCCATTAAACCCATTACCACAAAACTAAGGTTATAGGCCTAAACCCAATTCTCTTGACAATTTTTCCCATTTTTTTCATTTCATAGTAATCTAAAAATGGTAGAGAAATTCTAATATGATAAAAAATGATAAAAAAAAAAAATGTCCTCAATAAGACATGGGCAAAAATTAGGGTCTTACAGGTGAGCCGGCCAGACTCGGTGAGTTGGAGAAGAATGTGGCAGCTCTAATGGCAGGGCATACCAGTATGGAGAGGACACTTACCCAATTGGTTACCTTAATGTGTGAAAAGAACAAGAGTATTCTGCCCAGCCAACCAGAGACTAACCCACGCCATCACCCACAACCAAATAGGTCAAACCCTCAAGTGAATGGCATAGAGAGTCAATCAGGGTCCTCCAAACAATGCAATGCAGTCCATGCATTACGGAGTGGCCAAGAGTACCTACAGGATGAAGCACCAAAGAACAAATCCAAAGTTGATCCTGTTAATGTTCCCCAATCTGAGGCAACTACTGAGCCTCTTTCTTCAGGTTCGTCTGATGTATCTGAAAGACCCAAAGAGACTGTATCAGACAGAGTTTTTACTCCACCAGCCCCATTCCCTAATAGGTTGGTAAACCAAAAGAAGACTGCTTTAGTTGATAAAATTTTAGAGGTCTTCAAACAGGTAGAATTGAATATCCCACTTTTGGATGCAATTGATCAAATTCCTATTTATGCAAAAGTCCTTAAAGACTTATGCACACAAAAGAGGATTAGTCAAATTCCTAAAAAGGTATTCTTGGCTGCACATTTAAGTTCCCTTCCGAACCATCCCGTGGCAGCCAAATACAAGGACCACTGGCTGTCCTACCATCTCTTGCATCATAGGCAACACTTTTATTGATCATGCTCTACTAGACTTAGGTGCAAGTGTGAATCTTCTACCTTATCATGTTTACCAACAGTTAGGATTGGGAAAGTTGAAACCAACGTCCATCTCACTTCAACTAGCTGATCGCTCTGTAAAAACTCCTAAAAGAATGGTAGAGGATGTTTTGTTAAAGGTAGGAGAATTTCTTTTTCCTGTGGATTTTATTGTTTTAGAAATACATCCTGTCTCCAATAGAGATCAAATCCCTATCATTTTAAGAAGACCGTTTCGGTGCTACAAGCAATGCAACGATAAATTGTAGGAACGATCTTATGAAACTGTCATTTGGTAACCAAACTGTTGATTTAAATGTATTTAGACTGGGTAAGCAACCGAATGAGGAAGTACATATGCTCCAAGAATTCCCTGACCATGTAGAGACCACTTTTGACATTGACTTTGACTCGGAATTCTTGCAGTGTATGGAAGCGTTGGGAGGAGTAGCGGATACTTTCTCATCAGAGGCATGGAGTATCCACACACCTGTGGAACCTCTAGGACCTCTATCCACTTCTATTTTCAAGCCCTCAATGGTTGAACCACATAGCTTAGAATTAAAGGAGTTACCATCCACTCTGAAGTATGCCTTTCTAGGACCTGACCAGACTCTTCCCTGTTATTATGACATCAAAGGTATTAGCCCGTCTATTGTTCAGCATTATATACACCTTATGGAAGATACTAACCCCTCAAGGGAACCTCAGAGACGGGCAAATCCTGTGATGAAGGAAGCCATTAAGAAAGAGATTCTAAAGTGCTTAGCTCATGGGATCATATATCCCATATCTGATAGTGAGTGGGTAAGTCCGATACATGTGGTACCAAAGAAGTCAGGAGTCACTGTAGTTGTTAATGCTGACAATGAATTGATTCCAACCCGTATCCAAATAGGATGGAGAGTCTGCATAGACTACAGAAAGCTGAATACGGCAACGTGGAAGGATCATTTCCCTTTGCCTTTCATTGACCAAATGTTAGAGAGGTTGGCCGGACATGAATACTATTGCTTCTTAGATGGATACTCCGGTTATAATCAAATCCCCATTGCCTTAGATGACCAACACAAGACCACTTTCACATGCCCCTACGGAACCTATGCTTACCGGCGCATGCCTTTTGGGCTATGCAATGCCCCTGCCACTTTTCAAAGGTGCATGATGAGCATATTCTCAGATATGGTAGAACAATATTTAGAAGTATTCATGGATGATTTTTCTGTGCATGGGTTTACTTTTTCTGATTGCCTACATAATCTTTCCTTAGTTCTTGTTAGGTGTATGGAGAAAGATTTAGTTTTAAATTGGGAGAAATGCCACTTCATGGTAAAACAGGGTATAGTGTTGGGTCACATCATTTCCAAAGATGGGATCATGGTTGACAGAGCCAAAGTAGAATTGATTGAAAAGCTACCTATTCCCAAATCTGTTAAGGACATTCGCTCCTTTTTAGGGCATGCCGGTTTCTATCGGAGGTTCATTAAAGATTTTAGTCAAATTGCTCGCCCTCTCACCTCTTTGCTTGCTAAAGACCAGCTCTTTGATTTTAATGATGCTTGTCTTGAGAGTTTTAATCAACTCAAAAAGATTTTGACCACTGCCCCCGTTATTCAGGCACCCATATGGACAGAGCCCTTTGAGCTTATGTGTGATGCTTCTGATTTTGCATTAGGAGCTGTCCTTGGGCAGCGGATCAATAAGTTACCCCATGTAATTTGTTATGCAAGTAGGACTTTAAATGATGCACAGCTTAATTACACCACCACTGAAAAAGAATTCTTAGCTATTGTATTCGCTTTAGAGAAATTTCGTGCCTACTTGATAGGATCCCATGTCATTGTGTATATGGATCATGCCGCTCTCAAGCATCTCTTGCAGAAAAAGGATGCCAAAGCTCATCTCATTAGATGGGTTTTGCTTTTACAAGAGTTTGACTTAGAGATTAGGGATAAACCAGGAATAGAAAATCTGGTTGTTGACCACTTATCCCGACTGCCTAATTCTTTGACTGTCGATTCACCAGTCAACGAGTCTTTCCTAGATGAGCAGTTGTTTGCAGTATCTAGTGAGCCTTGGTTCGCTGATATTGTAAATTACTTGGTAACGGGTGCGACCCCTTCCCATTGGTCCGCCCAGGATAGGTATAGATTCCATTCCCAAGTCAAGTACTATTTTTGGGACGATCCATATCTGTTCAAGACTTGCCCCGATCGGATTATCGGGAGATGTGTACTGACCATGAACAGCAATCCGTCTGTCTTATTGTCATGATCAAGCGTGTGGTGGCCACTTTGGGCCAAATAAGACTGCGACCAAGGTTTTCAGATCCCGGATTCTACTTGGCCTAGTCTTTTTAAGGATGCATTTAATTACTGTAAGGCATGCCCTTCCTTGTCAGTCTTTAGGCCGCATTACCAAGCGGAATATGATGCCACTAAACCCAATTCTGGTGGTTGAGGTTTTTGATGTTTGGGGCATCGATTTTATGGGTCCGTTCCCAAAGTCTTTTGGGAATGAGTATATCTTGTTAGCTATGAACTATGTGTCTAAATGGATAGAAGCTGTTGCTACTAAGACCAATGATCACAAGGTAGTCATTAAATTTTTAAAGGAGAATATATTCTCCCGATTTGGTACCCCTCGAGCTATCATTAGCGATAGGGGAAAACACTTCGGAACAAACCATTTGAGGTCCTTGTTCAAAAATATGGTATTACCCATAAATTGGCAACCCCTTACCACCCTCAGACTAGTGGACAGGTTGAAGTATCCAATCGACAAATCAAGCAAATTTTAGAAAAAACTGTCAATCCTACTCGTAAGGATTGGTCCATTCGTCTCATAGATGCTTTGTGGGCTTATAGAACTGCTTTCAAGACCATTCTTGGTCAATCCCCTTATCGTCTCGTGTACGGAAAAGCCTGCCATCTACCAGTCAAATTGGAACATCGGGCATTTTGGGCAATTAAGAAATTAAATTTTGATTTGTCAGATGCTAGCACTCATAGAGGACTCCATCTCTCTGAGTTGGATGAATTGAGAAATGTTTCCTACGACAATGCCCGCATCTATAAAGACAAGACCAAGGCTTATCATGACAGACATATCCTTCGGAAGTCTTTTACCCCTGGCGACAAGGTTTTTCTTTATAATTCTCGTTTGCATATTTTTCCCCGGTAAACTTAGATCTCGTTGGGAGGGTCCTTATATTGTTCAAAATGTTTTCTCATCGGGTGCAATTGAGATTTTAAATCCAGTACGGATGCAACCGAAGAAAGTGAATGGTCGCGTTTGAAGCCATTTTTGGAGCTTCCACACGACTCCACTGAAGAGGTCATGGATCTCCATGAACCTTTTTACACTAATGCTTGATTCAGGGAGTTTTTTTTTTCTTCCCCTTGTCCTTGTCTTTTATTTTTCTATATACATTAAGGACAATGCATGATTTAAGTATGGGGGAAGGGTTGAGATTTCATTAAAAAAAAAAAAAAACTTTTTTTGAGCTTTCATTGTAAATTTTAACTTTTTAACTTTGGTTTTTGGAAAAGTCAATCACTATTTCTATGGTTTTGACACAAAAGAGGAAGGAGAAAGAGACCTAGAAAACTATCACATACGAAGTAATGAAACCCTATGTGAGGATAGTACTTAGGTTGTATTTTGAGATGGGAATTAAGTTAGAAAATACATCTTATCTCTCCTGAAGGGATGAATATTTTATGGTTATAGTTGGTAATTTCAACCTTTGAATTAAGTTGATACCTCCTTGTACTATAAAAAAAAATCATATAAGAAAATAATAATATAAGAGTTTTTTTTTTGTTCTTGGAACTATACAGGACATTCCGCCTCAAGAAGCGAGGTGTCTTGATTGAAATTCCTTGGATACAGCTCTTGCAAAAAAAAAAAAAAAAAAAGTACTCTTTAGCATCAATGTCTTTAAAGATATATGCCAAAAGCGAAGCTATATAGTAACATGGGAATGCATAACCACCTGCACTTCTCAAGCCAATTGTAGTGGAGTAGTTTAAAGAGGAAGAAAGAAAGAAAGAAAAAAAAAAAAAAAGATACAAGTGTTGAAAGCTATTCTTGGGTCTTGGTTACTAGTATGTTATAAAGGGTTCACCTTAAGGAGAGATATGTTTGGAAGATATAACAAGGTTTCCTAATTGAGATGCAACCTTAGTGTTTGAATCATATGAGGTAGTAATGTTCAAGTGTGGGGGTTTGTATGTTTTCTTGATCCCAAGTTGAGTGTTTTGACTAATAAGATATGTGTGTGCTCTTTTTCCTTAATACCAAAATTAAAGTTTGAAATTTCTATATGAATTTTGTGTGTTTATTCTCTGAAAATACTCACGAGACACAACTCGTCCACTAGGGATAACCTAGGGGTTTAAAGGCTTGTTGCACGTGCTAAGTGCAATCGTGATTCCTACGAAAGTGAGTTAGGATTTTATTTTATTTTTATATTTTTCTTTGTTCGAGACTAGCAAAGCTCAAGTGTGGGGGAATCTGATGAACACATTTTATGTGTAAATTTAGGGCAAAAAAATATATATCTCTTATTCTATTTATGATGCTTCTCGGGTATTTAATGTTGATTTTATGTTTGATGGGTATAGGTGAAAGAATGGAGAAATTTGAGCTTAAAAATATCATTTTATGAATTTTTGGTGATCCTGTCCAGTTAACTCACCCAGTCAACTCGGCAACCGGGCATAAGATGAATTTTATGAGGAGAGCCACAAATTTTGTGTATAAGATCAGCCTTGGACCAAGTCAAAGAATAGCCCAATCTCATGTGAAAGATTTCATTCTCTTGAGAAAATATTCCTTAGTTATTTGGAATCAAATTTACAAGATTGTCATGGCAATGAAGAATGGAAAGCTCCAATCGATTATGGAATTTTTCAAAAAGAGATAATAATGCTAAAGATATGATGAGTTGGTGCAAGATTTTTTCTACTCAAGAATCGTCCATATACAATGAACCTAGAAGATTGGAATTCAGTTACCAAAATTATCTCCACAAAATCTCTTGTAATTCAATTGTAAAGATTGATTGTGATCTTTACTCTCTTGTATATATATGTGATGTTGAGCAATAGAAAATCATCCAAGAATTTTATTATGAGTTTTTTTTTCTTAGTTTTGAGAATTTATGAGAGAGTTTGAGATTCTTAGTTTTTTCTTTTCAAGTTGTGTTCTTCTTGCTTAAGTTTATTTTTATTTCAGATTTAGAACTCTGTAGTAGGGTAGATAAATATAGGTTGTACCCCATTACTAATTTAATTTAGGAGAGAAGGATCCCTTTGTAATCGTTTGCGCATCGCCTTGGAGTGACAACAAGACGACGAGCAATGACAGAGATAAGCTAAATCTTCCATCGAGATAAGTTTTTCTTACATTCTTTTACTTTTAATTTCGTTTCTTTCTTGCAATAAATCTGTGTTACTTTATGGTTAGTGGTTTCGTAATTTTTTGTACCGCTATGAATGGTTATTATTGTTTTTTGATTAATTTTTATTTAAAGTGATTAGGGTGTTAATTCAATCATATCCCTTTGGTACGCTTTGCCTTATTTGAGTTAGGATAATAACGATTCCTCCCTGAGATCGACCCGTTACTGTACGATACCGTGCACTTGCGGTTACATACATATTTAATTCACATCACCTCACATCCCCCAGATACCCTATCCGCAACTAACACACTAGGATAAAAACATAACGCAGGTAGACCCTATCCCAACATAACTCCCTACGGCATAGAGATAGAGCTAAAGCATCGTGGACAAGCCAGCGTCGACCTCAGAGACCACAGTGCCACATAACCATGGCCAGACCAGCATCAACATCGGAGACCACCGTACCACGACCTTCCCCTGATACCCCACCTGTACCAAGTATGTTAAGACAGAATACTACAAAAGGTGCCAGTGTGAGGAATGATCCCAGGCCCATGCCTCACTCCACACACTAACGAAAACAATCACATGCTTAACAATCACATCCTATCAATGCATGAACAATAATAATAACTGAAAGTAAAGGATGGCATGTGAATATGCACAAACATCACATCATATATATTCAGGTGATTAACAAAGATTTACTGTCCATTAATTATTAGGTTTAGATCAGATTCCCTTACCTGATGCCTGTTTGATAGCTTGCTCCACGTCGCAAGATCCAAACGTAAAGTCACAAAGTCCTACAATATTATTAGGGTTTCATTAGAATATTTTTCTTAGAGTTTCATGTTGGTCGAAAACCAACAAAGTTACAAAATACCCTCACAGAGCTGACCGGTGGCATGTACCGGTCGCAACTCTGTGGGGAAGACTGGCGACCGGTATGGTCAGCCGGTCCCCACAGACCAGCCTCCCGAAAGATACCGGTGGCAACATACCGGCCCACACTTTCGTCTTTCTTCTTGACAAATAATACAGGTGCTCCCCAAGGCGATATGCTAGGTCACATGTCACACCCCAATTCTGAACCAATCCAGAATGGTGTGAGTGAACCGTCATTGAACTAACAGTTCACACCAGGATCTCGAATAGACCGTGTCCACTCATACAAACCATTGCACATAACCACAATCAGAATATAAATAATACAGCGGAAGTCTTTAATTAAAATGAACTGAGAATCTATTGATAAATTTAAATAAAATAGCCAATTATTCAAATTCAAACATAAAATATAATACCCTTACATCCACTTAATCCAACCGAAAATAACTAAAACTAATAAATAAAATCAATCACAGGTACACGCAAAAAAGGCACTCACATGAAGCGTCATGCTCGTCCTCTCCAGCCTGTACACCTAGAGCAGCAACATCACCATACGCCAGAGCGTTTATATAGTCATCCATCGTATAACCTGCATCAACATCTAAAAACAATGTATATACGAAGGGTGAGCTCACAACTTAGCTCAGTAAGACAATCAGAAAGTTTCACAATATTATGCATGAGTAACAAACATTTTATGCTGTGGTCTAGTTTAAGTTTACAATGTGCTATAGAAAGGTTTGGTGGCCCCCGCACCTCTATACACGAGTGTGTGGCACCGCATGGAATCACACCACCACCGGCCCACATGCACCCATCATGGAATAGAGATAGAGCTAAGATACCCCCGTACCTCCCCTGATGCTCTACCCATACCAGTACCTAAGCCCCTACTGGCCAGGGCTCGCAAACTGGGCTCGCAACTAACCAATCATATATATCATCAATGTACGCTCTATCCTAGCACAGCCGTCTACGACATAGAGATAGAGCTAGAGCGTGCAGGCCGGGCTGGAGACCCCAATACCTCACATCCCCCAGATACCCTATCCGTAACTAACACACAAGGATAGAAACATAACACAGGTAAACCCTATCCCAACATAACTCCCTACGACATAGAGATAGAGCTAAAGCATCGTGGATAAGCCAGCGTCGACCTCGGAGACCACAGTACCACATAACCATGGCCAGGCCAGCATCAACATCGGAGACCACTGTACCACGACCTTCCCCTGATGCCCCACCCGTACCAAGCATGTTAAGACAGAATACTACAAAATGTGCCAGTGTGAGGAATGATCCCAAGCCCATGCCCCACTCCACACACTAACAAAAATAATCACATGCTTAACAATCACATCCTATCAATGCATGAATAATAATAATAATTGAAAGTAAAGGATGGCATGTGAATATGCACAAACATCACATCATATATATTCAGGTGATTAATAAAGATTTACTGTCCATTAATTATTAGGTTTAAGTCAGATTCCCTAACCTGACGCTCGTTTGATAGCTTGCTCCACGTCGCAAGATCCAAACGTAAAGTCACAAAGTCCTACAATATAGACATTGGAACACGAAACTTAGGGTTTAATATCCAATTTAGGGTGTTAGATCAACACCTACTTTGCATAGTATTGATCCACCCCTATAACTATCCTAGAGTCATAGGGTAAGAAGAGTGGTTAAACACTTATCGTCAACTGGAGTAAAGTGAGCGTCGTCGAATGGTAATGACGGCACCTCCTTCTTCTTCCTAGCTCCTTCTCCTTTCCAGCCTCCGTCTCTTCTCTATGATTTGTGAGAGACAATGGAAAGGATTTGAGAAGGTTTAAGGGTGTTTATATAGGCTAGAATTAGGGTTTAGTAACCCTATTAGGATTAGGAAGGTTCAGGCATTGGGGTTTAGGAAAGTGGGACCCACAGAGATCAATTTTTGGATCTCCGTAGTCAGCTGAGCAGAGTTGACCGGTCGACCGGTACTAAGACCGGTACCATCGATCGGTCAACATAAAATCATGTTGATTTGATCATCTTTGGTCCGATTTGATACCTGTTTGTCATCCGCTCGTCCCGTCTGGCCCGGTGATGATCGAAAGACCTGCTATGACACAAAACCAAGGTTTAGACCGGGTTTACGGAGTGCGGGTCTTATGACTCCCCCACACTTAAAAGAAATTTCGTCCTTGAAATTTGCATGTAGGTCTCACAACTCCCCCACCCTTAAAAGAAATTTCGGCTTCGAAATTTGAACGTATCTTGATCGTCGAAAAGATTAGGATACTCCTTCCTCATTGCGCTCTCCTTTTCCCAAGTAATTTCTTCGACATTTTGGCTTTTCCAATGCACCTTCACATAATGGATATCCTTGGTTCGAAGTTGCTATACCTTTCGGCTTGAGAGCATCACAGGCACCACTTCGAATGTTAAGTCTTCAGTCAAGTCTGGAGGGTTTGCTGTCAGGATGTGCGAGGAGTCTCTGACATACTTCTTCAACAATGATACATGGAACACATCATGAACACTTGACATAGATGGTGGTAGAGTCAATTGATATGTTACATTACCACGTCTGGTCAATATCTCGTATGGTCCCACATACCTGGGGCATAGCTTCCCTTCTTACCAAACTGTTTCAGACCTCGCACTGGTGATATCTTCAAGAATACTTTGTCACCCACTGCAAACTCCAGATCTCGACGTCGATTATCCGCATAGTGCTTCTGTCGAACTTAAGATGTCTTTACTCTTTCCTTGATCTGATCAATCACTCGACAAGTTTCTTCAACGAACTCCGGTCCTACAATTCTTCTTTCTCCCACCTCGTTCCATAACAGAGGTGTTCGACACTTTTTCCCATAGAGTGCTTCATATGGAGCCATCTGAATTGTACCCTGATAGCTGTTTTTATAAGCAAACTCGATAAGTGATAGTTTCTCATCCCAAGCTCCCTTGAAATCTAATGCACAAGCTCGGAGCATATCTTATAAAATTTGAATAGTTCGTTCAGATTGTCTGTCCGTCTGAGGGTGAAAAGCTGTACTAAACTTTAACTTTGTTCCCATAGCTTTCTGTAATCCCTCCCAGAACTTTGATGTAAAACGGGGATCTCTGTCAGATACTATACTCTCTGGAACGCCATGGAGTCTGACTATATTATCAACATACAACTTGGCCAGCTTCTCCATGGTATACTGAGGTCTGACCGCAATAAATCGAGTTGTCTTGGTTAGTCGGTCGACTATAACCCAAACTGCATCCACTGACCTTGGTGTCAAAGGTAGGCCAGTGACGAAATCCATGGTGATACAATCCCACTTCCGTACAGGTTCCGGTAATGGCTGTAGTAAACCTATGGGTCTCTGCCTTTCTGCTTTAACTTGTTGACAATTCAGACATTTGAACACGAAACGAGCTATATCTGCTTTCATACCCCTCCACCAATATAGTCTTCTTAAATCATGGTACATTTTGGTACTTCCTGGATGCACCGAATATGGATTGTCATGAGCTTCCGTCATAACTCAATCTCTGATGTTGCAGTCTTTACTCTCAGGTATACATAACCGTCCACGATACCTGAGTACCTTGTCTGAATCCAAGGTAAAGTCAAGATTTCTCGTACCCTTCTCTAAGTCTTCTTGCACTGTCTTGAGATGTGGATCCTGTAGGATTGCTACCTTGACTTCATCAACTAGATCCGGTGAGATCTTCAAAGCTGCGAACATCATGGTGAACTTATGAATTAAGCCTTGCTAGACTGGATCTTCTGCAGTCTCTATTATATACTCATCATCGCCTTCAATTGAACTTGAGGTTGCGGCACATAATGCAGCATTTGTACTTGGTCTTGCCTCAGGTTTCGATGCCCACTTTCTGCTTAAGGTGTCAGCCACAACATTTGCTTTACCCAGATGATACTGGATGTCACAATCATAATCTTTTAGTAACTCCAGCCATCTCCTCTGTCTCATATTCAGATCCTTCTGAGTGAAAAGATAAGTTAAACTCTTGTGATCTGACTTAATCTGAAACTTCTCACCGTACAAGTAGTGTCTCCAAGTCTTGATTGCATTTATAACCGCTGCTAACTCCAAATCATGTGTTGGACAGTTCTTCTCATGCTCTTTTAACTGTCTTGATGCGTAAGCAATCACCTGTTCTCCTTGCATCAATACACACCCGATACCCAACCCTGAAACATCCGTATATAAGTAAACGGTACGCTTGGTTCTGGGATGGTCAAGATAGGTGCAGAGACTAGTCTTGACTTCAAAGTCTGGGAAAACTTCTCGCACTCATCTGTCCATATAAATTTCTCCCCCTTCTTGATCAATCTGGTGAGTGGAACAGCGATCTTGGAGTAATCTTTCATGAATCTTCTATAATAACCAGCCAACCCAAGGAAACTACGAATCTCCGCAACAGATTTTGATGTTTCCCATCCTACTATAGCAGCTATCTTACTTGGATCAACCTTGATACCATCTTCAGATACTACATGGCCCAAGAAAGCCACTTCCTTCAGCCAAAACTCGCACTTCTTGAACTTAGCATAAAGCTTCTCTTGTCGTAGCCGTTGCAGGGCTGCTCTTAAGTACGTTGTATGAGCCTCCATGTCCTTTGAGTAGACCAATAAGTCATCGATGAATACGATGACCGAAGTGTCCAACATATCATGAAACACTCGATTCATCATTTCCATGAACGACGCTGGGGCGTTGGTCAACCCAAATGACATGACTAGAAACTCATAATGCCCATACCTCGTCCTGAAAGCAGTCTTCGGAATATCTCCGGCCTTGATCTTCAGTTGGTGATACCCTGATCGGAGATCAATCTTCGAGAAAACCTTTGCACCCTGCAATTGATCGAACAGATCATCGATTCTAGGCAAAGGATACCGATTCTTAATCGTCAACTTGTTCAGTTCATGGTAGTCAATGCATAGTCTTACACTTTCGTCTTTCTTCTTGACAAATAATACAGGTGCTCCCCAAGGCGATATGCTAGGTCATATGAAACCCTTATCTAACAATTCTTGTAACTGGGTCTTCAACTCCTTTAACTCGGTAGGGGCCATCCTGTATGGTGCTTTAGACACCGGCGCCGAACCTGACATAAGGTCTATTACAAACTCTGTAGCCCTGTCTGATGGTAGACCTGGAAGCTCCTCTGGAAATACATCTGGGAACTCCCGAATCACATCTATATCTTTCATCTTGTCTGACTCCGCCATGATGTCGACTACAGATACTAGATACCCCACTCCCCCTTTCTCTAAGCATCTCTTAGCTTTTAGGGCAGAGCGGATCAACTTTCGCTTCCTAGGTAACTTGGTACCAGTGAAGCTATACTCCTTCCCCTTTTTGTCTGTAAGCACAAGCTTCCTTTCACCACATAATAGGATAGTTGAATGATGGCCTAGCCAATCCATTCCCAATATGACATCAAAGTCTGCCATCTTGAGTAGCACCAAACTTGCTTCTAAGTCTCGACCCTCAATACATACTGTACATGGTCCATAATATTCAGTCAAAGCCACTTTGACTCCTAGCGGAGAGCGAACTATCAAGCTTGGGTTCAAGTGCTTGATTGGTAACTCTATTCGCTTCCCAAAGGAAATAGAAACAAAGGAGTGCGTGGCCCCAGAGTCAAATAGTACTCTGGCAGGTATACCAGCTACATTTACAATTCCTGAAAATTTATTATCCCTTAGTTCTACTTGCGCATACACACAATGAAAATAGTAAGCTAAATAGTAAGGGATAGAGTCATCACAGTGACCACATCGGGTGATGCGGCTGCCTCTTCGGTAGTGACCGCATATACTTTTCCTTGCTAGGGAGGTTGCTTCCAAGGTAGAGTGCAGGTCTTTGCAATATGACCCACTTGCTGACAGTTTAAACATTTAATGTTCGGGTTGTGTCCAGCGAACTGTGGTACAAGTGGTGCCGTATTGTTCCTTGCAGGCACTGTAGCGGTCTGAGCCCTGTACGGGCGGAAAGGTCTATTGTTACCGTCACCCGAACTCTCAATAGCGGGTCTCTTCACTCCTCTATTCTGTGCAAAGAAGCTGTCCCTTTGACGAGATTCTATCACTCTCGCAACCTGAACAGCCTCATTATAAATTTTCTTGTCAAGCCCCATGTGCTCTCTGATGCCTCCACGCAGTCCCATGGTGAACCTGCGTGTCTTGGTCTCTTCCTCTTGCATACTTGCTGGTGGGAAGAAAAATAACTCCTCGTACCTCTGCTGGTAAGCATCCACAGTCGATTGAGACTGTTGTAGATTGAGGAACTCCCTCTCCATCTGATCCCTGAAACTCTTTGGGAAGTATTTATCGAAGAAGGCAACTTTGAATGCTTCCCAATCCTCCTGTGTATGGTTCGTCTCCAGATATGCCTGTGTAGAATTCCACCAAGCATTCGCATCTTCCTTGAGCATATGAGTGGCAAACAGGACCTTTTCATCCTCTGTACAAGTCATCAGTCGGAAATTCTTCTCCATTTCTGCAACCCACTGTGCGGGCCATAATGGTTTCCCACCGGTGAATGAAGAAGGCTTCAGCTTTAGGAATCTGTCCACCGCCCGACTCAGATCTTGCTGTCCCTGTGTATTCATTCCGTACCATGGTGATGGATACGGATATGCTCCCTGATAAGCAGAAGATGACGGAAACTGGTGCGGTGGTGGTACATTCCGGGGTTGGCCCATCGACCCTGGACTACCATGCGTCGACTGGGTAGTATTATTCCCTCCGGACTCGGGCGTACCTCCAGTGGGAACAGAACCCGGTGGCCTGAACATCTTCAGTATCTCGCTCAGGAATTCTTTCTACTGAGCTTGCATCTGATATACCAGGTTTGTAATAATGGTCTCAGAATTCCTGTGAGGTGGGCCAGGTAAATTTGTTGATACTTCTGGAACCTGTTCTTCCTCAACTTCCGGGCTTGGTTCTCTAACATGGCCTGGTTCAACCTGTTCTTATTCCTCGAGGCGCATCCTAGCTTGGTGACGCTTTCGACCCCTACGACCGTTTCCGCCCACCATCTCAGACTATTCTGTTTGGATTTGAGAAGAAGACATAACACATGAGAACAATAATAGTGGTGTTAGTCTTGAGCAATGCAAGGCGAGATAGTCGCAAAAGGAATATTTAAATTTACAAAATTTTTAAAAATTTTTCTGAGATTTTTCTGGCTATTCTGGTGCTGACTGGTCGCAACATACTGGTCGCACCCCTATAGAATATGCTGCGACCGGTATAGTCGACCGATCAGAATTAAAATTCTAACCGAGACATCGTGGTCGTAGCCCTGTAGAGGTACCGGTCGACCGGTATAGTCGACCGGTATGCCCAGAATGGCTTTAAATCGCGAAAAAGTGAGAAAAATCTAACTTTTTCATCTCCTTCTCTTCTCCGGTGGCGTTTCCCTCTGGTTTTCAAGCTTCTACAGTCCGACCGGTTACCCTAGGAGTGGTTTTCTTGCGATTCGGACTTGGCATATCGTCTCCAGGTAAGTCTCTTCCCTCTCTATCAAGTATTTATAAATTTTCATATCGTTTTTAACTAGAAATTTTCTATTTTTCTTTGATTGAGAGATTCTAACCGTAGGAACTCTTTTCCTTCGGCTTAGAAAGGGTTTAGGGACCCCTAAGAGCAAAAGCCCTCAATCAATTTGAGGTTCCACCGAACGGTTTTTATAAAAATCGAATTTTTACAAGTTTTGACCTAGGTTTTCAAAAAAATTCGAAATTTCTTGATTTTTCTTAAATTTTCTGAAATTTCTTATTGTAATTTCCTGTGATTGATTCGTTGAAGAGTGTGGGGGTTACGTAAGTCCTCCTCCCCATGTTTTTGGGTGAGTTCGAGGCTTTTTCCCAAATTACGGTCGTTATGCTGCCAAAATTTTGACAAAATCTAACCTTTTTTCTAATTTTCTTTTGTTTTTTCAGTTAAAATGGCTTCACGACGTGCTCTTGGCAAACGTCCTCATGGCTCGAGCGTGCGCGCTTCTCAGCCACCCGCTCCATAACTCGACGAGCATTGGTTCCGTTCCTTGGAGGCACAAGCTCGTTTCCCCTGGTTTGATAGCAAAAACATCGAATCTGGGCGGCGAGTAAACTTGGATCAGTTGGACAAGTTCGATGTGCGGGCAGCTTTTGACGCCCTAGGGTGGGTGCCTATAATCTCTTACACAGATACCACTCGTCCCAACCTGGTTAAGCATTTTTATGCTAACCTGGAGCTTCATGGGGATGTCAACGATCCCAATCAAGGTAGGGACTTGCGCATCACCAGCTACGTCAAGGGCGTCCATATTTCCTTCAACACTCATCCGTTGGCCGACCTGCTAGGGGTTCCAAATGATGGAGATCTAGTGTATTGCCCTCCAAAAGTGAAGGGTTATCTTAGCGAGGATTTATGCCGAGAGATAGCGGAGCAGATCCTAAATCCTGGGGCTCCTATGAAGGCGGCTAGTCTGAAGCCCCTAGCTCGAGTCTATAGCTGCATCATCCAGCACGACATTGTGCCCTAGAGCGGCCACTACAGTGAGTTATCTCAGCTCACTCAGTATATCACCTACTGCATCTGCACCGGGGAGCGGGTCTCTCTCCCTTACCTCATCATCCGGACCATGCATCAGGCGACCCTGGCCGATCAGGCCAGTAACCTTCCATACGGTCGACTCATCACCTTCCTTCTACGTCGCCAAGGTGTGAGCGTGAGAGGCGAGGTGACTATTGAGGATACCATGACATCAGACATTGACTGGGACGCCATTCAGAGGATGCAGATGGTCAATCTTCCCGTTAGCGACGATGAGTGGGAGGCTCGCCCTCGCCCACTCGGGAGGGTAGCAGCCGCAGCAGCAGCCAATGCGGCCTACGCAGCAGAGGCCGAGCGTGATGATGACGAGGATAGGGCAGAGGGTGTACCAGTGCCAGCTCCACAGTCTACACCTGTAGCCCCACCATCTACATCTACAGTTGGACCATCTCATCCCCCTCCAGACCCAGTATTGAGCATGTTCACAGAGATCCTGGACACCAGAGGGTCATCCTAGAGTCTCAGCAAAAGATGGGTCAGGAGGTTGGACGTCTGGCTCGTAGCCTACGGGTGACTCAGGGTGAGGTGCACTGGCTTAGGGTCGCATATGAGCGAGACTATGACATAGCGGACCCTATTCCTCCTAGGCCCCCTTCCCCATGATCGTCCCTCTTATATTTTCTTCTATTTTGACTGTTTATATAACAGGATAACTATCCGGTTTGTGGACCGTACCCTGTAGCACTATTTTATCTGATACTTTCTTTTTCCTGTTTAAATGAAAGTTTTCATGGCTCACCTAACTAGTGCATGGGTATCATTAAAATTCTATTTTTAATACAATATTTTATGCCCTTTCTTAATCAGTCTCAGGTATCAAACAATGCTTAGGGTGTGTCTGTATTAAAATTTTTAAATTTTTCCTAACTCAGTTCATCGACTTAGTTAAGTGCAATAAGGTCTGTTGGACAGAGCCCGAGAGCTCTGATACCAAGTTATCACATCCCAATTCTGAACCAATCCAGAATGGTGTGAGTGAACCGTCATTGAACCAATGGTTCACACCAGGATCTCGAATAGACCGTGTCCACTCATACAAACCATTGCACATAACCACAATCAGAATATAAATAATACAACGGAAGTCTTTAATTAAAATGAACTGAGAATCTATTGATAAATTTAAATAAAATATCTAATTATTCAAATTCAAATATAAAATATAATATCCTTACATCCACTTAATCCAACAAAAAATAACTGAAACAAATAAATAAAATCAATCACAGGTACACGCAGAAAGGGCACTCACATGAAGCGTCATGCTCGTCCTCTCCAGCCTGTACACCTAGAGCAGCAACATCACCATACGCCAGAGCGTTCATATAGTCATCCACCGTATAACCTGCATCAACATCTAAAAACAATGTATATACAAAGGGTGAGCTCACAACTTAGCTCAGTTAGACAATCAGACAGTTTCACAATATTATGCATGAGTAACGAACATTTTATGCTGTGGTCTGGTTTAAGTTTACAATGTGCTATAGAAAGGTTTTGTGGCCCCCGCACCTCTATACACGAGTGTGTGGCACCACATGGAATCACACCACCACCGGCCCACATGCACCCATCATGGAATAGAGATAGAGCTAAGATGTAAGACCCGCACTCTGAAAACCCGGTCTAAACCTTGGTTTTGTGTCGTGACAGGTCTTCCGATCATCACCGAGCCAGACGGGGCAAGCGGATAACAAACAGTACGAAATCGGACCGAAGTCACCAATGATACCTTATTTTAGGTATACCGGTCGATGGTACCGGATGATGGTACCGGTCGACCGGTATGGCCTGCACACCTATGTGCGGGAATTTGGAAATTGGTCTCTGCGGGTCCCACTTTCCCCGATTTCGAATCCTAGAAGTTTCCTAATCCTAGTAGGGTTACTAAACCCTATTTCTAGCCTATAAATACACCCTTAAACCCCTCAAATCCTTTCCATTGTCTTTCCCAAACCCTAGAGAAGAGAAAGAGCTTGGAGAGGAGAAGGAGCTAGGAAGAAGAAGGAGGTGCCGCCATTACCGCTTGACGAAGCTCTCGCTACGCCTCAACGGTAAGTGTTTGATGCCATCTTCTTACCCTATGTTAGTTATGTGGGTGGATCAATACCATGCAAAGTAGGTATTGATCTAAAACCCTAAATTGGCCAATAAACCCTAAGTTGCCGCAAACCCTAGATTTGAGTTTCGAGATGATATTCATCGAAACGAGACTTGAATGAGTTAGGGATAACTCTAACTCAAAGCCTAGACTTAGAATGGATAGGAGAAACCCGAAAATCCATGGAGGATGGTCGACGGCGTCAAGAACCCATGTATGGTCTTCCGAGACATACCGGTCGACTATACCGGTTGCACATGGTGCGACCGGTATGTTGCGACCGCTACCTCTCGGGAGGTTATCCGTGGGGGACCGGCCGACCATACCGGTCGCCGTCTTTCCCTACGGCCGCGACCTACATGCCACCGGTCGCCTCGTGAGGGTATTTTGTAACCATGTTGGTTTCCGACCAACATGAAACCCTAAAATATATTCTAATGGAACCCTAATATTATGTAGGACTTTGTGACTTATCGTTTGGATCTTGTGACGTGGAGCAAGTAATCGAACGAGCGGTAAGGGAATCGACCTAAACCTAATAATTAATGGACAGGAATCGTTGTTAATCATTGAATATCCGTGATGTGATGTTTGTGCATATTCACATGCCTCCTTTACTTTCGGTATTATTATTGTTCATGCATTCATAGGATGTGATTGTTAGGCATGTGATTGTTTTTCGTTGGTGTGTGGAGTGGGGCATGGGCCCGGGATCGCTCTTCACACCGGCACCTTTTGTAGTATTCTATCTTAACATGCTTGGTACGGATAGGGTATCGGGGAAGATCGTGGTACGTTGGTCCCGATATTGATGTTGTCCCGACCATCGTTGGGTGGTACCGAGGATTCCGAGTCGACGCGCCTTGTCCACGATGCTTTAGATCTATCTCTATGCCGTGGGAGTTGTGTTGGGATAGGGTCTACCTGCGATTGTTTCTATCCTAGTGGGTTAGTTGCGGATAGGGTATCGGGGAGGTGAGGTTTTGGAGGTCTCCACCCGGCCTGACGCCTAGCTCTATCTCTATGCCGTAGACGGCTATGCGGATGAGCATACATTGTTGACATATAGGATTGGTTAGTTGCGAGCCCGCTTGCGAGCCCGGCCGAGGGGCTTAGGTACCGGTATGGGTAGAGTATCGGGAGGTGCGGGTATACCTTAGCTCTTCTCTATTCCATGATGGGTGTATGTGGGTTGGTGGTTGTGTGATTCTGGCGACGCCACACACTCGTGTATAGAGGTGCGGGGGCCACCAAACCTTTCTATAGCACATTGCAAACTTAAAACCGGACCACGAGATAAAATGATTGTTACTCATGCATAATCTTGTGAAACTGTCGATTGCCTTACGAGCGTGTTGTGTGCTCACCCTTTGTATATACATTGTTTTTAGCTGTTGATGCGGATACACTGTGGATGACTATTAAACGCTCCGGCGTATGGAGGTGTGGCTGCTCTAGATGTGCAAGCGTGAGAGGGCGAGCATGACGCTTCATGCGAGTGCCCTTTCTCGCGTGCACGTGATTTGTTTTACTTTTTATTTCAGTTATTTTGATTGGATTAAAGGGATGTAATAATATCATTATTACGTGTTTGATTTGAATAATGGGATAATTATTTACATTATCAATAGATACTCAGTTCATTCTATTTTAAGTCTTCCGCTGTATATTTGTATTCTGATTGTGGTTATGTGTAATTGGTTTGTATGGGTGAACACGGCCTATTCGAGATCCTGGTGTGAACCGTTGGTTGAATGACGGTTCACTCACACCATTCTGGTTGGATCAGAATTTGGGGTGTGACATAAGATACCCCCGTACCTCCCCTGATGCTCTACCCATACCAGTACCTAAGCCCCTACTGGCCAGGGCTCGTAAACTGGGCTCGCAACTAATCAATCTTATATGTCATCCATGTATGCTCTATCCTAGCAGAGCCGTCTACGACATAGAGATAGAGCTAGAGCGTGCAGGCAGGGCTGGAGACCCCAATACCTCACATCCCCCAGATACCCTATCCGTAACTAACATACTAGGATATAAACATAACGCAGGTAGACCCTATCCCAACATAACTCCCTACGGCATAAAGATAGAGCTAAAGCATCGTGGACAAGCCAGCGTCGACCTCGGAGACCACAGTGCCACATAACCATGGCCAGGCCAGCATCAATATCGGAGACCACCGTACCATGACCTTCCCCTGATGCCCCACCCGTACCAAGCAAGTTAAGACAGAATACTACAAAATGTGCCAGTGTGAGGAATGATCCCAAGCCCATGCCCCACTCCACACACTAACGAAAACAATCACATGCTTAACAATCACTTCCTATCAATGCATGAATAATAATAATAACTGAATGTAAAGGATGGCATGTGAATATGCACAAACATCACATCATATATATTCAGGTGATTACTAAAGATTTACTGTCCATTAATTATTAGGTTTGGGTCAGAGTCCCTTACCTGACGCTCGTTTGATAGCTTGCTCCACGTCGCAAGATCCAAACGTAAGTCACAAAGTCCTATAATATTATTAGGGTTTCATTAGAATATTTTTCTTAGAGTTTCATGTTGGTCGGAAACCAACAAGGTTACAAAATACCCTCACAGAGCTGACCGGTGGCATGTACCGGTCGCAGCTCTGTGGGGAAGACTGGCGACCGGTATGGTCAGTCGGTCCCCACAGACCAGCCTCCCGGAAGATACCGGTGGCAACATACCGGCCACACTGTGTGCAACCGGTATAGTCGACCGGTATGTCTCCGGAAGACCATACTTGGGTTTTTTGACTGTCGTCGATCATCCTCCATGGATTTCCAGGGTTTGTCCTATCTATTCTAAGTCTGAGCTTTAAGTTAGAGTTATCTCCAACTCATTCAAGTCTAGTTTCGATGAATATCATCTCGGAACTCGAATCTAGGGTTTAACGGCAACTTAGGGTTTAATATCCAATTTAGGGTGTTAGATCAACACCTACTTTGCATAGTATTGATCCACCCCTATAACTATCCTAGAGTCATAGGGTAAGAAGAGTGGTTAAACACTTACCGTCAACTGGCGTAAAGTGAGCGTCGTCGAATGGTAATGGCGGCACCTCCTTCTTCTTCCTAGCTCCTTCTCCTTTCCAACCTCCTTCTCTACTCTAGGATTTGTGAGAGACAATGGAAAGGATTTGAGGAGGTTTAAGGGTGTTTATATAGGCTAGAATTAGGGTTTAGTAACCCTATTAGGATTAGGAAGGTTCAGGCATTAGGGTTTAGGAAAGTGGGACCCACAGAGATCAATTTCTGGATCTCCATAGTCAGCTGCGTAGCGCTGATCGGTCGACCGGTTCTAAGACCGGTACCATCGACCGGTCAACATAAAATCATGTTGATTTGATCATCTTTGGTCCGATTTCATACCTGTTTGTCATCCGCTCGTCCCGTCTGGCCCGGTGATGATCGGAAGACCTGCTATGACACAAAACCAAGGTTTAGACCGGGTTTACGGAGTGCGGGTCTTACGACTCCCCCACCCTTAAAAGAAATTTTGTCCCCGAAATTTGCATGTAGGTCTCACAACTCCCCCACCCTTAAAAGAAATTTCGGCTTCGAAATTTGAACGTACCTTGATCGTCGAAAAGATTAGGATACTCCTTCCTCATTGCGCTCTCCTTTTCCCAAGTAATTTCTTCGACATTTTGGCTTTTCCAATGCACCTTCACATAATGGATATCCTTGGTTCGAAGTTGCTGTACCTTTCGGCTTGAGAGCATCACAGACACCACTTCGAATGTTAAGTCTTCAGTCAAGTCTGGAGGGTCTGCTGTCAGGATGTGCGATGTGTCTCTGACATACTTCTTCAACAATGATACATGGAACACATCATGAACACTTGACATAGATGGTGGTAGAGTCAATTGATATGTTACATTACCACGTCTGGTCAATATCTCGTATGGTCCCACATACCTGGGGCATAGCTTCCCTTCTTACCAAACTGTTTCAGACCTCGCACTGGTGATATCTTCAAGAATACTTTGTCACCCACTGCAAACTCCAGATCTCGACGTCGATTATCCGCATAGTGCTTCTGTCGAACTTGAGCTGTCTTTACTCTTTCCTTGATCTGATCAATCACTCGACAAGTTTTTTCAATGAACTCTGGTCCTACAATTCTTCTTTCTCCCACCTCGTTCCATAACAGAGGTGTTCGACACTTTTTCCCATAGAGTGCTTCATATGGAGCCATCTGAATTGTAGCCTGATAGCTGTTGTTATAAGCAAACTCGATAAGTGATAGTTTCTCATCCCAAGCTCCCTTGAAATCTAATGCACAAGCTCGGAGCATATCTTATAAAATTTGAATAATTCATTCTGACTGTCCGTCCGTCTGAGGGTGAAAAGCTGTACTGAACTTCAACTTTGTTCCCATAGATTTCTGTAATCCTTCCCAGAACTTTGATGTAAAACGGGGATCTCTGTCAGATACTATACTCTCTGGAACGCCATGGAGTCTGACTATATTATCAACATACAACTTGGCCAGCTTCTCCATGGTATACTGAGGTCTGACCGTAATAAATCGAACTGTCTTGGTGAGTCGGTCGATTATAACCCAAACTGCATCCACTGACCTTGGTGTCAAAGGTAGGCCAGTGACGAAATCCATGGTGATACAATCTCACTTCCATGCAGGTTCCGATAATGGCTGTAGTAAACCTATGGGTCTCTGCCTTTCTGCTTTAACTTGTTGACAATTCAGACATTGGAACACGAAACGAGCTATATCTGCTTTCATACCCCTCCACCAATATAGTCTTCTTAAATCATGGTACATTTTGGTACTTCCTGGATGTACCGAATATGGAGTGTAATGAGCTTCCGTCATAACTCGATCTCTGATGTTGCAGTCTTCACTCTCAGGTATACATAACCGTCTACGATACTTGAGTACCTTGTCTGAATCCAAGGTAAAGTCAGGATTGCTTGTACCCTTCTCTAAGTCTTCTTGCACTGTCTTGAGATGTGGATCCTGTAGGATTGCTACCTTGACTTCATCAACTAGATCCGGTGAGATCTTCAAAGCTGCGAACATCATGGTGAACTTATGAATTAAGCCTTGCTCGATTGGATCTTCTGTAGTCTCTATTATATACTCATCATCGCCTTCAATTGAACTTGAGGTTGCGACACATAATGCAGCATTTGTACTTGGTCCTGCCTCAGGTTTCGATGCCCACTTTCTGCTTAAGGCGTCAGTCACAACATTTGCTTTACCCGGATGATACTGGATGTCACAATCATAATCTTTTAGTAACTCCAGCCATCTCCTCTTTCTCATATTCAGATCCTTCTGAGTGAAAAGATAAGTTAAACTCTTGTGATCTGACTTAATCTGAAACTTCTCACCGTACAAGTAGTGTCTCCAAGTCTTGATTCAATTTATAACCGCTGCTAACTCCAAATCATGCGTAGGATAGTTCTTCTCATGCTCTTTTAACTGTCTTGATGCGTAAGCAATCACCTGTTCTCCTTGCATCAATACACACTCGATACCCAACCCTGAAGCATCCGTATATAAGTAAACGGTACGCTTGGTTCTGGGATGGTCAAGATAGGTGCAAAGACTAGTATTGACTTCAAAGTTTGGAAACACTTCTCGCACTCATCTGTCCATATAAATTTCTCCCCCTTCTTGATCAATCTGGTGAGTGGAACAGCGATCCTGGAGTAATCTTCCACGAATCTTCTATAATAACCAGCCAACCCAAGGAAACTACGAATCTCCGCAACAGATTTTGGTGTTTCCCATCCTACTATAGCAGCTATCTTACTTGGATCAACCTTGATACCGTCTTCAGATACTACATGGCCCAAGAAAGCCACTTCCTTTAGCCAAAACTCGCACTTCTTGAACTTAGCATAAAGCTTCTCTTGTCTTAGCCGTTGTAGGGCTGCTCTTAAGTGTGTTGTATGAGCCTCCATGTCCTTTGAGTAGACCAATAAGTCATCGATGAATATGATGACCGAAGTGTCCAACATATCATGAAACACTCGGTTCATCAGTTCCATGAACGATGCTGGGGCGTTGGTAAACCCGAATGACATGACTAGAAACTCATAATGCCCATACCTCATCCTGAAAGCAGTCTTTGGAATATCTCCGGCCTTGATCTTCAGTTGGTGATACCCCGATCGGAGATCAATCTTCGAGAAAACCTTTGCACCCTGCAATTGATCGAACATATCATCGATTCTAGGCAAAGGATACCGATTCTTGATCGTCAACTTGTTCAGTTCACGGTAGTCAATGCTTAGTCTTACACTTCCGTCTTTCTTCTTGACAAATAATACAGGTGCTCCCCAAGGCGATATGCTAGGTCATATGAAACCCTTATCTAACAATTCTTGTAACTGGGTCTTCAACTCCCTTAACTCGGTAGGGGCCATTCTGTATGGTTCTTTAGACACCGGCACCGAACCTGGCATAAGGTCTATTACAAACTCTGTAGCCCTGTCTGATGGTAGACCTGGAAGCTCCTCTGGAAATACATCTGGGAACTCTCGAACCACATCTATATCTTTCATCTTGTCTGACTCCACCATGATGTCGACTACAGATACTAGATACCCCACTCCCCCTTTCTCTAAGCATCTCTTAGCTTTTAGGGCAGAGAGGATCAGCTTCCGCTTCCTAGGTAACTTGGCACCAGTGAATCTATACTCCTTCCCCTTTTTGTATGTAAGCACAAGATTCCTTTCACCACATAATAGGATAGCTGAATGATGGCCTAGCCAATCCATTCCCAATATGACATCAAAGTCTGCCATCTCGAGTAGCACCAAACTTGCTTCTAAGTCTCGACCCTCAATACATAGTGTACTTGGTCCATAATATTCAATCAAAGCCACTTTGACTCCTAGCGGAGAGCGAACTATCGAGCTTGGGTTCAAGTGCTTGATTGGTAACTCCATTCGCTTCCCAAAGGAAATAAAAACAAAGGAGTGTGTGGCCCCAGAGTCAAATAGTACTCTGGCAGGTATACCAGCTACATTTACAATTCCTAAAATTTTATTATCCCTTAGTTCTACATGCCCATACATACAATGAAAATAGTAAGCCAAATAGTAAGGGATAAAGTCATACCAGTGACCACATCGGGTGATGCGGCTGCTTCTTCGGTAGTGACCGCATCTACTTTTCCTTGCTGGGGAGGTTGCTTCCTAGGTAGAGTGTAGGTCTTTGCAATATGACCCACTTGCTGACAGTTGAAACATTTAATGTTCGGGTTGTGTCCAACGAACTGTGGCACAGGTGGTGCCGTATTGTTCCTTGCAAGCACTGTAGCGGTCTAAGCCCTGTATGGGCGGAAAGGACTATTGTTACCGCCACCCGAACTCTCAATAGCGGGTCTCTTCACTCCTCTGTTTTGTGCAAAGAAGCTGTCCCTCTGACTAGATTCTATCACTCTCGCAACCTGAACAACCTCATTATAAATTTTCTTGTCCAGCCCCATGTGATCTCTGATGCCTCCACGTAGTCCCATGGTGAACCTGCGTGTCTTGGTCTCTTCCTCTTGCATTCTTGCTGGTGCGAAGAAAAATAACTCCTCGTACCTCTGCTGGTAAGCATCCACAGTCGATTGAGACTGCTGTAGATTGAGGAACTCCCTCTCCATCTGATCCCTGAAACTCTTCGGGAAGTATTTATCGAAGAAGGCAACTTTGAATGCTTCCCAATCCTCCTGTGTATGCTTCGTCTCCAGATATGCCCGTGTAGAATTCCACCAAGCATTCGCATCTTCCTTCAGCATATGAGTGGCAAACAGGACCTTTTCATCCTCTGTACAAGTCATCAGTCGGAAATTCTTCTCCATTTCTGCAACCCACTGTGCTAGCCACAATGGTTTCCCTGTCTTACCTGTGAATGAAGAAGGCTTCAACTTTAGGAATCTGTCCACCGCCCGACTCAGATCGTGCTGTCCCTGTGTATTCATTCCGTGCCATGGTGGTGGATACGGATATGCTCCCTGATAAGCAGAAGATGACGGAAACTGGTGTGATGGTGGTACATTCTGGGGTTGGCCCATCGGTCCTGGACTACCATGCGTCGGCTGTGTAGTATTATTCCCTCCAGACTCGGGCGTACCTCCAGTGGGAACAGAACCCGGTGGCCTGAACATCTTCAGTATCTCGCTCAGGAATTCTTTCTGCTGATCTTGCATCTGATAGACCAGGTTTGTAACAATGGTCTCAGAATTCCTGTGAGGTGGGCCTGGTAAATTTGTCGATACTTCTGGAACCTGTTCTTCCTCAACTTTCGGGCTTGGTTCTCTAACATGGCCTGGTTCAACCTGTTCTTCTTCCTCGAGGCGCATCCTAGCTTGGTGACGCTTCCGACCCCTACGACCATTTCCGCCCACCATCTCAGACTATTCTGTTTGGATCTGAGAAGAACACATAACACATGAAAACAATAATAGTGGTGTTAGTCTTGAGCAATGTAAGGCGAGATAGTCGCAAAAGGAATATTTAAATTTACAAAAATTTTAAAATTTTTTTTGAGATTTTTCTGGCTATTCTGGTGCTGACCGGTCGCAACATACCGGTCGCACCGCTGTAGAATATGCTGCGACCGGTATAGTCGACCGGTCAGAATTAAAATTCTGACCGAGACATAGCGGTCGCGGCCTTGTAGGGGTACCGGTCGACCGGTATTCCCAGAATGGCTTTAAATCGCAAAAAGTGAGAAAAATCTCACTTTTTCATCTCATTCTCTTCTCCGGTGACATTTCCCTCTGGTTTTCAAGCTTCTACAGTCCGACCGGTCACCTTAGGAGTGGTTTTCTTGCGATTCGGACTTGGCATATCATCTCCAGGTAAGTCTCTTCCCTCTCTATCAAGTTTTTATAAATTTTCATATCGTCTTTAACAAGAAATTTTCTATTTTTCTTTGATTGAGAGATTCTAACCGTAGGAACTCTTTTCCTTCGGCTTAGAAAGGGTTTAGGGACCTCTAAGAGAAAAATCCCTCAGGCAATTTGAGGTTCCACCGAACGATTTTTATAAAAATCGAATTTTTACAAGTTTTGACCTAGGTTTTCAAAAAAATTCGAAATTTCTTGATTTTTCTTAAATTTTCTGAAATTTCTTATTGTAAATCCTGTGATTGATTCGTTGAAGAGTGTGGGGGTTACGTAAGTCCTCCTCCCCATGTTTTTGGGTGAGTTCGAGGCTTTTTCCCAAATTACAGTCGTTATGCTGCCAAACTTTTGACAAAATCTAACCTTTTCTTCTTATTTTCTTTTGTTTTTTCAGCTTAAATGGCTTCACGACGTGCCATTGGCAAATGTCCTCATGCCTCTAGCGTGTGCGCTTCTTAGCCACCCGCTCCACAACTCGACGAGCATTGGTTCCGTTTCTTGGAGTCACAAGCTCGTTTCCCCTGGTTTGATAGCAAAAACATCGAATCTGGGCGGCGAGTAAACTTGGATCAGTTGGACAGGTTCGATGTGCGGGCAGCTTTTGACGCCCTAGGGTGGGTGCCTGTAATCTCTTACACAGATACCACTCATCCCAACCTGGTTAAGCATTTTTATGCTAACTTGGAGCTTCATGGGGATGTCAACGATCCCAATCAGGGTAGGGACTTGCGCATCACCAGCTACGTCAAGGGCGTCCATATTTCCTTCAACACTCATCAGTTGGCCGACCTGCTAGGGGTTCCAAATGATGGAGATCTAGTGTATTGCTCTCCAAAAGTGAAGGGTTATCTTAGCGAGGATTTACGCCGAGAGATAGCGGAGCAGATCCTAAATCCTGGGGCTCCTATGAAGGCGACTAGTCTGAAGCCCCTAGCTCGAGTCTAGAACCGCATCATCCAGCACGACATTGTGCCCCAGAGCGGCCACTACAGTGAGTTATCTCAGCTCACTCAGTATATCACCTACTGCGTCTGCACCGGGGAGCGGGTCTCTCTCCCCTACCTCATCATCCGGACCATGCATCAGGTGACCCGACCGATCAGGCCAGTAACCTTCCATACGATCGTCTCATCACCTTCCTTCTACGTCGCCTAGGTGTGAGCGTGAGAGGCGAGGTGATTGTTGAGGATACCATGACATCCGACATTGACTGTGATGCCATTCAGAGGATGCAGATGGTCAATGCCCATTAGCGACGACGAGTTGGAGGCTCGCCCTCGCCCACTCGAGAGGGTAGCAGCCGCAGCAGCAGCAGCAGCAGCCAATGCGGCCAACGCAGCAGAGGCCGAGCGTGATGATGACGAGGATAGGGCAGAGGGTGTACCAGCGCCAGCTCCATAGTCTACACCTGCAGGCCCACCATCTACATCTACAGCTGGACCATCTCATCCCCCTCCACACCCAGTATTGAGCATGTTCACAAAGATCTGGGACACCCAGAGGGTCATCCTAGAGTCTCAGCGAGAGATGGGTCAGGAGTTGGGATGTCTGGCTCGTAGCCTACGGGTGACTCAGGACCAGGTGCACTGGCTTAGGGTCGCATATGAGCGAGACTATGACATAGCGGACCTTATTCCTCCTAGGCCCCCTTCCCCATGATTGTCCCTCTTATATTTTCTTCTGTTTTGACTGTTTATATAACAGGATAACTGTCCGGTTTGTGGACCGTACCCTGTAGCACTATTTTATCTGATACTTTCTTTTTCCTGTTTAAATGAAAGTTTTCATGGTTCACCTAACTAGTGCATGGGTATCATTAAAATTCCATATTTAATACAGTATTTTATGCTCTTTCTTAATCATTCTCAGGTATCAAACAATGCTTAGGGTGTGTCTGTATTAAAATTTTTAAATTTTTCCTAACTCAGTTCATCGACTTAGTTAAGTGCAATAAGGTTTGTTGGACAGAGCCCGAGAGCTCTGATACCAAGTT
The DNA here is from genome assembly GCA_028583415.1 of Protea cynaroides. Lineage (NCBI taxonomy): Eukaryota > Viridiplantae > Streptophyta > Magnoliopsida > Proteales > Proteaceae > Protea > Protea cynaroides. The sequence continues at coordinate 66,450,181 of CM053266.1, read as the reverse complement.
GTCACACCCCAATCTGAACCAATCCAGAATGGTGTGAGTGAACCGTCATTGAACCAACGGTTCACACCAGAATCTCGAATAGACTGTCTCCACTCATACAAACCATTGCACATAACCACAATCAAAATATAAATAATACAGCGGAAGTCTTTAATTAAAATGAACTGAGAATCTATTGATAAATTTAAATAAAATATCCAATTATTCAAATTCAAATATAAAATATAATATCCTTACATCCACTTAATCCAACCGAAAATAACTGAAACAAATAAATAAAATCAATCACAGGTACATGCAGAAAGGGCACTCACATGAAGCATCATGCTCGTCCTCTCCTGCCTGCACACCCAGAGCAGCAACATCACCATACGCCAGAGTGTTCATAGTCATCCACCGTATAACCTGCATCAACATCTAAAAACAATGTATATACAAAGGGTGAGCTCACAACTTAGCTCAGTAAGACAATCAGACAGTTTCACAATATTATGCATGAGTAACAAACATTTTATGCTGTGGTCTAGTTTAAGTTTGCAATGTGCTATAGAAAGGTTTGATGGCCCCCGCACCTCTATACACGAGTGTGTGACACCGCATGGAATCACATCACCACCGGCCCACATGCACCCATCATGGAATAGAGATAGAGTTAAGATACCCCCGTACCTCCCCTGATGCTCTACCCATACTAGTACCTAAGCCCCTACTGGCCAAGGCTCACAAACTGGGCTCGCAACTAACCAATCCTATATTTCATCCATGTACGCTCTATCCTAGCACAGTCGTCTACGGCATAGAGATAGAGCTAGAGCGTGCAGGCCGGGCTGGAGACCAAAATACCTCACCTCCCCCTGATACCCTATCCGCAACTAACATACTAGGATAGAAACATAACGCAGGTAGACCCTATCCCAACATAACTCCCTACGGCATAGAGATAGAGCTAAAGCATCGTGGACAAGCCAACGTCGACCTCGGAGACCACAATGCCACATAACCATGGCCAGGCCAGCATCAACATCGGAGACCACCGTACCACGACCTTCCCCTGATGCCCCACCCATACCAAGCATGTTAAGACAGAATACTACAAAAGGTGCCAGTGTGAGGAATGATCCCAAGCCCATGCCCCACTCCACACACTAACGAAAACAATCACATGCTTAACAATCACATCCTATCAATGCATGAACAATAATAATAACTGAAAATAAAGGATGGCATGTGAATATATGCATAAACATCACATCATATATATTCAGGTGATTAACAAAGATTTATTGTCCATTAATTATTAGGTTTAGGTCAGATTCCCTTACCTGACGCTCGTTTGATAGCTTGCTCCACATCGCAAGATCCAAACATAAAGTCACAAAGTCCTACAATATTATTAGGGTTTCATTAGAATATTTTTCTTAGAGTTTCATGTTGGTCGAAAACCAACAAGGTTACAAAATACCCTCATAGAGCTGACCGGTGGCATGTATCGGTCGCAGCTCTGTGGGGAAGACTGGAGACCGGTATGGTCAGCTGGTCCCCACAGACCAGCCTCCCGGAAGATACCGGTGGCAACATACCGGCCACACTGTATGCAACCGGTATAGTCGACCGGTATGTCTCCAGAAGACCATACTTGGGTTTTTCGACTGCCGTCGATCATCCTCCATGGATTTCCAGGGTTTCTCCTATCCATTCTAAGTCTGAGCTTTAAGTTAGAGTTATCTCCAACTCATTCAAGTCTAGTTTCGATGAATATCATCTCGGAACTCGAATCTTGGGTTTGACGGCAACTTAGGGTTTAATATCCAATTTAGGGTGTTAGATCAACACCTACTTTGCATAGTATTGATCCACCCCTATAACTATCCTAGAGTCATAGGGTAAGAATAGTGGTTAAACACTTACCGTCAACTGGCGTAAAGTGAGCGTCGTCGAACGGTAATGGCGGCACCTCCTTCTTCTTCCTAGCTCCTTCTCCTTTCCAACCTCCTTCTCTTCTCTAGGGTTTGTGAGGGACAATGGAAAGGATTTGAGGACATTTAAGGGTGTTTATATAGGCTAGAATTAGGGTTTAGTAACTCTATTAGGATTAAGAAGGTTCAGGCATTAGGGTTTAGGGAAGTGGGACCCACAGAGATCAATTTTCGGATCTTCGTAATCAGCTGCGCAGAGCTGACCGGTTGACCGGTCAACATAAAATCATGTTGATTTGATCATCTTTGGTCCAATTTCGTACCTGTTTGTCATCCGCTCGTCCCGTCTGGCCCGGTGATGATCGGAAGACCTGCTACGACACAAAACCCAGGTTTAGACTGGGTTTACGGAGTGCGGGTCTTACATCACAAGTTCAGATCATGGGCCTGACACATTCAACTTTCTATTCTCCCAGAAGATTGTCTCGTCAGTTTGGGTTACCTCAAGAGGCATTTGAAGAATCGGATGAATCTGACACAACCAAAGAATTGAAGTCGTGGCTGCAAGTGGGATTGTTTGGGGCTGGAGCAAGAAAAATATTATAGCTCTGAATTGATTCTAAATTTTTTTTTTTAGGATTCAATAATACTGATGTTGGTTGAATGGTTATTCAATTTACACAATATCAAACAATTTCATGTTCAGTTACAATGTATTCGACTTTTGAGGGCAATTTTGAGGGTCAAACTAACATAATCTTTAAATAATACCTGTTTGTCAAATATTTTGTATTTATACTAATCGCTACAGGTATAGAAATTTTAGTAGAAAATATTAGGGAGAAGTCTCGAAGCCACAGGTATGTATGTTCTATTAATTCTTTGGATGAAAAAAATTGAAGCATTCATTTTCTTTAACCTCAATTTACCAATCTTGGTTAAAGAGGGGTATCTATAGACGCTTCAATTTTAACAAGCAAATTCAAGTCAATTTTCTAAAGCTTGAGGTAAATAAATTATTATGCATACAAAAGGTGTAAATAAATATTTTTTTTTGACAAATATGACAGTCAATAAATAAGATGAATTAGAATCAACAATAAGAATAGTAAAATAAATTTTTTTATATAATTTTTAGAATGATCATAATCGGATTAATATAACTTGTGTAGATAGTTTTAAATCGGTTTGTATAGATCAATATGGTAGCATAAAGTAATATGAGATAATTTTTTATGTTTATATATATATATATATAAACATAAAAATAAATATTAAATAAATAAAAAAAGAAGAAAGAAATGTAAACCTATTTTTAATTAATTAACCAATGAAATTAATAAAGAAAAATTAAAATAAATAAATAGATTTAAAAAAAAAAAAAAGTTTCTAGGCTTACATTAGAATCAAACAAAGGTTAGAGTTACTTGACTTTTAAGGACATTTTGGAAAAATAATGGGCAAATGGGTTATAAAAGAAAAAACTAAAGTAATGAAATCATTTTTAAGAATTCCAATTAAGAGAAAACGTAGGGAGCAAGAAACGAAGAAAGAGAAAGTGAGAGAGAGAAGAGGGTTTGAGAGTGAGGAAAAAGAAGTTACAGCGATGACAATCGACGGTTACGAACAACAGCTAGCAACGGTGATCAACAACGGCAGAGGGCTAGTGGCAGACAAGGAGCAGTGGTGGATCTATTTGATGTGTTCTCCGATAGTGACAGTCGGATTTATGGTGATTTAATCCAACGGCGACGAATTTGTTCTTGATCTTCCAATGTCAATTTGATTCTTGTGTTTAGCTCCAAATATAGGTAAGTTTATCTGCCAATCTCTATTTCTTGATCCATTCTTTTGGTTTGTGATTCTTATTTTAGAAATTTACTAAGAAATTTTCTTAATCTAAAAATTGAATCCGTTGTTCTTGTTAACCAATTCTTGAAATCTGATATGAAGTTCTTGAGAAACAAATCTGAAGTTCGAATTTATTTCCAATGTGAATTTGAGATAAAATGTTTCTATAGTCTTTGATGGGATTCGATTTTTAAATCTCAACACAATGTTGTATCAACATTGATATTTCGATTTCTAATTCGGTGATCTGATTCTTAAATTTTCAGTAACTAATTTGTTGTGTTTTCTTTGATCAGTCAATAATATGATTCCTAAATTTTTAATTCTTGTGGTTGATTTTCGAGTTTCTTGGTCGGTGACTTAATCTCAAGTTTTCTGTGTGGCAATTTGATTTCATAGTTTCTAATCTCAGTGATCTAATTTCGGTTTCATGTTCACTGATGAGTTTTTTGAGTTCTTGTCTAGTGATCTGATTCAGGGTTCCAACCCTATCAAACAATGTTGATTTTATTCTGAACCTTGGTGTTTATTTCCTTTTTGTGCAAGTTTACCATTTAATTTATTTTAATTAGTAATTCTATGTCCTCGGTAGCAAGTAATTGCAAACTGTAGTAATAATCTGATATTATTCTAGTATCCGGCAATCAATTCACTTTTGATTTCTATCAGCAACGACCATTTCTCAAAAATCTAACGAATAAGAATGCTCAGCCAGTTTATTTGAATAAGGTTATTTCAATTATAATCCTAAAATAGTTCATATGAATTAAGCTTCTTTAAACCTGGAATGGTATCAATTGTTATAAATGGTTTTCTTCTAAATGTTTTATATTTACATCCATTCTGATCTCAATAATGTTTGTTTCATCGGTATCTTTGTTTTTATTTTTCATTTCCTTTTATCATTTCTTCTGATACCACATTTTATTTTTATTCTCTCCATTTCTATTACAAAGAGAAAATTCAGTTATGATTTGGTTATAGTTTGAGTATGGTTTGTTTCAGTCAAGAGTGATTTAAATTTAATTCCCATTTTTTTCTCAATTTGGCCTCAAGTTTAGAGTTGGAATTAGTATTCTTTTACTGAAAATTATATTCTAAAAAATTTGGTATTTAGTACAGTGACATTTGGTTAAGGAGATTATTAAGACTTTACTTTTCTTATATATATATATATATTAGTTGAATTTGTGAAGACAAGTGCACAAATTGGTTTTCCATTTGGCTTTCTTTCTGATTGTTTAAGTTTACTCTGATTTGTCTTTCTTTCACGATGATATGTTCCTTGTAGTGTATTGTCTATTGAATCTGTATAGAGGTGCTGTGGTTTGCTTTGATTTTATTTGGGCTCTTTATAGTTTAGCCCGGTATAATTAGAATCTGGTTTGGGGCCTTAGTTTTGGTCCAATTCAATTAATTGTGGTCTGATTAGTCAAGCCTAGTGTCATTTCTAATTAAATTATTCTATAAGATTTAGAATTTGTTTCTCCAAGTTAAAACCATAATTGATCGAGAAGATTATCATTTACATATTTAATTATTCAAATTTTTATAAACATTTTAGAAATGTTGTTATTAATTCATATTTTGTTTAACAAGTTTGCTACACAATATGTTCACAATTATAAATTTTCAATTGTACATAATTCATTCCACTACTGTCCTCAATATTTATTTACTTATGTCAAGTTTCTGTTGAAAAAGTGCTACTTGGACACCCTCATTATATTTTTGCACAACGTTGAAGACGTGCAAGCCTCTTCTTACTATCTTACAAGTCAACCTCTACTGACAAGCAGGTAACGCCTTTAACTCTATGTCTTTACTTTATGTGGTATATGGGATCAGTCATTGTGACTCCATGATTATTCGATGCGGGTGGGTTATACGATATGCATGCGGCATTTGCCATCCCTAGTGTAGTGACGGACGGGATAGACTAGAATGCTCTCTACTCCCTTCAATGTATCCCGTAAATGCAAAAAAAAAAAAATATTAATAGTTTTGATTCCCGATCCCTACTTATGTATCCCATAGGAATTTGTATAATTTTTGTAATTATTTCAGCCCAATGCAGACTCACGTGCTTGTGATGTATAAATAAATGTAAATGTGTGGATTTATGTAAAATAAAGCGAGACTCGGATGCCTATCTTCCAATATCGAGAGCATACTCTCACACATTGAAAAATATAGATCATTTTCATATTTCTTTACACGTAGTTCGTAGTTCATTCCGAACTACGTATGGGCTTGATCCTTGGACTTCACCCTGAGATACGTAGGCTGCCTGGGTACCCATCACCCAAGCTCAGTCCAATTGCAATGAGGACTGTAATAACATCCATTTTACGTCATAAGGTGCCTTGACTTTGCATACATTGTTTCTAATTGCAATGAGGGTTTCAATAACACCCAATTTGCATCATAATGTGCCTTGCACTTTGTTTACTTATTTCCAAATGTATTTTCAAACTTTACTATTTCAATCATCAAGCATATCTCAAAGTCAATTTTAAATTCAATTTCAATCTTAAATTCAATTTCAAATTCAATTCAATTTCAATTTCAAATTCAATTTCAAATTCAAATTCAATTTTCAAATTCAAATTCAATTTCAATCTCAAATTCAATTTCAATCTCAAATTTAATTTCAATTTCAATTTCAAATACAATTTTAATCAATTCAATATCAAAGTCAATTTTAAATTCAATTTTAATTTCAAATTCAATTTCAATTCTCCATCTTTGCATGGAATCTTGGGCAAGCATTCCATCATTGCATGGAAGTCCCTTTCAACTCTTATCTATATATAGACGGTTTATCAGCTTAACTAGTGACTATAGGAGTCTATTTGATTGCTTTACATGGATAGCCTACCAGTTTGGCTAGTGACTGTGAGACTCTATTCAATATCCTAAACCTAGATGACCTATTAACTTTACTAGTGGCTATAAGAATCTACGATTTTACTAATCCAAGCGGTTGAACTACATTGGGCTTGATTCTTGGACTTATCCTGAGATACGTAGGTAGATTGAGTGCTTATCATTCGAGTTCAGTCCTAAACTAATTTACTTTAATTTACTTTCCATTTTTCATGTCATTTGAATATCATTTTAGAATTTATTTCAAATCATTGCATTCAACTTTGAATTATGCTTTAATAGTTAAAAGTGATTTTTATTTGTCAATGTGTTGAGGTTTGCATACTTGTTACTCGAGATTACCTGATTGGACCGTCATTCAATCATTTTATTCTTTGATCTATATCACCCTTTAATTTTTTTCTATTATATTCATAATTGTATGACTTGCTCATAGATTGAAATATATTTAAAACTTTGGTCTAGTACTTGTTAAAATTTATTTAGCCATTGCTTGTAATTTAAATTAGGATAGAAAATGATAGTATATGGAGATTAATCTTCAGATTAGACAATTTGAGTGCCTAACACCTTTTCAAATTGTAACATGACACTTACCTATTGTTTCTCTAGTTTTGATCATAAGCCTTAATCCATTGTGTGAGTCATTAGTATTTCTCACTTGAAAAATTATATATCTAGGTCCTAGACCTTATCTAGGTGGCGACTCCATTTCTATTATTTTTGACCATTTTTGTCCTTACAGTTCATGGAGATACTACATTTACTGTTTCACATATTTGTATGACATTGTTATGTCTATTGTGTCTCAAGTACTAGTTCAACACTTTCTATATATTGCTATCCATATAATTTTAACATGTTGAAGAGGTATCAAGTTCCTTCATTTTCTCTTTTCCTTTGTCATTTTTATACTTTTCACATGTAACCACTTGATGACTACTGTCTACAAGTATTTGCTGGAATTTGCTTGTTTTCTAGGATAGCTCCATTCATGATCTTACTTTCAATCTATTTTGACTTATCCCTTACATTCTCTTGTTAATGGAAAACTACTTCATCTTATAACAACTTGATTAAGGTGTCCTGGTCATAAACATAGCGTATAATAAGAAAAATTACAATAAATAAGTTTTGAACAATGGCCTTAATAAGTTTCATTTGCATTATCACCTCATCAAGCATTTTTCAACATCGTGTTTTAAGGATAATTACTGTAAGAGCTACTGAAAATCACATTCTCCATTCTTAGCTACACATACACATCAATTTATATCACCACACATGCCATATCTATAATCATTTGTTGTTCTTAGTGTTATAAACAATATATTCACAGACTACTTATAAAAGTAAACCATCATTAATTTCATATTTTTACATACAAAAAACACATGTATCAAACTCAAGATACACACACTATCACATTATTCATACATATACTATATTAGCCTACAAGAAGCTAACTACTCACCTTGATAGTCAAAGAATCTCTTTACAAGCCTCTTGAATTAAGCAAAACTAAAAAATATAGTAATTTCAAGTTTTTTCAATTCCTATATAAATTGAACATATTTTTCACTCATTATTTGTGACAGTAAACCCTAAAACCATCATTAAAATCATTGGTAAGTTCTATTTTCTTACCTGTAATCTTTTCCCAAAAGTGAACCTCCTTCGGAATGTATTTTCCTTGTTTTTCCCACTTCCTTCTATGCTGTCCAAGCAATAATATCTTGTAATTTAGTGCTTGGATGAGTTATATAGCCCATCAATATAATCAATAATGTAACATGGTTTAGCCCTAGAATCCCCTTGATATGGTCTCATGCTTAGCTAAGAGTACCCCAATGAAAGAATCTCAACAAAATAACAAAAAACAAGCTGTAAACAGCATTGCTGTAAAATGGACCTATAATTCTTATAAAATTCATTTGGGTATCCAAAACTTTATGAAAAATTATAAAATTTGATCTACATATGATCTACAGGTCAATAAAGACTGCTGAAAAGAAATTTCAGGAAAAACCATAAAAAATAGACCAAAATACATTTGACAGTTGATCAATTTTTGCACTAGCGATTGACAAAATGAACGTGATCAACCTTCCCTTCCCTTGTTAATGGATTTTCCTCAGCAAAAATATGTAATTCTCCATTCTTCTTTTTCTTCTTGATTTTCTCATAACCACTATCATAAAACACTCCTAAACCATTAATCCATCTCTGCTATAATCTAAATATGCATCTAATACTAACAAAAATTCTTTTCCCCAATTTCTTACATGCATGCTTTGATCATTAAAGCTTTCTTGTTAGAGATTTGATGAACAAAGTTATTGTTCATCATCTCTAACCTTATGAGCATAACACTGTTAGAAAATTATGAGTTTAGGGTTTCCAAGAAACTCATTCTCCATCCATACAGTAACCCTAGAACACAATAAAGAAACTATAAACAATGAATATAAAGACATACCTGTCTGTGAAGAGATTAATTCCATACGCTCCACGACGCTCCAAGCTTTGATCGAAATCCCTCGGCTACAGTCTTCCACAGCTTCCAGAGGATATCCTGACGTCTCTTGCTAATGGGTGCAGAGAATTGATTGACCGTGGCTGTGGGGACTCTAACCCTGTATTTATAGAATACAGATGTAACCCTAAAACCCTTCCCACAATAGAATTAGGGTTATCAAACCTATCTTATACCGTGTGATGAACCAAACCAAACCGGTTATACCGTGTCAATCAGATTCCTATTGAATTAACTAGTTTAGGTAATTAATTAAGCCCACATAAATCTAACAAACACAACTTCAAAACCTCACTTTACTAACTTAGATTTTAACATGCAATGCCTCCATTGTCTCAATAGTGAGTTCAGAAACTTACTTGAAGCTCCAATAGATTGATCACTCCAAAGAGAACAACCAAAATCTCAATTTCTAAAATTTTCTCCTTGTTTCTCTATTCAAACCTTCTTGTTGCAACTCCCTGTCATTTCTTCTTTTCCAGCACCTACTATTCTTCATGCAACACATGCCTCTACAGCACTAATGGTCTCTCAAATGTTTCTTGCAAACACCAACACATACTAACATAGTTAAAAATCAAGTTTTTTCCCTCAAAACTCATAAAAGTCTCTCACTTAAGCTCTCCCACACGTTCTCTTCAACAAAGGAATGAGTTAGTCTTACATTCCTCTCTTTTATATTATCTCACCTTTATTTAATTTTACTCACTGGCTAGCTTATGGAATCGCAAATCTGTCCCCAATGGACCTCAAATGCATGTATTAGTTTCCCACTTACATAGGTACCCTTCAAAAATTTTATAGACTGTTTTTCCCTCTAGAAATTCCATTTTGACACTAGTCCATCCTCACCACTACAGTTCTTTATTTATATACAAACATTACACATTCATACATACATTGCTGTTTTCATACTGTCACTTGTAGTAATTTATCATTCAATGAATGTTTCTACCAGATCAGCTAACCACTGTTTGTAAGGCAGAGCTACTTTCTGATACCTAATGACAATATTGTCACTGACAAGAGTGTAGTGTAGAAAACTAATGACCGGGAGGTGGCCACCACCTTAGCTGTAGCTTCTGGAATCCCAAATTTATCCCTAATAGACCTCAAATGCATGTATTAGTTTTTCACTCACATTGGTAACCTTCAAAAAATTTATAGACTGTTCTGCCCTCTAAAAATTCCATTATGACACTAGTCCATCCTCACCACTATAGTTCTTTATTTATATACAAACATTACACATACATACATACATTGCTATTTTCATACTTTACGACTATATATATATATATATATATATATATATATATATATATATATATATATATATATATAAATATGAAGTTATATACTTAGACTTAAGCAAGGTGTAAACCTTATACACATGAAATGATTAACATTAGATTAATTTCATTGAAATATTATAAACATAATTAAGGTATTAATAATAACTTAATACCTACCTTGGCTACAACTTATCCCAGTCAAGCTCCAAAATGTTCAGATTACATTTTTAGTCTCTTTGCTTGCCAAAACCACTCAAAGTAGGATAAAAATTACCTGCTAACACCTGGGGTGTTATATACTACCCCTAATTTCAAAACCACATAATTAACAAAAAGGTCCATTCTGTTAATGGTGTTATGTCTGTTGATGATGTCAGATCATTTAAAAATTTTAGGGACGAAAAAACCCTTTGCCTTTCTCTTTTGGGAAAATTTCCCCCACCTCCATTGTTGTACCTTCAAATCAACCACCCCCAACTTGGCCCATAATATCAACCACCTCCCCTACTTTTGAAAGTAAAAATCAATACCCCCTGTTAGTCCATTAAGTGATGAGACAAATCGTAACTAATGTTTTCAATGACAATATTACCCCTAAGATTGTAAAATATCATTTTTACCCCTTTGAAATTTTTTTTTGGTAGATTAACTAGAATTTTTATGTGACTAAGAGTGAACCTTCCACTGTTGATGGAACAGGTAATGTGGGCCATGAGAGGATGCCTTGGCGAAGAAGGTGGGCTCGAAGAACTGCTTTCGCTGCTATAACTACTACAACTCTTTGTACAGAGAGTGGAATGGTTGGTCTTTGTCTTCACGGCTATAGAATTTTGTTAATGCCCATCACAAAGAGATAACTCGGTCTTGGATTTTGTGGTTGCAAATTCTTGTTAGTGCCCAAAATTTTTGGGAAGACTGTAACGATGGGTCCTGGGTTTCATGGTTTAGAGAATGGTTGTGGCTTTTTAAGCGATTGAGAACATGGCTTTTGCTTCTATGCTTTTTGAATTGAATGGTTTTGTGAAAAATATCCAGAAACGGCACTTGCAGAACATGATGGATGGATCTTTAAGAGCAGAGTTGTGAGTTGCTCAAGAGTTCAGAGAGAGCAAGAATGTTAGAGAGAGAGAGAGAGAGAGAGAGAGGGGGGTGAATGTGTGTAACCACTAGAGCCCTAACCAATATTCCGTAAAAAGCAACCACAACAGAATGAGAGGTTGTGATAGGGAAGATGAAGTTCAGCTGCTAGTGCAGCTTGGACCCTACAATATGACTTGGCTTGGAGTACTTTTGTAATTAATGTAATCCAATGGAATAACAATTGGATTAGAATAAATGCATTGAAAATATTAGTTAAAAGGGGTAAAAATGACATTTTACAATCTTAGGCATAATATTGCCACTAAAAACATTAGTTACGATTCGTCTCATCACTTAATGGACTGACAGGGGGTGTTGATACTTATTTTCAAAAGTAGGAGAGGTGGTGGACATTATGGGCCAAGTTGGGGGGTGGTTGATTTAAGGGTATACCTAAGGGGAGGTGGGGGAAATTTTCCCTTCTCTTTTTCTATTTCACGAAGAAGAACAACCTTCTCCTTTAACAACAGCTTCTTGTTCAACATCTTCAACTTAGACAAAATCTCCTTCCACAGCCACTCTGAGGAGGATAACGACCGGTTGAAAGGGTATTTCTCCAACTCTGATGTTGTACGACTAAATAGGTTTCATTTTTAGAGGGAAAAAAATGTAGTTATTCTTCATTTTTTGTGGCCTGAAATATCTATTGTTAGAGATAATTCATTGTGGGATTTGTATAAGGATATGTTTGCTTGGCATTTAGGAAGTATCAGTGGATTAGGTGGACTATCCGGTGGGACTCGAAGCAGAATCTCTGAAATATCGAAGATGAGTCGGCCAACGAAATCATCCTTACCACAATCTCAAGCAAATGAGCATGCAACCTTTCCTTTAAGAAATCAAGCACTTGCTTCCGCATTAGATTTTGGTTCTTCTCTAGGTGTTTGGTTATTCCTTTGTCGTTCCAAGCTTCACTTCCACATATAGGTCAAGGTTTCTGGTGACATCCATAGAAGGAAGATCTGCTTTACAAGATTATACAAGTAGTGCATCTGCTTTACAAGATTATACGTGCCCATAGTATTGTCACCACCTTGTTTTGCATTTGAACCACCACCGGTGGACTAGTCACCACTAGATTGAATTCAGGATTCTATCTAGGAACATGCATATGCATTGCAGCAACTTTAGGACCAGGCTGAACAGCACGAGCCTAATCAGTCTCGGTTTCCCCTGTTTGTTAATGCTTTATAGGTTGCAACTGAGGTGTTCAATGGCACAGACAACGTTCCCCTAACCTTCCATTTTTTTCCCTCTTTCACCAAAATCAAGAGGGGCAGAAATGAGGCTTCATCATCCCATTAAGATCTTTGTCAGACCAAATGAGGAAGAGTATGAATGTTGGAATGAGACATTTGAAATAGGGTTTCAAATATAACGGTTGGGAAATGTAAGGGGGGAAAATGAGTAATTTCAAAATTTCAACATTTATTGGAAGTAAACCCAATAAGTGCAAAGTTGTCTTTTAAAATCTAGACATAACACCTTTAACGAAATGGAACATTTTTTTGCATGGTTTTGAAATTAGGGGTTGTATGTGTAATTTTCAGAAGCTATTAGGGGGTTGGTGGAAATAATCCATAGTCTAGGGGTAGTATATGCAAATTTCACAAATTTGTATTATTGCCCCGACAGTTAAGATAATGCCCATTTTCCACTTCCTTTGTTTTCTTTAATCCTCAATGTTTTGCTTCTGTACTTATTCCATCCTATTTCCGGCTAATTCTGGTTTTTGGTTTGGTAATCATATTTATTTCAAGTCAGGAGTGTTATGTTCCTAATAGCACAACGAGGGCAAAAACATAATTTCACATTCAGTTAAACGCAGTTTTGACCTTAAAAATTATGGTTTCATTTATGTTATACTTAAACGGAGGACAACAACCAACGGAGTGGAGTTGGGTTGAGTGCAACAACTTGTAAATTGATGGCACACAGGAGAGATCAGAGTAAATTTCCCTTTTTTTAATCCTCATGGAATGATGGTTGAGAGCACTTTAACAATAGAATGTGAATGCACCCTAAAACCCATTTTAGAATGGCCCTCGTATTTTTATATTTCAAAATATATTTTTTATCCAAAATGCATTCCAAGAATAAATACCAAATGCAGTCTTAATCCGTAAAAAAAGTTTGTATAAAAATCTCAAAAATCCATTCATACTAAATGTATGAGTATTACATATTCTTATTAAATATAGATTTCATAATTACCCAAAAAGAGTTTAAGAATTTGAAATTTCAAAATTCTTAGTCTATTTCTAATTCATTATTACTAAATATAGGATTCATTACCTAAAGAAGAGTTTAAAAATGTTAAAATTTTGAAATTCTCATGAGACTGCCTATATTTCATTCTTACTAAATGTGGATTTCAATACTAAAAAAATAGTTTAAAATTCAATTTGCAAAATTCTCACAATTTACGTATAATTAATTAAATTGTAGATAACATTACCTAAAAAAAGATTTTAAAATGTTTAAAATTTCCAAATTCTTATGGTATATTAAGGTATTACTAAATGCAGATTTCATTTCCTAAAAGGGATTTAAACCTCTAAATTCTCATAGGCAATGAAATCTACATTTAGTATGAAAAAAGGGTAAGTAGATTAGTTTGAAAATTTAAAATTCACCTTGTCTACCTAAAATCCATTTTTACTAAATGTAAATTCTATTACCTAAAAGAGAGTTTGAAATTTAAAAAATCCAACATTAGTTTCATACTAATTATAAATTTTATTACCTAAAAGTATAAAATTAAAATTATATAAATATAGGAAAGTTATTAACCCTTGATTCTGAAAATTTTAATGATTCACTATAAGAAATAGATAATTAATACCAAAAAAGGAGGTAATTATTACCCTTAAATTCTTTAAATCCCCCATAGATTTTATTTCATGTAAATCTCTTGTAAAGACATTTATTGATTGCTATATACATAGGTTAGATTTTTTAGGAAAAAATTAAAACCAAAAACCAACCAATAAGAGTGGCCCCCTTCTATTTTCATAAGACAAGATATCCATATACAATTCTGAAGGCATATGAGTTGTTTTGCTTTCTTAGCTAAAACATGTGATTCCTTAGTTGGTAGCATATGAGTTGTTTTTCTTCCTTAGCTAAAACATGTGATTCCTTAGTTGGTAGCATATGAGTTGTTTTTCTTCTTTAGCTAAAACATGTGATTCCTTAGCTGATAGCATATGAGTTGTTTTGCTTCCTTAACTAAGACATGTGGTTCCTTAGTTGGTAGCATAAATTGTTAATAGCATATCATGTGTAAGCAATCCTTAGCTTGTAGCATAAGTTGGTACTTTAGCTGGTAGCATAAGTTGGTTTAATTTTCACGTGGTTCTTAATTTTGGACTTTAAAAAAAATCTAAAATTCCCATGAAAAATTTCATCAATTTTAAGACAAAAAAAAAAGTGTTTTTTTAATGAGTTTTTCCATTTTGGCAATCTACAAATATAGTGCAATGATGATTGTTTTCTTTTTATATATATTTACTCTTTGATACTTGTAATGATGATTGTTTCCTTCTATATATACTTATTCTTTATATTTATTTTTTAGCTTTCATCCCTAAAGTTCCTCTGGATCTGTTTGGTTGCCAAGAAAAAAAAATATTTTGAAGGAATTAAAATATATTTTATAAGAAAAATATTATTGCATATTTGGTTGTAGAAAAAATATTGTAGACTGTTAAATATATTTTATGATAAACAATTAATAACATCCCGACTTTATTTCTAGACCAAAAACTAAAGTAAAATAAAAACCTGATTTATCTCGATTCTCGAGTTTCAACACTCAGAACCTCTCCTTTCTCGATACTTCCGTTTCTATGACAACATCTCCCGCTTGCAACAAAACCCTAGACTCTCTAAATGTCTTATTGAGTTCTTCAATGCGAGAATCTCTTCTAGAGAAACAAGATTCTCATTCTTCCTTCGCTTTTCTTTCTTACATAACATTTAGGAGTTTAGACTCTTCTCTCTTGTAACTTAGGGATTTTTGGGAGAATCTCTCTAAGTGTAGCAAACAATCCGATCTTTTTGCTCTCAGATAATGTTCTCTCTCTACACACAATTTTTGGTCATGAAAATGCTTTGAATATGACCTAATACATATCTAATTTTAGGTTTTTCAGTTGTACGAATTTTGTTTATTGTTTGATTTTAGGGTGTTTGTTTTTTTAGTTTCTTACGTATCTGTACGTTTGCAGGTATGGATTGCTCTAATTTTGCTTGATCAGTGTTTACCAGTTCTCTAGACCATGAATCTTATCTCATATGGATCTAATTTTAGGGTTTATAATTTTTTAGGAATTTTTTTTATTATTCAATTTTAGGATGATTGTTTTCAATTTTTTCGTGTATCTGTATATTTGCAGATATGGATTGCTCTATCATCCTTGATCAGTGTTTATCAGTTCTCTAGACCATAAATTTACCTAATACTGATTTAATTTTAAGGTTTTGATTGTTTTGGAATGTTTTTGCTTGTTTGATTTTGGGGTGTTTGTTTTCGAATTTCTCGTGTATCTGTACGTTTGCTGATATGGATTGCTCTAATCTTCTATGTTCAATGTTTACCTGATCTCTAGATCATGAATTTTGAATTTGTTATCCTAGGAGAACTATAAGTAAATTTTATATCAATTTTACATCCAACCAAATAATTCTGTGAAATTAATTTCACTTCATTTCTCATGCAACCAAACGACTTAAAAGAGAATACAATTTACTTTCACTTCAATTCCTTTACTTCCCATTCCATTCCCTTGCAACCAAACAGAGCCTATAGGGTGCCATTTGGGAGAATAGTTGGCATAACCCTTTCTCTTTTAAAGATCATTTTATTTTTTAGGAATGTGCTTTCTCATAAGTGTTCCATTTGGTTCGGTTTTGGATATTTGGTTTGGTTTAATTCGGTTTCAGTTCATGTCATAAATAGTAAAAACCAAAATTTCAAACCAAATAGATATCGGTTCTTAATTGTTTCTAGTTATACCTTTTTAAAAAGTTTTGGCTTTCAGTTTTTGGTTTTATTTTAAAATAATAGCCTTTGACGAAAAAAGACTCTTAATTCTGATATGAAATAAACGCTATTCTATTTGTTTCAAAAAATTCTAAAAAATAAATAATCCTATCAAAATAAAAATAAAGCCAAATTAAAGATGAACCCATTTTGTAACAATTAATATTCCAAAAAAATAAAAATGTTGTAAGAAAAATGATAATTATTAAAAAAGAGAAAGAATTACATGTGCTTAAGGGTGTCAACTGGCTCAATTTTAATTATTTAATTTGGTTTGATTTTGATTCATACGATAAACCGTAAAAATAAAAAAATGAACCAAATAGAAATCAATTCTTAGTTTCACAATCAGAACCGAATCAACTAATTTCATTCGATACAATTAGGCTTTAAATGATTAGTTTCGGCTTCGGTTTCAGTTTTAGTTTCGATTTCGGTTGCAGTTTTCATTTGGCATCCTTCCTTTATCCCCTCATCATTTTTAATGGAGTGGACCCTTTATGGGCCCGTTTGATAAAACTTCTGCTTTTGGATTCTGGATTCTGGTTCAAATTTGGATTCTACTCCAAGCTACTCTAGGATTATTTTGGAGTAGAAACTTGTTTGATAACGCAATTCTGAAATGGATTTTAGAGCATCTTTGGATTAGAAACATGTTTGATAACACACTATCCCTCCAATCGAAGTCTAGAAAAACAGGCATAGTAGTGGTGGTGGGTGGTGGTGTTGGTGGTGGTGGTGGAGGCGGCGGTGGTGGTGGTGTTGGTGGTGGTGGTAAAGGTGGCGGCGACGGTGGTGGTGGTGGTGGTGGTGGTTGTGGTGGTGGTGGTGGTGGTGGGTGGTGGGCGGTGGTGGTGGTGGTGGTGGTGGAGGTGGCAGCGATGGTGGTGTTGGTGGTGGTGGTAGAGGTGGCGGCTGCGGCGGTGGTGGTGGTGGCGGTGGTGGTGGTTGTGGTGGTGGTGGTTGTGGTGGTGGTGGTGGTGGTGGTGGTTGTGGTGGTGGTGGTGGTGGTGGGTGGTGGGCGATGGTGTTGGTGGTGGTGGTGGAGGCGGCGGTGGTAGAGGTGGTGGTGGCGGTGGTGGTAGAGGTGGCGGCGGCGGCGGTGGTGGTAGAGGTGGCGGCGGCGGCGGTGGTGGTGGTGGTGGTGGTGGGTGGTGGGCGGTGGCGTTGGTGGTGGTGGTGGAGGCGGCGGCGGTGGTGGTGGTGGTGGTAGAGGTGGCGGCGACGGTGGTGGTGGTGGTGGTAGAGGTGGTGGCGACGGTGGTGGTGGTGGTGGTGGCGGTGGTGGTGGTTGTGGTGGTGGTGGTGGTGGTGGTGGTGGTGGTGGTGGTGGTGGTGGTGGTGGTGGTTGTGGTGGTGGTGGTGGTGGTGGTGGTGGTGGTGGTGGTGGTGGTGTTGATGGTGGTCAAGTGATAGTCATGTGAGTGTCGACTCTTTTTTTTTCTCTTAAAAAGTTGATCCAACAGCTTGGAGCAAGTATTTATGACTCCAAAATTTTGGATTCTGGAGTCATTCTGAATCCGGTTCACTCTGTGGGAGTTGGAATCTAACTGGACTTATCAAACGCGCTTCTACTCCAAAATGGTTCCCTGGGAGCCAGAATCCATAGAATCCAGAAGCATAAGTTTTATCAAACGGGCCCTATAATTTTTCCTCAACTGCGGTTTTATTCTAGTCAAATTCTCATCATTTAACTGTTACAAAATTTATAAAGAATTTTTTTTTGTCATAATATACAACAAATCATTAAATTTATGATGTTTCAATTTATTTCCAATTTTATCATTATATCAGCTAAGCATTCTTTTTTTTTTTTTTCTGTCAAATGTAGATAGCATAGAGTTTCCATACATGTTTTTCCATACATGTTTATCTATTAGCAATACTTACCAAATACAATGAATGAGTTCTCTATATAAAGCTCCTTTTTTTTTCCATTGACCAACCATAAGCCATCTGGATTTCAAAGATGTACTCTAGCCAATCAGATTACTTGGGTAACTGTTCATGCTCTTTGTTTTTTCCTCCAATTTTTTATATTAGTATAATTTGTGTTCAAGCATTATTTTTTGGTTGCTTGAAACAATGTTAGAGTGCTCTATAAAGCATTGGTGTAAAAGCAATCATCGTTTCGTAAATTTAGCGTTAAAAATATATATGATAATTGGATATTATTTCATTGATAAGGGTACTCAAAGCATTAGAATCCTGTCATTGCAGGGTTTTGGAGATTTGCATAGTGGTTGTTTCCATATTTAAAACCATGACATTATTTGATTGAAACCTTATACAAAAGAGGACTAACTGTTTTCCTCTTAGACTCTTCCTAAAAAGACCTCCTCCCATTGTTATTGAAATTGATTTTATATTTTTATTCCTTAGATCAATTTTCTTTTCCTTTGTTCTTTTTGTTTTAAATAATTATTTTTCTAATGATTCAATGTCTATTAAGATTTTAGATGAAAAAACTACTCATTATCAGAGGTATTAATGTATAAAATGAGAAATAAAAATTCCACAATTATAATAATTTGTTTTAGATCAAGTAGTTATTTGGAGTTAGGAAGTAAAATCTGTTGTGGATAGTTTGGCTAAACATGCAGCTAGTATGTAGATTTCTATTACTTGGACTCATTACCCTGATTTTATGGGTAGGGATGTGGTGTGGGATGTCTACGAGCGTTAATATTTTTGATTTTGTTAGATTCTTTTTGGTTCTAGGGGTTTGCTAATGGCATTGCCGAAGGTGGGGCTTTTACGTTAGAATATGTGTTCTTTGTATTCATTATTTCCTAGTCTCAATAAACTTTTTGATACTTAGCAAAAAAAAAAAAAAAGTTATTCGAAATGCATCATTATATTTAAGACATCATGACCTTAATAATAAATGACTAAGATTGGCTTGCCAAGCAGCCCATGGTTTCTTAAGGTTCACTCCAAGATTTGCCTAATAATAGGCTTGGGCATGGCCATGAATCTCATGATGTAAATGTATTTATCAATATTAAATGGCCTATTTTACTTTAGTTCTTGTTTGTGTATTTGTTTTTGGGTGTTTGTGGTAAAATGGTCTGTTTCTGGTGTTAAATATATATATATATATATATATATATATATATATATATATATATATATATATATATATATATATATATATATATATATATATATATCATCCTAGTCTAGTATATATTTAGTATTTGAAGATATTTCATATATTATCTCATTCAATGTATTTTTCTTTTCTTTTTTAAGAGTAGAAATGCACCAAAACATAGCAAATGCAATACAAAAGACGAGATGGAAAATAATTGTTTCCATAAGATTAAGAAGCACAAAGGAAAATACGAAAAGTCATACAATCGGATCAATGATTTACCAGGTGTGTTAAATGAGATTTCAATTTGTCATATTTCTTTAAGGATCCGTTTATTTCCATGCAAAATGATAGAAAATAATTTTTTTCTGGTAGAATAGGTTTTCCTCATCTTCTTATGACATAAAATACAAAGAAAGGAATTGAAAAAATAAGAAAGTTTCATATAAAATCAACAAAAAGGCCTAATGGAATAAAAATAAAGAATCAATTGATAAATTGATGAATTGTTGGCACCAGTCCTACATTTTGTATCTGTGGACCAATTGAAGACTAGAAATGGCATCTGTCGACTTACCCAATCCACAAAGCTATTTCACCATTAAATAATTGAGTAGGTTGGGTGGGTTACATGGTTTAATGGGTGCCCATTGGCTTAAGGAATTGTCTATGCACTCCAATGTTAAGAAGTTGGCTTTACATTGGCACTCAATGGCCGTTAGATCATGCAAACCGCCCACCCCTCTCCCTCAAATACCAACTATACCTCATGTATGTTGTGGTTTCCTTGATAGCCCAATGAGTGTGCATGAAAATGAATCAATGTCGATGAGCCATTGACACTCCATCGACACTGTCTGATGTTAGACGGACCCATCATGCTGGGGAGTATTTTTTGACCCAATCAATTGTGTTCTACAATTGAATAAAATAATTTACATTGACCTGATCAAAATCCTTATTGCCGTTGAACCTTTTTTTTCTCCTTATCATATCTAAACATGCTTGGAAAACCAGATTTTGATTCAAACGATTGGTCCAAGTTGAGTCAAAAAAATAATAAAACCTTGTCAATTAAGAGTCATAAATACCTACCCAGGCTTGATAAATGATCTCCGTCCTAGTCAGTCCAATTTTCTTATGAGTCATTTTTTTATTGATTCAAAATGAGACTCATTAAATTCAGTTAGAGTTGCCCATTTATAGTCAAAAATTAATAATGTAATTATGTTTGTTTCATTATTAAATAAGTTTATATTATTAGAAACTAAAATATTACATATATGTGATTTCTTATTTATTATGATTTTTTCTACTGTTTTATGATATATATATATATATATATATATATAGGCTCGCCTTAACAAGGTTTGACTTGCTCGACTCACCAGATTTTTAAGAGAGTTGTGTTGAGTAAAAAATCTGAGTTTTCAATTATGAATTCCATAATATAAAACTCTATTGAAATGTATAAGGGATTAAATTCGAATGGCTCATTATATAATGTGCTTAGGATTTAGAGGAAATAGGCCATCTGGAAAACGTTAAAATAATTTAATTTTTTTTCAAGGCAGTTTCAGGTATCACTCAAAAAATATCTAAAACATCAACTACCACCCACAAGTTTCTGACATCATCAACTGTCAACTAAATATTGACAACGTTTAACATAGAGACCCAGTCGTTAAGAGATTTCTGTTGGATGATGATGATATCAGCTTAAATTATGTTTTTGATGGATAATACTTTACTTAGTATAAGGGTAAAAGATCATTTTATCCTACACCTTGTTAAGCTAGCTCTAAATCTAAAAAACATTGAGTGAGAAGGAGGAAGAGGGGAGAGTCGTCCACGGTCACTGACTATGTTAGGCTCCGAGAAGAAGCTAACATCGACGGCATCAATCCTCAGTTCTTCAACCAATCATAATCTGGTTCCTTAGTTTTATCGTTCAGTTTTTCTCTGCTGCAAATAATTTTCTACTGCAACTAGCTTCAGTTTTTTTCATTGGAATTTTCCTTTGGTTTCCGTTTTCCTTCGTTTCCATTTTCATTTTCAGATCTTGTTGGATGTTCGGTTCTCTTTTGCAACTTCTTTATTTTTCCTGTTCATTGCTGGACGATTTGCTTCATTTTTTCTTTCTCTTTCCTTCATTCGTGGGGATTTCTAATGGAGCAAAACGTATTGTCCACAACAGAGAATGAAACAAATGATTGCCGAACCGAAGGGAAACCAAAGAAAAATCAGAAACAGGAATGAACATCTGTGACGAAAGTCACCGACGATAATCACCGAATCTGGTTGATGACCAACTATTGAAAATCTGAAGATCTATCTTGAAATTAACAGACTGAAGATAGATTGAAGCAAAGATATGTATCAAACTGAAGATCTGAACCAAAGACAAATCTTGAAGAACTGAATCTTGAAGAACTGAGTCGATCCTCAAAGACAAACCCAACCACTGAAGATCGAAGCTCTGAATCAAACCTCGAAGGCAAATCGAACCACTGTAGATGGATTCCTTGTTCGATTTCAACCATTCTAAGAACACTATTCCGAGATCCTCCGAAGATCATTCCATGAACAGTGGACGATGATGATGACGACGTCATGAAGACAGACATGCAGTCACATTTTCCGGTGCTGGTGCTGGGGCAGGAGCAGAAGGTGAAGGGGATGAAGACGAAGAAGATGAAACACATGGAAAATGAAGGGGAGGAGGGAAATCACTGTAGAAGATGGAAGCAAGCAAAGAAGGGCCCGCCGGGTCCTTTGTTTCTCTATCGAAGTTTAAACTGGAACCAACATAAAAGCATCTGAGAGAGAGAGAGAGTCTTGCAATTTACTCTTAATGAGAACAACATCAACTTCACCATAATGGAGAATTGGGGGAGGAAGAAAATAGATGTAATACACACATTTCAGGTAGGGGATAAGACTCCAACTGGATCCTTGAACTTACGTCAATGTCCACTGGCCTGACAGCTGCCGGTTGCATTATGAGAGGCTTCCTTATGGTCTTGACATTCATGATTTAAAGTAATGGTCAAATATCTATAAATTAATTTTATTGTATAAAAATTAGTAGATTGAAATTAGAGCATTTGTCTTCTCAATAAATCTTTTGGTCCTTGGACTTACGCCAATGTCTATAGTTACCACTGTGTTATCATGGGGCGCTTCCCTATATTCTTGACGTTCTTGATTTGAAGTAATGGTAAAAGTTATATAAATTATTTTTATTGTATAAAAATTATTAATTTGAAATTAGAGCATTTGTCTTCGCAATAAAACTTTTGGTCCTCCATACTAGAGGAGAAAATGAAGGTGAGGGAGCCATCTCTTTAAAAGAAACTAAAGCAAGAATCCAAGGGGATTAACTCAGTTGGTAAAAACGCACACCTCAAAGAGACCACGAGTTCAACTTTCCTTGAGGATTCCTCAAAAAAAAAAAAAAAAAAAAAAAAAAAAAACCAAAGCAAGAAGGAGATATATAAAGCATAACACTTTAAATGCATTGGTAGGGTGAAAAAATCAATTTCATTGCATCTCATGAAAGAATGAAGGACATATCACTCCTCCATAAGATACAATTTTAGTTGGTAAAAATCAACACTTCAAAGACGTCATGAATTCAACTCTCCTTGACTCCTATCCAAAAATAAATAAAAATAAAAAAAGACATGTTACTGAAATAGAGGTTTCTTTCATTGAAAATGATTCTGATGATCAGGGTCAATATTCATTTCAGGAAAGATTGACAAAGATATTCTGATCGATAATACAACAACATTTTATGATCCCATATAATGTCAATTTTATTTCATTTTGCACATCAATATTAAGTTTCAATGGGAATAATATGATATTCCACCGAAAATAATTCTAAAAGAGATATCATTCCCATTGAGGGGAAATTTAAATAACTATGACTTTCAGAGAAAGAATATAGATAAAATCACTTTTAATGATGAACAATTAAAATACAAGTTTCTTTAACTAAGGGGATGTTAAGATTGAGTGCGCAACCAAGAAAATTTACGGTGGTTCAGCACCCTAACGTGGGATGCCTACGTCCACCAAAGAAAAGAGAAATTCTTTATTGCCAAGAAACCTCTATAGCTGTCCACCTGACAGAGTATTTTCCTCTGTCAGCCTTACCTAGGTTTTCCCACATAGAGACAATATATAGACAAACCTAGAAACCTTAATCCCCACACAATTATCGATTTACCCCCGTACATGTAGTGGACCCAAACCCTACTACAAGTACAATCCCAGTAACCTTGTGGACCCCATAGAATATAAGATATCAAACCCAACAAATCTCCACATAGCTTAGATTCTACAAGCCACCTTGAAGAAGAATCTGTTGATGTTGATTTTGTAAACACGTCTCTGTCAAACTGCTATACCCAGCCTGGCATAGCCCACACCCCGTCCGAGTGTCCCGCACAGCTCACCGCCATATGATGTGATGTGACTTCACCTCTCCCACTACTGCAACATGACCAGAGAGATTACCGTTATTCACACCTCCTACAACTCTAATTGCACCTGAAACCCAAGTCTCTCACCTTTGCACCTCCAGCGTAGACCTAGAGATTCGACTCATCATTTCAGTCTGGTAATCCTCATTTTTTCCACAGTATAACATCAATTGGCCATTATGCTCACCGTGTTAGGATCCAACCCGCCATCAGATCCAGGGAAAAACCTTCTCGATCCGACCAGATCTACCAAGCCACTGAGATCCATCATCGCCTCACCCTGAGTCAAACTTTGCAACTCTAAGCTCCATGATCCTTGCTGGTACATACAATGACAGAAATAATCATCTTTCCAACCTGAGATTCACTCTGTAGGCATCTCCTTTTTTTTTTTTAATAACTTCTAACCATGAAAAAACAACCCACCTTTTTTTTTTTTTTTTTAAATATTCTCTTAAAGGTAATCGGTGAAAACAAAAATAAAAATTAAGAAAAAGCACACAAAAATAAAGCACACAAAAATGTAATGATTACATTATACATTTGTTTTCCCCCTTTTCCTTTTTCTTTAATCTCAAAGTGTAATGATAACACTTTTGTTTTCCCCGTTTTTTTTTTCTTTAATCTAACAGAACCCAACTTGCGTTGTCGACCATGCATATCCTCTTCCAAGTCTTCATCTTCCTGCGATACAGTAGGTATAAACGATAACCTGAGAACTGGCCGAGAATCATCCCTCACTCCTTCGAGACTCCACACCCATGGTTCTAACCACATGCCCTTGGTGCCCCATAACGTTCCTGCCGAGCAACCGAGAGGAATGGCATCGCACCAAGATGAGGATTTCCTTCACCACCGGGCCCTTCTGTTGCAACGACACAATAGCCGACAGTGTTCCTGGACTTGGCAATAGCAACCCACTAGACTCCTGGGACCGAAGCCGTAAGACCCGTATTGAACTAACCGGTCTTACCACCTTGTACCAAGTCTACCTACCATGGTCGAGCCAAGTGGACCAAGTGTGTGAAGAAACCACAAGACTAGGTATGAAATTTAACTAAAAAAGCAGTCAAATATGAGTGTGTAGTCGCATGTCTAAACAGATATGACCGACCCCACCTCAAAAGAGTCCGACCCATGACTTTTGGTCGTGGGGTCGGATGTTTTAAAAATGTAGAGTCGACGGATTTTGCGACCCTACATCCGACCCTATGGAAATAGTCAGAAATCGAAAATTAGGAAACCTTCCTAATTCGAAGGGGGTCTTTCCTAAACTCATTGGGGCATATTATGGAGGGTTTTCCTCTATAAAAAGGATGTCCCTTAGCCTCTTTCACTCCTTTAGAACCCTAATTGAAAGTGAGAGAGATAGAAGAGAAGAAAGAGAAGGAGAATTGAAGAAGAAGACCAAGGAAGAGGAAAGTTCAGAGAAAACTTTGAACCTCAGCAAACCTAAGGTATGAACCTAATTACCTACATGAATTAAGAGCCTAGAATAGTTCATGAAAAAGATAGGATTAGGAGAAACCCAAATCATCCATCCATGGACAAAATTCCAAGAAAATCCATGGAGGAAGTCATTGTGGACAATGGATGGTGTATAAAATTATAGTTTTGAACCATAAAACTATCATAGGAAGGACCATGATGGTAAGCCAAGGGATTCAAACATGAAGGAATGGACTTAAGAGTGAAAGGTTGACCATGAACACGTGTGGTCGCACGTAGGGTCGCATGGTATCTGACCCCACGAGACCCACATGTTTGACCATAGGCCCTTGGGAAGTTTCAGGGAGGGTGTAGTCGCACGTAGGGTCGCAGTATGTTTGACCCCACCTGCCACCCTACACTCTGTGGTCGCAGAAACTGAGACCCCAGGTTCTACCCCACCTGCGACCCCTCAGCTTCTGTTAGTCTAAACATATTGAAATTAATTCTAATTAAAATCTATCGACTTGTTAGGTTTTTTCAGTGATTTAAAAGTGAATTATAAAGCTTGAACGAGGATCTACGATCAATCAAAGGTGAGGGAACAAGACCTAAACTAATTGGCTCATAATAAACTGTTTTGTTTATTGAGTCTGATGCCATGAATGATTCTATGCTTGTATGCGTGTATTATGCATTTAACATGTCATCCAATATTCCTGCTATTAATGTACATGCATATTTAATTTTGTTTATTTATAATATGATGATGACGATGATGCTAGGAATAGACATGTGAATGTTTGTGTGTGGTTAGTGTACTTGATGCGAGTAGGGCATCAGGGGAAGTGTGATGCGGTGCGGTCCTAAGCACTTTAGCTCTATCTCTACTCAAGTCTTGTCCACTGACATCGTCGTATCGCCATTACCTTAGTAGAACTATTACGTCGTAGGGCATCAGGGGAGGTGGTCTCAGACCGTGTAGTCTCTGACTCTGCCGGGGGGCCTTAGCTCTATCTCTATGGACGTATTGAGGGATGCTAGGGTGAGGCCTTGGATACACTGTTTGACATAAGGATTGGTTAGTTGCGAGTCCAGTTTGCAAGCCCTCGCCAATAGGGGCTTACGTGTTGGTATGGGTAGGGCATCAGGGGAAGTGTGATGCGGTGTGGTCCTAAGCACTTTAGCTCTATCCCTATTCCATGGTGGAGTGGATGTGGACGACAATGGTGTTTGATCCATTGGGTGGGCTTACACACCTGTGTATAGAGGTGCGACGGCCACCAAACCTTTCTATTGCACATTGCAAACTTATGAACCAGACCAAAGATATGAATTGAATGCATGCATATGTTTGTTGCATTGTTTTGTTTGCTCACTGAGCCATGATGTGTGCTCACCCTTTCGACGTCGAATATTTTTAGTTGATGATGCAGGTACCACTGTAGAAGACTATATGAATGCTCCGATGTACGAACATGCTGCGGCGATGGATGTAGAAGCTATGATGGAGTCGCATGATTTATCGTGCGAGTGCAACTCATGCGTCTTCGATTAGATTTATAGTTGGATTATTAAGAACATGTAATTGATTAATTTATTTTATTTTATGTCTTTGTCATTTGGAGATAATTGAATAATTTATTTTTTTTTATCACCGTTAGACTCTCAGTTCATTAAATATTAAAGACTTCCGCTATTGTGTATTTATTCTTATTATGGTTGTGGATGTGTATGGTTTAAGCAGACAGCCTATTTGAGATCCTAGTTGAACCGTTGGTTTATTGACGGTTCATCACACCATTCTGGTTAGTGCATAATTGGGGTGTGACAACTTGGTATCAAAGCTCTCAGGTCCTGCCTATTAAACCAGTATCCTTCCACAAAATTTTGTAAACTGAGTTAGGATAAAAATTTAAAATCTATAATAATAACACACTATAAGCACCTGTGTTGTATGATACAAAATTAAGAAAGAGAATAATGCACTATTAAGATGAGAAACAAGTTTTATATACACATCGAATAAAAAGTAACGTATATACATATCCAAATCAGAGTACGGTCCACAATCCGGACCGTTACTCTGTAGTACAAGGAAAAACAAAAAGAAAATATACATCATGGAGCTGGAGATGCTGGAGGAAGAGGTGTCTCACGATCCCGATCATAGTCCTCAGCATACACTCTAGTCAGCCAGGCTACCTGAGTCTGGGTCATCTGGAGACTAGCTGTCAGGTCGGGCATCCGCTGATCAGATGCGCGCTGGGCATCTAGAAGCTCTCCTACTCTCCAATCAGTCACGCGCTGAGCCTCTCTAATCTCACGCAGTAGCCCCATCACATCATCAAATGGTGGGTGCGAAGGACCAGCTGCATGTGAAGGAACCCGAGATGGGCAGCTCCAGTGGAATACGATGGTGATGGAGGAGGTATGACGTCTACATCCATATACATATGATCATCATCCTCAGCATCACCGCCATGGACTCCTGTTGCTGCTGCTGCCGCCTCGATGTCTGCCATCTCTACCCGGGTACGAGAACGCACCAGAGCGTTCCTCTCATCGTCACTGACCTACGCATCTCGCATCCCCATCTTGCAGATGGTGTCCCAGTCAAGGTCAGAAGAGAAAATATCCTCATGAATCCTCTCATCCAATAAGTCAACATATAGGTGTGTGAGCATGGTAGTGATCAAACACCCATAGGGCAGGTTGCCTACCAGACCAGGCGTCGTAGCATGGATCATCGTTCTGATGATAATGTATGGTAGGCAGACGGACTGCCTAGTGCAGATGCAGTACAAGAGGTACTGGGTCAACTGAGAAATCTTATCATAATGGCCACTATGGGGAATCAGGTTGTGCTGAATGATCTTGCAGTACACCCGAGGCTCTGGCCGTAGGTTGATTGCCTTCATCCCCCAACGATCACCTCTAAGAAGCTGGCTGTCACACCCCAATTTTGATCCAACCAGAATGGTGTGAGTGAACCGTCATTGAACCAACGGTTCACACCAGGATCTCGAATAGGCCGTGTCCACTCATACAAACCATTACACATAACCACAATCAGAATATAAATATACAGCGAAAGACTTTAAATAGAATGAACTGAGTATCTATTGATAATTTAAATAAATATCCAATTATCCAAATTCAAACACATAAAATAATATCCGTACATCCACTTAATCCAACCGAAAATAACTGAAAGAAATAAATAAAATCCGATCAAAGGTACACGCAGAAAGGGCACTCGCATGAAGCGTCATGCTCGTCCTCTCCTGCTTGCACATCCAGAGCAGCTACACCTCCATACGCCGGAGCGTTCATGTAGTCATTTACCGTGTAACCTGCATTAGCATCTAAAAACAATGTATATACAAAAGGTGAGCTCACAACTTAGCTCAGTAAGACAATCAGACAGTTTCACAATATTATGCATGAATAACAATCATTTTATGCTGTGGTCTGATTTTAAGTTTGCAATGTGCTATAGAAAGGTTTGGTGGCCCCCGCACCTCTATACACGAGTGTGTGGCACCTCATGGATCACACCCCCATTGGCCCACATGCACCCATCATGGAATAGAGATAGAGCTAAGACACCCCCGTACCTCCCCTGATGCTCTACCCATACCAGTACCTAAGCCCCTACTGGCCAGGGCTCGCAAACTGGGCTCGCAACTAACCAATCCTATATGTCATCAATGTACGCTCTATCCCAGCACAGCCGTCTACGGCATAGAGATAGAGCTAAGGCATTCCCACACCTCCCCTGATGCCCTATCCGCAACTAACCCACTAGGATAGAAACAATACAGGTAGACCCTATCCGAACATAACTCCCTACGGCATAGAGATAGAGCTAAAGCATCGTGGACAAGCCAGCGTCGACTCGGAGACCACAGTGCCACATAACCATGGTCAGGCCAACATCAATATCGGAGACCACCGTACCACGACCTTCCCCTGATGCCCCACCCGTACTAAGCATGTTAAGACAGAATACTACAAAAGGTGCTAGTGTGAGGAGCGATCCTAGGCCCATGCCCCACTCCACACACTAACGAAAACAATCACATGCTTAACAATCACATCCTATCAATGCATGAACAATAATAATAACTGAAAATAAAGGATGGCATGTGAATATACACAAACATCACATCATAGATATTCAGGTGATTAACAACAACTTACTGTCCATTAATTATTAGGTTTAGGTCAGATTCCCTTACCTGATGCTCGTTCGATAACTTGCTCCACGTCGCAAGATCCAAACGATATGTCACAAAGTCCTACAACATTATTAGGGTTTCATTAGAATATTTTTCTTAGGGTTGCATGTTGGTCGAAAACCAACAAAAGTTCAAAACCAGCCTTTCAGACCTGACCGGTCACAACATACCGGTCGCAGCACTGTGAACAGACTGTCAACCGGTATGGTCGACCAGTATGTCTCCGGAAGACCATACACTTAGTTTTTCGACAACCGTCGATCATTCTCCATGGATTTCCAAGGTTTCTCCTATCCATTCTAAGTCTAAACTTGGAGTTAGAGTTATCCCCAACTCATTCAAGTCTCGTTTCGATGAATATCATCTCGGAACTCGAATCCAGGGTTTGACGGCAACTTAGGGTTTATTGGCCAAAAAATAGGGTTTTAGATCAATACCTACTTTGCATGGTATTGATCCACCCACACAACTAACCTAGGGTCATAGGGTAAGAAGAATGGTTAAAACACTTACCGTTGACTGGCGTAGAGTGAGCGTTGTCGAACGGTAATGGCGGCACCTTCTTCTTCTTCCTAGCTCCTTCTCCTTTCCAACCTCTTTCTCTTCTCTAGGGTTTGCTAGAGACAATGGAAAGGATTTGAGGAGGATTAAGGGTGTATTTATAGGCTAGAATTAGGGTTTAGTAACCCTATTAAGATTAGGAAAGTCTTAGGATTCGAAATCAGGAAAGTGGGACCCTCAGAAGTCAATTTCCAGATTTTCACACTTAGCTGTGCAGACCTGACCGGTCGATCGGTACCAAGACCGGTACCATCGACCGGTCAACATAAAATTATGTTGATTCGATCGTCTTTGGTCCGATTTCATACTTGTTAGTCATCCGCTCGCCCCGTCTGGCCCAGTGATGATCGGAAGACCTGTCACGACATCAAAACCAAGGTTTAGACTGGATTTACGGAGTACGGGTCTTACAACTCCCCCACCCTTAAAAGAAATTTCATCCCGAAATTTGCATGTAGGTTTCACAACTCCCCTACCCTTAGAAGAAATTTCGACCCCGAAATTTGAACATACCTTGATCATTGAAAATGTTAGGGTACTCCTTCCTCATTGTGCTCTCCTCTTTCCAAATCTGTTAAATCCACCTATGTTGGCCCCTCCAATCCCTAGGAAGCCACTGCTCCTTTACCTATCAGTGTTAAAAGACTCCATGGAGTCAATGATAGCCCAACATGATGACGATGGACGAACAGAAAAGGCCATATACTACTTGAGCAAGAAGTTTGTAGGCTATGAAGCCAATTACTCACCGTTGGAAAAGACATGTGCAGCTCTTGTATGGGTAACCAAGAGGTTGAGGCACTATATGCTATCATATTTCATCATACTCATTTCAAGAATGGACCCTCTGAAGTATCTGTTTGAAAAGTCGGCATTGATGAGGAGATTGGCTAGATGGCTCCTATTGTTATCCAAATTTGATATCACGTATGTTACGTAGAAGTCCATCAAAGGGAGCGCGATCGCGGATCATCTATCTGCCCATCCAATTGAAGACAATTTTAGAAACTTGGAGGATGTATTTCCTTAAGAGGAAGTTCATATGGCCGAGGAAGAGATAAAGCAAGACACATGGATGATGTTCTTTGACGGTGCAGCCAATCATAGAGGGCACGGAGCAGGCGCACTTCTCATAGATCCAGAAGGTGAATTTATACCTTTCTCCCTCCGTTTAGAGTTTGAATACACGAACAACACGGCGGAATATGAAGCTTGCATCATGGGACTCAAAGCAGCATTGTCCATCGGTATCAAGAAAATGAAAGTCTATAGAGATTCATCTAATGTGATCTACCAAGTTAGAGGAGATTGGAAAACAAAAGATGAAAAATTGATACCTTATTAGTAGCAGGCAAGTAGTTTGGTGAAGAATTTTACAGAGATCGAGTTCAACTATTCTCCAAGGGACACAAATAAATATGTTGATGCATTGGACACTTTGGTTTCAATGATCGGTGATGATCATGTTGAACGCACAAGGCCCCTGGTAATAGAAAAAAGGAGACAGCTGGCATATGCAGAAATCGATGCACTGACAATTAATGGTAGACCTTGGTTTGCACCCATAGTGGACTTCATTAGAGAAGGTAAATACCCAACAGAAGCAACGTCGGGAGAAAAGAAGTCATTAAGGTGATATGCTACGTAGTTCATCCTCTGTGAAGATATCCTTTATAAAAGATCCTATGATGGGGTACAATTGGTCTATGTCGATGAAGAACAAGCACAAGTCCTC
Organism: Protea cynaroides; assembly: GCA_028583415.1. Taxonomy (NCBI): domain Eukaryota; kingdom Viridiplantae; phylum Streptophyta; class Magnoliopsida; order Proteales; family Proteaceae; genus Protea; species Protea cynaroides. Next base: position 66,417,949 of record CM053266.1, on the reverse strand, counting down.
ATTGAGCAGATACATCAGGGAGTTTGTGGACCTCATATGAATGCTAGGATGCTCGCGAAGAAGATTTTGAGAATGGAGTATTATTAGAATACAATGGAAGCAGACTGCACAGAGTTTGTGAAGAAGTGTCACAAATGCCAAATCTTTGCCAATCTGATACATATACCACCTATAGAATTACACACTCTCAGTTCACCTTGGCCATTTTCAACTTGGGGTATAGATGTGATCGAAAAGATTCACCCGAAGGCATCAACTGGGTATGAGTTCATTTTAGTAGCCATCGACTACTTTACCAAGTGGGTAAAGGCTCAATTATACGCCATGCTCACTGCAAATAAAGTAGCCAAATTCCTTCAAGAGCATATCATCTGTCGGCACGGGATGCCTCATGCTCTAATCTCAGATCAGGGTCAACACTTCAGAGGAAAGGTACAAAAAATGGGTGAGAATTTCAGTATCCAAAGGCACCATTCTTCCCCTTACTGGCCACAAATTAATGGAGCAGTAGAGGCCACTAATAAGAACGTCAAGGTCATCCTCCAGAAAATGGTAGAGTCACACACTGATTGGGTAGATAAGCTACCATATGCACTATGGGCCTACAGAACTTCTATAAGAACCTCGACTGGAGCTACGCCATATTCTCTGGTATATGGTATGGAGGCAGTACTCCCAGTAGAAATGGAAGTACCATCCTTGAGGATCCTAATGGAATCCCAAATTCCTGAAGCTGGATAGCTTCGATCTCATTATGAAGAGCTGAGTCTCATTGACGAAAAGAGGATGAAAGCAGCTGATAATGCAAAGAAGTACCAACAAAGAATGTCTGCCACTTTCAACAAAAAAGTTAGGATTCGTCACCTGACGGTGGGAGATCTTGTATTAAAGGAACAAAGAGAGCCTATCCATGACCCTAGGGGTATGTTTCGTCCGAACAGGAGCGGACCATTAATAGTGAAGGAAATCTTACCAGGAAAGGCAGTTCGATTAACAGATCTGGATGGTGAAGAGTTACAATATCTGACCAACTTCGATCAGCTGAAGCGGTATCATGTTTGACCTTTGCACCTTTTCCAAAAAAAAAAAAAAAGGTGCAGTTTGTCACACCCCAATTCTGCACTGTTCAGAATGGTGTGATGAATCGATAGCAAACCAACGGTTCAACCAGGATCTCAAGTAGGCTATCCCCGCGTTATCTAAACTCCCACACATCCGTAATCATAATCAGAGTAAATACACAATAGCGGAAATCTTATAATAAAATGAACTGAGGATCTACTGTGATAGTAATATTAAATAGCAAAATTATTCTGTATCAACTGAGACATAATTAATTATCAAATACATGTCTTTATTAAATCCAAATAAAGAAAATTAAGAAAATCTAGTCGAATACACATGAGTTGCACTCGCAAGAGGAGTCATGTGTATCTACTTCAGCTTCAGCTTCCATTGCCGCCACATTCTCGTACGCTGGAGCATTCATGTATTCTTCAACTGTATAACCTGCATCATCAACTAAAAATATTCGACGTCGAGGGGGTGAGCACACATCACGGCTCAGTGAGTAGACAAAACAATGCAACATTACATATGCATGCAATCAATTCATATCTTTGGTCTGATTTATAGTTTGCAATGCGCAATAGAAAGGTTGGGTGGTCAAAGGTTAACGTTTATTGACCCCACCTCTATACATAGGGTGTGGAAGTCCGTCTGAAGGTTAACGCTTATCGTCGTCCTCATCCACCCTAATCATGACATTATACAACAAAGGTTAACGTTTATTGCTATATAATATCATACCAACACGTAAGCCCTTGTTAGCGAGGGCTTGCAAACTGGGCTCGCAACTAACCAATCCTAATGCCAAATAGTGTATCCAAGGCCTCACCCCAGCATCCCTCAGAATGTCCATAGAGATAGAGCTAAGGCCCCCCGATAGAGTCAGAGACTACAAGGACCGAGACCACCTCCCCTGATACTTTACGACATAATAGTTCTGCTAAAGTAATGGCAATAAGACGATGCCAATGCACAAGACTTGAGTTAGAGATAGAGCTAAAGTGCTGAGACCCGCCAAAGGTTAACGTTTATTGACGTTCTCATCACACCTCCTCTGATACTCACTCGCATCAAGTACACAAACCACACACATACAATCACATGCCTATTCCTATCATCATCATCATCATCATGTTATAAACAATAAAGTAAATATGCATGAACAAATAATAGAAATATTGGATGACATGTTGTATACACATTACAAACATATTCGTATAGAATCAAGCATGGCATTGGACTCAAGAAAATGGAAAATAGTTTGTTATTAACCAATTAGTTTAGAGTTCTGTTTCCTCACCTTAGCTTGCTAATAGATACTTTTCCAAGCTTTAGAATCACCTTTATATTGTTATTATATTGCTAGAAGACCTAACAAAGTCGATAGAATTTAATTAGAATTAATTCTGAATTTAAAAACCATTCTGTCAACTGAAGGTCGGAGGTAGGGTCGGAGTCATGATCGACCCTGGGTGCGACCCTCCCTAAACTTTGAACTTTCCGAACACTGAGGGTCGATGGTCAGGATCACCTAGGGTCGGATGGTCATCGACCCTCGGTGCGACCCTCGGTGTACTTTGGTCCAATTCCCTCTTTTAGTCCATTCTTCGTGCTTGGGATCCTATGTCTTGCTCTTACTTTCCATTCTACATTCATTCTATGGTCTGAAACCATGTATAACCCACCTAGATAGCTTTCATGCATTCTCCTATGGTTTTCCATGAAAACCTAACCATGGGTTGATGTTTTGGGTTTCTCCGAAATCACACTCTCATCAATAGCTAACCTAAGGTCTGTAGAAACTCATGGAATTAGTATCCATACCTGAGAAGAATACTCCTTCTCTGCAAATCTTCTCTTTTGGCTAAATTATCTTCCTTGTTTCTCTTCTTCCTCTTCTCCTTCTCTTCTCTTTCTCTCAATTCAATTAGGGTTGTAAAAGGAGTGAAAGAGGCTTAAGGACGTCCTTTAAATAGAGTAGGAACATCCTAAAATAAGTCCCTTTGAGATTAGGAAAGAATCCCAATCGAAAATTAAGAAATTTCCTAACTCTATTTCCTACGGTAACCGAGGGTCGATGGGAGGGTCGATGATCCCGTTGACCCTAGGGTTCAAGATGTCCGAACCTCCCTTCAAAATTAAGGGTCTGACTTTCTGCTTTGGGAGGTCCGACCCTGCTTAGCTGGGTATGCGACCCTCCCCTTAAATTAAGTGTTTTTGGGTCGATTTGATACCTGGGATCTCGATCTTCCTTACGCCCTTGGTCCATTTGACTCGACCATGATAGGTAAATCTGGTTCATGGTGGTAAGACCGGGTTAGATTGACACGGGTCTCTTACAACTCCCCCTACTTATAAAAATTTTTTCCTCAAAATTGTACGTACCTTCTGAATCAAATAAGTGAGGGTATTGCTTTCGCATAGCGTTTTCTTCTTCCCAAGTAATTTCTTCCATGTCTCTACTTTTCCATGTGACCTTAACATAATAGATATCTCGGTTGCGTAGTCGTTGAACCTTTCGACTGGTGATTTCAGTTGGTGTTACTTCAAAGGTCAAATCTTCAGTCAAATCAGGTAAGTCTTCGGTCAAAACGTGCGTTGGATCCTTGACATATTTCTTCAATAGGGAAATGTGAAATACATCATGCATACTTGACATAGATGATGGTAGTGCTAACTGATAAGCCACTTTTCCACGCTTAGATAGAATTTTGTACGGCCCGACATATCTTGGACTCAGTTTCCCTTTCTGCCCGAACCTTTTCAATCCACTCATAGGTGATACTTTCAATAATACTTTATCACCTACAGCGAACTCAAGATCTTTGCGTCGAGTATCTGCATATTGCTTCTGACGTTTCTGAGCTGTTCTTACTCTTTCCTTGATAATATCGACCACTTGGAAACTCTCTTCAATAAATTCCGGCCCAACAATACTACGTTCTCCAACTTCATTCCAAAACAAAGGAATTCGACACTTTTTGCCATACAATGCTTCATAAGGTGACATCTGTATAGTAGCCTGGTAGCTATTGTTATAAGAGAACTCGATCAATGGTAACTTTTCGTCCCATGATCCTTTGAAATCAATTACACATGCTCGTAGCATATCTTCTAGAATCTGGATTGTACGCTCTGATTGTCCGTCTGTCTGTGGGTGGAATGCAGTACTGAACTTCAACGTTGTACCTATAGCCTTTTTCATTCCTTCCCAAAACTTATAAGTAAATCTTGGATCTCTATCAGACACAATGCTTTCTGGAATACCATGTAATCGAACAATATTATCTACATACAACTTTGCTAACCTCTCCAGTGTATACTGAGGTCGTATCGGTATGAAGCGAGCTGTTTTAGTCAGACGGTCCACAATCACCCAAACTGTGTCAACTACTCGAGGAGTCAGTGGTAGTCCCGTGACGAAGTCCATTGTGATGCAGTCCCATTTCCATGCTGGTTTCGGTAATGGCTGTAACAATCCTGTGGGTCTTTGTCGTTCAACCTTTACTTTCTGATAATTTAGGCATTGAGACACGAACTTGGCTACATCTGCTTTCATTCCCCTCCACCAATATAGTTTCTTTAGATCATGATACATTTTCGTACTTCTAGGATGTATCGAATAGATGGTGGTATGGGCTTCCTTCATCAGTCGGTGTCTAATGTTCATACTTTCTGTTTTAGGTACACATATTCTTCCTTTGTATTTCAATACCTTCTCTTCGTTCAAGGTGAACTCAGGGTTAGTCCTACCTTTCTCGATATCTTCTTGTACTGTTCTCAAATAAGGATCCGATTTTATAGCTGTCTTCACTTCCTCCATTATGTCTGGTATAATCTTTAATGCAGCGAACATATTTGAAAACCGATGAATGAACCCTTGGTTGGCTGATTCATCCGTTGCGTCTATCACATACTGCTCGTTTCCGTGATTGAATACCATTCTGGTAGTACACATTGTTGCAGTTGTGCTAATCTCTCCTTGCGATTTTATCATTGCTTTTCTGCTTAACGCATCCGCTACTACGTTCGTTTTTCCCGGATGATACTGGATATCACAATCATAGTCTTTCAATAGTTCCAGCCATCTTCTTTGTCTCATATTCAACTCCTTCTGATTAAATAAATAAGTAAGACTTTTATGGTCCGACTTAATCTGAAATTTCTCCTCGTATAGGTAATGTCTCCATATCTTGACCGCATGTACTACTGCCGCTAGCTCGAGATCGTGAGTGGGATAATTTTTCTCATGTACCTTTAACTGTCTTGAAGCATAAGCAATCACTTACTCTCCTTGCATAAGCACACATCCCAATCCCAGTCCCGACGCATTAGTGTATAAAGTAAATGTCTGTCCTGGAACGGGAATAGTCAAAATCGGAGCGGATATCAATCTGGTCTTCAACGTTTGGAAACTCTTCTCACATTTATCGGTCCACACGAACTTTTCACCTTTCTTAGTCAAACTGGTGAAAGGTATGGCAATCCAGGAATAGTCTTCTACGAATCTTCGATAATAACCAGCTAGACCCAGAAAACTTCTGATTTTTGAAACGCTCTTTGGTGCTTCCCACTTTACAATAGCCTCGATCTTGCTGGGGTCCACTTTGATTCCTTCAGCGGATACTACATGGCCTAAGAAGGCGACTCACTTAGCCAAAACTCACACTTTGAAAATTTGGCATATAGCTTCTCTTTCCTTAAACGACTGTAGGGCAACATTTAGGTTCTTGATATGAGTCTCTTTGTCCTTGGAGTATACCAATATATCATCAATAAATACTATAACCGACGTATCCAACATGTCGTGGAAAACCCGGTTCATTAGTTCCATAAAAGTTGCTGGTGCGTTTGTTAATCCAAAAGACATGACCAAAAACTCATAATGTTCGTATCTGGTCCTGAAAGTTGTCATAGGAATATCACCCTCTTTAATCTTCAATTGATGATGGCCCGATCGAAGATCGATCTTAGAAAATACTTTTGCTCCTTGCAACTGATCGAACAAGTCATCGATCCGTGGTAGTGGATATCGATTCTTGATTGTCAGTTTGTTCAACTCCCGATAGTCGATGCATAATCGAACACTACCGTCCTTCTTCTTCACGAATAACACCGGCGCTCCCCATGGTGATATACTGGGTCGAATATAACCCTTGTCCAGTAGTTCTTGTAGTTGCACCTTCAGTTCCTTCAGTTCCGTAGGAGCCATTCTATAAGGTGCTTTTGATACTGGTGCGGCTCCAGGTATCAGATCTATCACAAACTCTGTAGTTCGGTCGGGTAGTAATCCTGGTAGTTCCTCTGAAAATAAATCGGGATAGTCCCACACGACTTCAATATCTTCCATTTGTGGTGCTTCCTTGGTTAGGTCGACCACTGATACTAGATATCCGACTGCCCCTTTCTTTAGGCATCTCTTAGCCTTTAGTCCTGAGAGTATGAGCTTGCGTTTACGGGGAAGTTTGGTTCCCGTAAAACTGAATTCTGCTCCTGCTTGGTCTTTAAATGTTAGCTTCTTTTCGGCGCATAGTAGGTTCGCAGAATGCCGAGCTAACCAGTCCATTCCCAAGATGACGTCAAAGTCTGCCATCTCAAGTTGTATTAAGGTTGCATCTAAGGTTTTCTCACCAATGTGGAATGGACATGGTCCATATCCTTTCTCTAATTCCACTTCTAACCCCATCGGTGACCGTACAAGTAATTTGTAGTCTAATGTTTTGATGGGTAAGTTTATCTTCTTTCCCCATTTATAGGTACGATACCTGTGATTTATTTTAACTTAGTCTACATGCTCACACAATGTAATTACAACTTCAAAAGTTTCAATCATACCTGTGACCACATCGGGTGATGCGGCCGCATCCTCGGATGTAACAGCATATACCCGTCCCTGATGGAATTGCTTCTTGGGCTTAGGGCACTCTCTTGCCATATGTCCCGATTGATGGCAGTTATAACACTTCGGACTTTCAGAATTTGGCTTTGGCCGAGGTTGAGTCCCCTGGAGTAGTCTTGGTTGCGGCATTAAAATTCGAGGGCGGAAAGGCTTATATGTCTTGTTATTGCCTCCGTTATAAGAATTTATAGCTGCCCTTTTGATACCCGGTTACGTGTGAAATAACTCTCCTTCCGGCTCGATTCAATGACTCGAGCTATTTGGACAGATTCATTATAAATCTTCTTTTCTAAGCCCAGAACATGCTCTCTGATGCTTCCTCTCAGTCCCGTGATGAACCTACGGGTTTTGGTTTCTTCTTCCTGCATACTCAGTGGTGCGAAGAAAAACAGCTCCTCATAACGCTGTTGGTATGCATTCACTGACATCTGTCCCTAATATAAACTCAGGAACTCCTTCTCCATAGAATCTCTGAAGCTTCGTGGAAAATACTTCTCAAAGAAATCTTCTTTATATATAGCCCAGGTCAGTTGGCCGTGCTTGGTCAATAGATAGTCCCGAGTAGATTTCCACCAGTGATGTGCATCGCCTTTGAGCATGAAGGTGGCACATAATACTTTCTCTTCTTCTGTAATAGTCATCATAAGAAAATTTCTCTCCATCTCGTCTATCCAGTGTGCTGGCCATAATGGATCAGACGGCTTGCCATTAAATTCCCTAGGCTTCATCTTCAAAAATCTCTCCACCAATCGAGAGTGATCCAACTGATTTTGGGGATATGCCCCAAATATATGGGGTGGTGTAAGCACCCCATTTTTGCCACCCTCTGTGTAAGTGAACCAATATGACAGGTTTCTGGCCTTTAATCCAAAGATTTATGATTTTTCACTGAATCCCACAGCAGGGTCATGGACTATTATCTGCAGGAATACATAGGCCATAGAATTATCTTCGAAACGAGACCAGAATTGCTCAATTCTGATATCAAATGAGGAAGATATGATCATTTTAGTCGGATGATACATATAAGGGAAGTTTCTGAAATTATTATAAATAATAATCCCAAGGGCCTTTATGCAAATTATCCTAAGTCGGATTGTTTGAATTTCAAATCATCATATCTTGATCATCCGACATCGGATTCAGATGATTCCAAGACCATTATTCTTCATTCATGATGTTCTACAAAGTGGACGTAAAAAATCCTGGGTAGAAGTCACCAGTGGGTCTCATGCAAGCTTGCATGCAAAATTATTGTTAGAACTTCAAAGCTTCATATCTTTTCCGTTCTACATCGGATTCAGATGATTCCAAGACCATTATTCTTCATTTGTGATGTCTTCCGAAATGGACGTGGAAAATTTCGGATAAAAGTCTCTGGAGGGTCCCATGCAAAATGGTCAGCCAAATTATCGATAATTGGTCCGCTTAAACTTCAAAAATTCATAAGTTGACCATTTTACTTCTAAATGAGGTGATTCAAGTTCTTATATTCTTCATTTTTAATGTTCTACAAAATGAACACAAAAAAATTTGGAATAGAGGCCATCGGAAAATTTCATGCGGGATGACAGTGGAAATGACCCATGAAATGACAGAGATTGAAAACCCAGTTAATTTCAGTCAATCCAGTCAACTCAGCTCAATCCAAGGTAGTATTGGCCCAACCCAGTCAATCCGGACCAATTCATGGTGGCTTATATGCATGTATTTCTTTTATATATTATTATATAATGTATAATATATTGTAATATATCAAATAATATATACATATATCTTATATGTATATTATATTATATATATCAATATATTGATATTATATAATTATATATATGTGTATATATATATATATATATATATATATATATATATATATATATATATATATATATATATATATATATATATATATATATATATATATATATATATGTTTTATATATAAAAAAACAAAGAATCCAAAGAGAGAGGAAACGTGAGAGAGAGGGAAATTTAGGGAGAATTCAAAAGATTTTGTTTTGAGAAAAGGAAAGAAAAGAGAGAAAAAAAATCTTTTGGATTGAAAAGATTTTTGTTAGGGCATATAATCCAAAAGAAAAAAAAAGAATCCAAAGATAGGAAGGGAAGAGACGTCCAAGGTGGAGAGAGAAAAAAAAAGAAATAGAAAAGGGAGAATCCAAAAGATTTTATTTTGAGAAAAGGAAAGAAAAGAGAAAAAAAAATCTTTTGGATTCAAAAGATTTTGTTAAGGCATATAATCCAAAAGAAAAAAAAAAGGAATCCAAAGTGAGGAAGGGACATCCAAGAGGCCGAAAAAAAAAAAGGAGGGGAAGAAAATCGAGATAGGCGATAGGAAAGGAGGGGAGCCGAAGAGAAAAAATAGAAAAAAAAAAAGAAGCGGGGAAGGGGAGAGAGTGAGAAAAAGAGAGAGAGAGAGAGAGAGAGAGAGAGAGAGAGAGAGAGAGAGAGAGAGAGAGAGAGAGAAAGATTCAGCCCCTAGGCAGGTCCAACCAACAACTGTGGTTCAAGTTCTGATTCATGTTGGAACTAAGAAGAGTTCCATTCATTTGAATTTAATCAGCCCCTAGGCTTGTCCAACCGTCAACTCCAGTTCAGGTTCTGATTCATGTCGGAACTAAGAAAGGTTTCATTCATATGAACTCAATGTGAGCATGAGTTAGCCTCTAGGCCTATTCAATCATTAACTTTGGTCCATGTTCCACTTCATAAAGGAATCAAAGAGAATTTCAGTCAATCCATCATCTCTAGCAATTAGAGTCCAATCCATGATTGTCATCCTTGGCCTCTATCAATCGGAGCCCAACTCAAGCAATCCTTGCCTCCAGCAACTAGAGCCCAGTCCACGATTGTCAATCTTGATCTCTATCAATCAGAGACCAATTCAAAATCAATCTTGATCTCTATCAACCAGAGACCAATTCAAAATCAATCTTGATCTCTATCAATCAGAGACCAATTCAAAATCAATCTTGATCTCTATCAATCAGAGACCAATTCAAAATCAATCTTAATCTCTATCAATCAGAGACCAATTCAAAATCAATCTTGATCTCTATCAATCAGAGACCAATTCAAAATCAATCTTGATCTCTATCAATCAGAGACCAATTCAAAATCAATCTTGATCTCTATCAATCAGAGACCAATTCAAAATCAATCTTGATCTCTATCAATCAGAGACCAATTCAAAATCAATCTTGATCTCTATCAATCAGAGACCAATTCAAAATCAATCTTGATCTCTATCAATCAGAGACCAATTCAAAATCAATCTTGATCTCTATCAATCAGAGACCAATTCAAAATCAATCTTGATCTCTATCAATCAGAGATCAATTCAAAATCAATCTTGATCTCTATCAATCAGAGACCAATTCAAAGTCAACTCTGTCTCTATCAATCGGAGACCGATTCAAAATCAATCTCTGGCTATATCAATTAGAGCCCGATCCATGTCTATCATAGCCCAGTGCTACAAGTTAGGATAGCTCGTCAGGACTGGTGAATGAGAAGCATTCCTCATTGCATGTCAGTAAAGATCAATTCTAAATTCTAGAATCATCAAGAGACCATGAACCTTCAGCTATAATAGTGCTATCCCATCATGGGCATTTCTGTCCCATTGGCCAAGGAAATGTTAGAATCCGAAGAGTTGCCCTCACATTTCTCATTATTCAAAGAGAGGGAATGGAATTTCCCGAGCAGTAGGGTAGACCAAAGATGAGATCTAATGTGCCCCAGGCTAGGATAAGAACCAGAATCACGGCTAGGGAATGGTCCAATGATGAAGCCCTGAGCCCTAAGTGGGGCATGAACCAGATTGACCTTGGACCCAAATTGAATGCGGTCTAATGAGGAAAGCCATTATGCCCTAAACTGGGGCATGGACCAAATTGACCTTAGACCCAAATTGAGAGTGGTCTAACAAAGAAATCCATTGAACCCCCCAAGCCAAGGCATAAATTAGTCCAATCTTTGATTCAAAATGGTGTAGTGCAATGGCGATACCCCTTGCTCCATAAGCTGGGGCATAAGCTAGAATGATTTTGAACTCAACTAGAAGTGGTCCATTGATGAATCCATCAAACCCCAAACTGGGGCATGAACCAGAATAACCTTGAGCTTAAAAAGCAATAGTCCGGTTTTGAATGGATCCCAAACTGAAAAAAAAAGATGGAAAAGGTAGGTATCTTGCACATATTAATAGAGGGGCATGATGAGTCCTGCTATTAGAGATCTGAAGGAAGACTTATTCCCGCAACGACTGAAGGTGGTCGTCGAAGGCGTTATGCCCAACTGGAGCCGCTTGGACGAACTAGTGGTTTCAACTTTCTATTATCGGTATTCGATAATTCATCCATGTCTGGGTCCAAAATTAATATGCTTGTTGACAAGTCCAGCCCAATCTGCCTTGTAAATAAAAGAAAATCACCCCGTTTGGGATTTCAAACTCTGTGCTTTGTCTCTTCCATACATTTCCTCCCAGTTTCATACATCCTCCTATTCTACGTGCGTAGTCAATTCTGACTCTGAAGATGATTGAAACGATGAGTCGTCCCCTGAACTTCTATGCCACCCGGCCTCTTGAGAAAGAAAGGTCCAACCCGTCTGGGAAAGCTTTAAATGATCAATCGGGAGACACAAGAGTAGTCTCAAGAAACATGTATTGGAGAAGCTGCCATTTGTTCTACCTGTGAAAAGATTCCAAGGAAAGCATTATATAATAACAGATCATATCAACAGGTCAGCCAATCAGTACAAATGAGTGGATGACAGATGCGCCACCAAGAAGATGGAAATACCAAAGTTCTTACAAAGTATATCATCTACAAGCAAGAGATACATGATGAATGATCAATCTCAAAATCAAAGAATGAGGTCATTGGGATACCCAAAAAAAAAAAAAAAAAAAAAAAGAAAATTCAAGCCTATGTTTTATCTACATCAATAATGGGAAGGCAGTCACATCAGATAGAAGGTGATGATTAACTTCCAGAGGATAGCATACGGATTCACCATTCAGATAAAATCAGATACTATATGAGGAGTCACAAATGCTCATAAAGTTTACAGAAGATCAGAGTGCTAGTTGGGGCAAAGACGTTCTATCTGATTGGAAATATTTGGAAGAAGAAGATTCAAATCCAATATTGAAAGTCGGGATTCAATTTTGCGATCAAGCGAAGCCTTTGCATTATGTGGCCTTCACATCCAAAAAAAAAAAAAAAAAAAAAAAAAAAAAAAGAAAAAAAAAGAAAGAGAAGAAAAGAAAATAGTAAGATGTTGAATGGCATTGGAGCCCGATAGTAAGCCAATTGTCCCTTTCACTTCAAGAGGATGATAGTTCCAACTAAAGCCTACAAGCAAGTGCGATCATTCTTCGAGATTCACAGCATGTTGGACCGGACTTTTGATTTTGGCCAATTACATCCCGCCTTTACAGGAGACGATCTCATCACTTCTTCATCATCAGAGAAAGATTTTTCATCGGCATTAGACTCTCTCTCCCGTCTATCAATCTGACGGCCTTCCAAGGAGTCTCTATCACAAGCCCTTCTTTTGATTATCAATTTTTATGGCATTGTATCTCATGATCATGTCTCATCTTATGTACAAATTCATGAATCTGGCTGGAACTCTCATCTGTCGTTCATTACATCCGACGGCTTCCCAAGATTCCTATAAGCCCTTCATTTTTCAAGCCAATAAAATGGGATATTCTCGGTAAGATAAACCCATACTACATAAATAACCAAACACTCTCCCAATGGTAGACCCATGTGGACAGTTTCACATCAGTCCTCTTGGACCTTCAACATCAATACTTGTCAACAAACCTAAAGGTTTCAGGCCCAGATATGATCGTGACTAATTTAGAATCTCGATATAGCTTGTTGGGACACATGTTCCATCTTAACATCTCCAAGAAAGGAAAACATAATTTGGCACCATTTTTAATTTTGGTGTGGGACTGCATTTCCCTAAGATCGCTTTTAGTGATGATTCAAATAGCTGCCCGCCTATCAATACGTGTAGGTGTCAACTTAAACAGTGGGGCAAGGCTACCCATTTGCCATGAAAGTCATGCCATTCAGATTTCCCCTAAGGGTTTCAGACCATTGGATAGGACCATAATTTTGACAATATCCTCACCATATCAGGACTCTTTATTCAACCCAAGATGGGGTTTGCAAAAAGAAGAAAATGAAAAAAATAATAAAGGGAAGAAGAGAAACCTCAGCAAGGAAAGGTAACCCGAGAAACCTCAATGGGCAACCCATAATACCTCAGTGGGGATAGGCGACCTGATGTAACCCTAAAGCATTGCCCTCATTGACCCTTCATAGAAAAATTCAGTGGTTCATGTAGACAAGTGTCATACCAGTCTACCCTCCATAAGGAAAGGAACCCCTCTTGCTCTCCAGTGAATCATACTCGGAGGAGTTGAACAAACCATCATTTGTTAGGCTCCATAGCATTGCCTTTCAACATAATTCTATCTTCAAATCCTTTGGTCATGTTAGGGAGAGAGCAAATTCTCATGCCCTGGTTGCGGATGTAGCCAAATTCATCAAATCATATGCTCCCTCATTTTTCAAGATTCAACAAGGGTTTATCTAAGAAATCATTTTCTGCAATCAATCTGTCAATCTTCCCTTGACCTCAGAAGCATGGTCAAATTCTAAATGCAATCCAGATTCAACCTTGTTCTAACTCTGTTATATTTCCCATTTCCTTCTACGATGGCGGCCCGTCGCAACATGCGGACACATCGGGGCATAGATATACCCTATGTAGAGGAATCTAACTTGATCATGAGCATTACATCAAGGATCCATTGTCAGCAAGTCACATCCATTGCAGCAGAGATCAACGGTTTTTTTGCCAATTTCTCAGTTCTCCCAATCCTGTTGATAAAGAAAATCCAATGTGGTCGATCACCTGTTATGATTTGGTCACCAAATTCTCTGAAGGAACACTTCGAATCCTTTGCTCCTCGTGCCTACTTTGGGGCCATGGTTCATTCATCTTTCAAAATTGGCACAACAATGTTGCAATGCCCTGAGCTTTTCATGAGCCTAGATCAAGGGCCAAACCCATGTCACATTTCATCGCCACTTGGCTGTTCTACCAATTTGGTCTTCCATAGTGCACAATCAAAGAACTTAGTTGACCAGATGCCCCTCGACAGTCTAACACCAAGGTCAATCAATAAAATCACTTTAGTTAGAGACTGTCAAGCTCCCCTCATTCTTGTCCAAAATCCTCGCTAGAGTTTTTTTTGATCCAAAATCCAACAACACTAATGTTGGCTGAAGAAAATCATCATCTTCAAATTACATGGAACCCTTCAAAGGGAGCAACTAAGTCATCCCTACCGTGCTGAAATTGAGTCAAACTTTCAATACCAGGTCATAAATGGTAAATTTCAAATCTAGGTATCATGCTAGCAAAGTCCATGACACCATTTCCATTGATGTCATGTTTTATGCCTTCACCAACAAAGCAGGGGCAAAAAAAAACCTTGGAAAACTGCCAAGGAATTCATCATCATTTCAAATATATCCAGCACTCTATAGGTTGAAAGTCAAGAGACTTCCAAGATGGGTCAGATTTCAACCCTAAAGGTTCAAAATCAACAAAACCTTCCTGTATGGTTCACTTTCAAGCATCCTAAAGATTCCTAGCCATAGAGCTTCCAAGAAGGATATTCCAATTTTCAACCCCAAAGGTCCAAAGCTGGTAGGAACTGCCAAGATGAGTCATTCAGTATCACCCTATAAGTGACCTTTTGAGTTCTTACTCATTTCAGAATCAAATGTGGAGCCCTAGCTCATCCAAAGATCAAATCAATCTTAGATTATTAGTGAATCAAATGTGGAGCCCTAGCTCATCCAAGGATCAAATCAATCTCAGATTATTGGTGAATCAAATGCAGAGCCCTAGCTCATCCAAATTTCAAATCAATCTCAGTCTATAAGTAAATCAAATGTAGAGCCCTAGCTCATTCAAAGATCAAGTCAATCTCAGCCTATAAGTGAATGTAGAGCCCTAGCTCATTCAAAGATCAAGTCAATCTCAGCCTATAAGTGAATGGAGAGCCCTAGCTCATTCAAAGATCAAGTCAATCTTAGCCTATATGGGAATCAAATGCAGATCACTAACTCATCCAAAGTTCAAATCAATCTCAGCCTATAAGTGAATCAAATGCAGAGCCCTAGCTTAATCAGAAAAAACAATCTCAGAATCTCAATCAAAAGAGCATCAGTTCAATCAAAGAGAAGACATCAAGTCTTCCATCCAAACAAATCAAAGTCGAGCCCAAGCTCATGCAATCAGCCTTGTATTCATAGCCTAGCTTCGGACAAGAAGAGGTTTATCAGCCTACAAATGGATCAAGCCGGGTCCAAGCCCGCACATACCTTGCATTGAGTTCCATCTCAGCGAGAAGAGGTTCCCAGCCAACAAATGAGCCTTGTATTCACAGCCTAGCTCCATACAAGAAGAGGTTTATTAGCCTTCAAATGGATCAAGCCGGGTCAAAGCCCGCACATACCTTGCATCATGAGTTCCACCTCAGCAAGAAGAGGTTCCCAGCCTACAAATGAGCCTTGTATTCACAACCTAGCTCCATACAAGAAGAGGTTTATCAGCCTACAAATGGATCAAGTCGGGTCCAAGCCCGCACATACCTTGCATCATGAGTCACCTCAGCAAGAAGAGGTTCCCAGCCTACAAATGAGCCTTGTATTCACAGTCTTAGCTCCATACAAGAAGAGGTTTATCAGCCTACAAATGGATCAAGCCGGGTCCAAGCCCGCACGTACCTTGCATCATGAGTTCCACCTCAGCAAGAAGAGGTTCCCAGCATACAAATGAGCCTTGTATTCACAGCCTAGCTTCATACAAGAAGAGCACTCACCAATCTTCCAAGAAGAGCAAACCTTCTTGCCAGTCGAACTACGTTCTGGACTTGATTTCTAGGACACCCTTAGAATACGTAGGCAGTTTAGGAAGAATTACCCTAAGTGCAGCCCAATAAACAATATCACTCATATCCCAAAAATGTGGTTCTTTTATCTTTATCCTTCAACTGATAACAATCTCGGCTAAAGAGGGGCATCTGTAAGCACCCCATTTTTGCCACCCTCTGTGTAAGTGAACCAATATGGCAGGTTTCTGGCCTTTAATACAAAGATTTATGATTTTTCACTGAATCCCACAGCAGGGTCATGGGCTATTATCTGCAGGAATACATAGGTCATAGAATTATCTTCGAAACGAGACCAGAATTGCTCAATTCTGATATCAAATGAGGAAGATATGATCATTTTAGTCGGATGATACATATAAGGGAAGTTTCTGAAATTATTATAAATAATAATCCCAAGGGCCTTTATGCAAATTATCCTAAGTCGGATTGTTTGAATTTCAAATCATCATATCTTGATCATCCGACATCGGATTCAGATGATTCCAAGACCATTATTCTTCATTCATGATGTTCTACAAAGTGGACGTAAAAAATCCTGGGTAGAAGTCACCAGTGGGTCTCATACAAGCTTGCATGCAAAATTATTGTTAGAACTTCAAAGCTTCATATCTTTTCCGTTCTACATCGGATTCAGATGATTCCAAGACCATTATTCTTCATTTGTGATGTCCTGCGAAATGGAAGTGGAAAATCTCGGGTAAAAGTCTCCGGAGGGTCCCATGCAAAATGGTCAGCCAAATTATCGATAATTGGTCCGCTTTAAACTTAAAAAATTCATAATTGGACCATTTGACTTCCAAATGAGGTGATTCAAGTTCCTATATTCCTCATTTTTAATGTTCTACAAAATGAAAGAAAAAAATTTGGAATAGAGGCCATCGGAAAATTTCATGCGGGATGACAATGAAAATGGCCCATGAAATGACGAGAGATTGAAAACCCGGTTAATTTCGGTCAATCCAGTCCAACTCGGCTCAATCCAAGGTAGTATTGGCCCAACCCAGTAATCCGGACCAATTCATGGTGGCTTATATGCATGTATTTCTTTTATATATTATTATATAATGTATAATATATTGTAATATATCATATAATATATACATATATCTTATATGTATATTATATTATATATATCAATATATTGATATATATATATATATATAAATATAAAAATAATATATATAAAAAAATATATATAAAATATATATAAAATATATATATATATATATATATATATATATATATATATGTTTTATATATAAAAAACAAAGAATCCAAAGAAAGAGGAAACGTGAGAGAGGGAAATTTAGGGAGAATTTAAAAGATTTTGTTTTGAGAAAAGGAAAGAAAAGAGAGAAAAAAATATTTTGGATTGAAAAGATTTTTGTTAGGGCATATAATCCAAAAGAAAAAAAAAAGAATCCAAAGATAGGAAGGGAAGAGACGTCCAAGGTGGAGAGAGAAAAAAAAAAGAAATAGAAAAGGGAGAATCCAAAAGATTTTATTTTGAGAAAAGGAAAGAAAAGAGAAAAAAAATCTTTTGGTTTCAAAAGATTTTGTTAAGGCATATAATCCAAAAGAAAAAAAAAAAAAAAAGGAATCCAAAGTGAGGAAGGGACATCCAAGAGGCCGAAAAAAAAAAAAAGGAGGGGAAGAAAATCGAGATAGGCGATAGGAAAGGAGGGGAGCCGAAGAGAAAAAATAGAAAAAAAAAAGAAGCGGGGAAGGAGAGAGAGTGAGAGAAAGAGAGAGAGAGAGAGAGAGAGAGAGAGAGAGAGAGAGCGGTGAGAATCCGGGAAAGAAAGAAAAGAAGAGAGGAAGGGGAGAGAAGAGAGAGAGTTCGGTGGGTGAAAAAAAAATAATAAAAAAAGGAGAGAGAGAGGCCGAAAAGGAGGAAAAAAAAAAAAAAAAAAGAGAGAAAGAGAGGGGGAGAGGACCGAGAAGAAGGAGGGGAGAATCGAGAAAGAGGGGGAGGAGAAAAGAA
Organism: Protea cynaroides; assembly: GCA_028583415.1. Taxonomy (NCBI): domain Eukaryota; kingdom Viridiplantae; phylum Streptophyta; class Magnoliopsida; order Proteales; family Proteaceae; genus Protea; species Protea cynaroides. Next base: position 66,399,982 of record CM053266.1, on the reverse strand, counting down.
TAAACAAAAGAAAAAAAAGGGGAAGAAGAGGGGAGAATCGGGAAAGAGGAGAGAGAGAGCTGGGGAGATTGAGAAGGAGGAGCTGGAGGAGGGAGAGAAAAACCGAGAGGAAAAGATGAGGAGGAAGAAGCCGCAACATTGGTAAGTGCTGCTTCTTTTCTTTGTTTATTTTGTAATCACCGACTTATTATCCCATCATCATCCACCATATGTCTCTTCAATCGAACCTAGCCACACCTGTCCTTATAGATGCGTGCATCCATCAACACCCTTCATCCCATGCTGCCATAGCACCCACCGAACATAATAATTCCCATCTGCACCACCTATGATACCTGTATGCAAGCCCTTCAAACCATCCAAACATGATCAAACCCCCTCTCTCCTTATTGATCTAAATCGTGGAGATTTTTTTTATGAGCAAGTTGATTCGATTTTACTAATGTGATTTTGATCATTGATCCTATCATATGTGTTATTGATTTAATTTTGATTATTGGTTTAATTTGATCCCTTGATCTCCCGATCGGATCAACCCATGATCTGAACCACTCAATTTGATCAAATCATGATTTGAGCCGTTGATTTTTTTTGATATGATGATATGATGCATGATTGATGAGATTTAGTTAGATCTGAATCATTAAAATCTAAAATCTGATGATATAATGCGTTATGGGTGATTTTAAATGAATCTAAATGGTTGGATTGCCATCATGAGTGATCTAAACTATTGGATTGTCATGATATGTGATCAAAATGAATATGAATGGTTGGATTATCATTTTGAGTGATCTGGACCATTGGATTGTCATCAGGAGAGATTTAAATAAATCTGAATGGTTGGATTATCATTCTGAGTTATCTAAACCGTTAGATTATCTTTATGGTGGGTTTAGATGGATATGAACCATTGGATTAGGATTGGGATTATTTTAAATGAATTTGAACGGTCAGATTACCATCAATAGTATACCATTGAATTTTTTTCATCATGAGTGTTTTAGATACACTGCCATGTTTGAATGCTCATTGCCATAGTTGAAAAAAAAGTAACATTTAGGGTAGAAAACCCTAAAATGGAAAGAAAATAATAATTAGGGTAGAAAACCCTAATAAAATAATAATTAGGGTAGAAAACCCTAAAATGGAAAGAAAGTAACATTTAGGGTAGAAAACCCTAAAATGGAAATAAAATAATAATTAGGGTAGAAAACCCTATTAAAAAAAGAATTAGGGTAGAAAACCCTAAAATGGAAAGAAAGTAACATTTAGGGTAGAAAACCCTAAAATGGAAAGAAAAAAATAATTAAGGTAGAAAACCCTAATAAAATAATAATTAGGGTAGAAAACCCTAAAATGGAAAGAAAGTAACATTTAGGGTAGAAAACCCTAAGATGGAAAGAAAAAAATAATTAGGGTAGAAAATCCTAATAAAATAATAATTAGGGTAGAAAACCCTAAAATGGAAAGAAAGTAACATTTAGGGTAGAAAACCCTAAGATGGAAAGAAAATAATAATTAGGGTAGAAAACCCTAAAACGGAAAGAATGTAGCAATTAGGGTAGAAAACCCTAAAATGGAAAGAAAATAGCAATTAGGGTAGAAAACCCTAAATATGGAAAGAAAATAGCAATTAAGGTCTTGCCATGCTTAGAAAATAACATACTAGATCATGCCATGTAGGCTCTTGCCTTATTTGCAATACATGCCATATTTGAAATTTTTTTAAACAATCTTACTGTATGTGAATTTCTTGTCATAAATGATTTATGTGCCATATTTAGATAGAATATTCTATTTTTTTGGCAATAACTTATTTTATGCAACACCCTAGTCAAACTGCCATATCTGCACACTTCTAGAAGACAATCTAGGCGTGGGGACGTGCATTTAGGCACCCACATTCTTGGGAAGGGCATAATGGGAATAATAAAACCTTAATAAAGAAAGAGAATTCTTTGCCAAACCTTCCAAAATTAGAATTCAGAATGAAAAGGGTAATTTAGGACGATTTGCCCCTCGACAAACCCTAAACCTAGAATAGGTTCTAAAATCTAAACCTAGAATAGGTTCTAAACCCTAAACCTAGAATAGGTTCTCAATCATTAACCTAGAACAGGTTATCCACCCCGAACTACGCGGATTCTGATTCCTAGGGCAAACCCTAGGATACGAGGCTATTTGGGAGAAACCTAAATTCGGATCCACACCTTAGTCCACTTGGACTATCCATAGATCCACTAGGATATTTATCCAAACTTTAGTCCACTTGGACTATCCATAGATCCACTAGGATATCCACTCTCATTTCAATCCAGAGGCCCGAACTACGCGGATTCTGATTCCTAGGGCAAACCCTAGGATACGTAGGCTATTTGGGAGAATCCCAAATTCGGATCCACACCTTAGTCCACTCGGACTATCCATAGATCCACTAGGATATTTATCCAAACCTTAGTCCACTCGGACTATCCATAGATCCACTAGGATATCCCCCATATTTCAACCCAAATAGGATTATCTTTAGATCCACTAGGACTATCTATCAGTCCACATGGACTATCCAGATCCTAGTCCATAGGATTTCTCAGCCTTTCAAGCATAAATTTCAACTTGAACAAAGAACTTAATCATGCACAAGCATAAATCACAGCCATAAAATTTAATCACACCTGAACTACGACGGTGAACCTGATTTTCAAAATAATTCCGTGATACGTAGGCAATCTGATGGATACAGATTCGGTTCAGTGATATCAAACCCCTTGGTTTGGTTTGGCTTAGCAAATAGAGTCTAGCATAGGAAAGGTATAGGAGACCGATTTCGATCGGGCGGTTTGGGTGCCTAACCCCTTCCCATAATCGTAACCTGACACTTACCCAATCTCTGATGGACCAGAATTCCAATCTAAGGGTCATGAGTCAATCAAAATCTTACCTTAGGGTGAGATTTCACATTTCTAAGGTCCTAGACCTAAATCTAGATGGCGACTTCAAAAGATTTCCATCTTTGTCCTCATAGGTGGATCCTGGTAATTAACCTGAGCTGCTTCCGGAGCCTGTACTGGAATCTGTGCAGCAGGTTGTTGAGGTGTCTGAGGTGCTGGGTGGTTACCCACCGGTGCTGCACTGGCTTGTCCTGTCTGCATAGGTACAGCTTGCGTGGCTTGGAACATAATACCCATCGCAACTTGCATCTGCGCCTGTGCTTGTTGAATCTGTTGCAGCTTTTGAGCCAGATTCATCACCACGGTTGTTAGCTCTGGTGGTGGAGGTGGCAAATTTGTAGGGTTTGCCTATTTTGGATTACCCGGTGCATAATTATTTTCCTGACTGGTCTCCTCCACGGGTGGTGGTGGTGGAACTGCATTTCGGTTCTGTCGGGTTACCCTACGTCCAGACATAATTCCTTCTGTGATTGGTGGTGCCTGAAATCATCAAATAGGTGAGAGAATCATTTATACTTCAAGTAGGCACGTTAACCGATATAAAATTTCAATTTCCAGCTCATTTTTAAAGAAAAATACTGTCTTTTCTATGCAGGGTCGATGGTTTGTCCGACCCTTAGTATCCGACCCTGGGAATAATTGTTCTTCCCGAGAGCTGAGGGTCGATGTGAGGGTCGATGGGTGTCCGACCCTCAGTTCTGACCCTTAGTTTTCTGTCAGATTCCCGAGAGCTGAGGGTCGATGGGAGGGTCGATTCGAGGGTCGATTGTTCTAGTCGAATTGTCCGACCCTCAGACTAAAAATCAGATTTTTAAGATCCGATTTTGGGTCATTTCTTATTATTTCCCTCCCGTTTCGACCCGTCTCTCTCCTCTGAGTTGCTACAGTGCCACTCCACTGTTTTTGGTCAGTTTGGCTCTGGGTTTCGACGTCCACGTCATCTATACAGGTATGTTCTCTTATTTTTACCTGTTTTTAGGTTTTCTTTTCTAGGTTTTTGTCCATTTAACTTGTATTTTTTTAAATTAAACTTTTTCCAATCGTAAAAATTTGATTTTCATTGGGGGCTTTTGGTATTGGTATCTCGAGGAACGAAAGCCCTCAAAATTTTTTGAATTTCATCGGTTGGTTATCGAGAAACTTAAAAATTTGTCATTTTTGCCCTAATTTGTCAAAATTTCGTTTTCTTGAAATTTCTTCAAATTGGTCTTCGTGGGTTTCCATTTCCTACTGTGTGAGTGTCATAGGATGTGTTGGAACCTAAGTAAGTCCTCCCGCCCACGTGTATGGGTGAAAAGTGAGGCTTTTGGCTAACTTACATCGTTAAAATACTAAATTTTTAGATTTTTATCCTACTAACCCCTTGTCTCCCTTTATCTTTCTTATCCGCAGATATCATGGCTCGTACCAAGATACCCCGAGTTCGTGATCCGCTTCGCTTTCGCTCTAACGAAGCCGAGGCACGCGTGTGCCGACTATGCCCGTAAGAAAGTGGAGGGTGGTCGTATGGTGAACTTGACTGAGCTAGCCTTGTTCAACGTAGAGAGAGCATTTGGTGATATGGGGTGGATCCCTGTCAGCACCTACGACGCGTGCACATGTCCCATAATCTGATCCTGTAGAGTGGGTACTATGAGAGGGTTTCTCAGCTGACCCAGTTTTTGATATACAATATCTGCACCAGACAGCCGGTCTGCCTTCCTTAATCATCATGCGGACCATGATTAGTGCTACATTGTCCGATCATAGGGGTAATCTACCCCATGGACGCATGATTACAGTTCTACTGACCGGTCTGGGGGTTGACCTGGTAGATGAGAAGATCCAAGAGAAGACCTTCTTGTCGCCTCTAGATTGGGAGGCTATCTGCAAGATGGGTATACGGGATACCCAAGTCAGTGACGAGGAGAGGAACGAGATGGTGCGCCCTCACACTCGCATCGAGATGGCTGACGCTGAGGCCACTGCTGCCGCTGCTAGAGCTCGTGTGGATCCTGTCGACGATGACGACCGTATGTATATGGATGTCGACTCGATTCCACCGCCTTCCCCTACACATGCGGCTGGAGCTGGTACTTCTTCTAAGGCGGCTCCTGCACCTGAGGCTGGTCCTTCTCATGCGGCTGGTCCTTCACTCCCACCTTCTGACATGATAGAGATGTTGCAAGAGATCAGGGAGGCTCAGCGCAGATCTGATCTGAGGATGGAGGAGTTGCTAGACGCTCAGCGTGTATCAGACACATGGATGGGAGAGCTTCTAGAGGTACAACGTGCGACTGATCAGAGAGTAGCGGATCTCACAGCTAGTCTCCAGACGACCCAGACTCAGATAGCCTGGTTGACTAGAGTCTATGCTGAGGACTATGACAGAGATCGTGAGGCCCCGCCTCCTCCTTCACCTCCAGCTTCTTGATTGTATTTATTTTCCTTGTACTACAGAGTAACTGTCCGGGTTGTGGACTGTACTCTACTTTAGTTATGTATATACGTTTTGTTTCTCTCTCTCATTGTATGTAACTTGTTTCTCCTTTAATAGATGCATTATTATCTTTTTAAATTTGGTCTCAACCATCACTTGTGCTTACAGTGTGTTTATATTACTGTTTTTACTTTTATCCTATCTCAGTTTATAATTGTCTCGAATGTATGTTAGTTTAGCGGACAAGGCCTGAGATGCTCTGATACCAAGTTGTCACACCCCAATTCCGCACTGTTCAGAATGGTGTGATGAACCGCTAGCAAACCAATGGTTCAACCAGGATCTCAAGTAGGCTATCCCCGCGTTATCTAAACTCCCACACATCCGTAATCATAATCAGAGTAAATACACAATAGCAGAAATCTTATAATAAAATGAACTAAGGATCTACTGTGATAGTAATATTAAATAGCAAAATTATTCTGTATCAACTGAGACATAATTAATTATCAAATACATGTCTTTATTGAATACAAATAAAGAAAACTAAGAAAATCTAGTCGAATACACATGAGTTGCACTCGCAAGAGGAGTCATGTGTATCTACTTCAGCTTCAGCTTCCATTGCCGCCAAATTCCTGTACGCTGGAGCATTCATGTATTTTTCAACTGTATAACCTGCATCATCAACTAAAAATATTCGACGTCGAGGGGGTGAGCACACATCACGGCTCAGTGAGTAGACAAAACAATGCAACATTACATCATATCTTTGGCCTGGTTTATAGTTTGCAATGCGCAATAAAAAGGTTGGGTGGTCAAAGGTTAACGATTATTGACCCCACCTCTATACACAGGGTGTGGAAGTCTGCCCGAAGGTTAACGTTTATCGTCGTCCCCATCCACCCTAATCATGACATTATACAACAAAGGTTAACGTTTATTGCTATATAATACCATACCAACAAGTAAGCCCCTGTTAGCGAGGGTTTGCAAACTGGACTCGCAACTAACCAATCCTAATGCCAAACAGTGTATCCAAGGCCTCACCCCAGCATCCCTCAGAATGTCCATAGAGATAGAGCTAAGGCCCCCCGGTAGAGTCAGAGACTACAAGGACCGAGACCACCTCCCCTGATACTTTACGACATAATAGTTCTGCTAAAGTAATGGCAATACGACGATGCCAATGCACAAGACTTGAGTTAGAGATAGAGCTAAAGTGCTGAGACCCACCAAAGGTTAACGTTTATTAACGTTCTCATCACACCTCCCCTGATACTCGCTCGCATCAAGTACACCAACCACACACATACAATCACATGCTTATTCCTATCATCATCATCATCATCATGTTATAAACAATAAAGTAAATATGCATGAACAAATAATAGAAATATTGGATGACATGTTGTATGCACATTACAAACATATTCGCATAGAATCAGGCATGGCATTGGACTCAAGAAAATGGAAAATAGTTTGTTATTAACCAATTAGTTTAGAGTTCTGTTTCCTCACCTTAGCTTGCTAATAGATACTTTTCCAAACTTTAGAATCACCTTTATATTGTTATTATATTGCTAGAAGACCTAACAAAGTCGATAGAATTTAATTAGAATTAATTCTAAATTTAAAAACCATTTTGTCAAATGAGGGTTGGAGGTAGGGTCGGAGTCATGATCGACCCTGGGTGCGACCCTCCCCAAACTCTGAACTTCCCGAACACTGAGGGTCGATGGTCAGGATCACCTAGGGTCGGATGGTCATCGACCCTCGGTGCGATCCTCGGTGCACTTTGGTCCAATTCCCTCTTTTAGTCCATTCTTCGTGCTTGGGATCCTATGTCTTGCTCCTATTTTCCATTCTACATTCATTCCATGGTCTGAAACCATGTATAACCCACCTAGATAGCTTTCATGCATTCTCCTATGGTTTTCCATGAAAACCTAACCATGGGTTGATGGTTTGGGTTTCTCCGAGATCACACTCTCATCAATAGCTAACCTAAGGTCTTTTGAAACTCATGGAATTGGTATCCATACCTGAGAAGAATACTCCTTTTCTGCAAATCTTCTCTTTTGGCTAAATTATCTTCATTGTTTCTCTTCTTCCTCTTCTCCTTCTCTTCTCTTTCTCTCAATTCAATTAGGGTTGTAAAAGGAGTGAAAGAGGCTTAAGGACGTCCTTTAAATAGAGTAGGAACATCCTAAAATAAGTCCCTTTGAGATTAGGAAAGAATCCCAATCGAAAATTAGGAAATTTCCTAATTCTATTTCCTACGGTAACCGAGGGTCGATGGGAGGGTTGATGATCCTGTCGACCCTAGGGTTCAAGATGTCCGACCCTCCCTTCAAAATTGAGGGTTTGACTTTCTTCTTTGGGAGGTCTGACCCTGCTTAGCTGGGTATGCGACCCTCCCCTTAAATTAAGTGTTTTTGGGTCGATTTGATACTTGTGGTCTCGATCTTCCTCACGCCCTTGGTCCATTTGACTCGACCATGATAGGTAAACCTGGTTCAAGGTGGTAAGACCGGGTTAGATTGACACGGGTCTTACACAGTTGGTCACTTCACTCTCAAAAGTCGACAATGAAATTCTACCGTCTCGGATGGACTTCACTCACGTTTGGGTTCGATTTTTTAATGAGGTTATTTTATCCCGCTATTCAGGAATGATTACATCATCTCATCATGATCAAGGAAGGAACTTCCTGCTTTTTGGCTGAACTCTTTCATCCGTTCATCTATCCAACGGATTTCCCAAGAGTCACATATCAAGCCCATCTTTCATATCTTTTGATATCAACCCTAGTGGGTATGTCATTCTGAAAAATTATAATGATAATCTGACTGAAACTCTTATCTGTCGTTCGTTACATTCAACGGCATCCAAAGGATCCAAAGATCCCTTCATTCTCAAGCCCATAAAGTGGTATCTCTTCGGAGGGATCGACCATTCCACATAAACAATCAAAAAGATTCTCCTGATGGGAATCTCATCTGGATAGCTTCATATTGGCCAAATTTGGGCTTTATTTTCTCTCACCTAATTTTTGACTTAGAAACTTAGGTCCAGACAAGGTCATACATATGCACACATTTCATGCACAACTCACTAAGGTTTTCAATGTGTCTAACAATTGCAGTGAAAGAAAGTTCTAATGATTTCCCTACTAACCTTGTCCTAGGTTGGGATTTTCTGCAGGTCATTTTAGTAAGCATTCTAAAGCCTCTACTCGTCTGATAGCATGGCCAAAATGGATAAAGCACTACGAGATCGGAGTTGGCGTATGGAATTCACTGAAAATCATTCATTTTTAATGAAGAGCCACTTGGATGTCCTCCTCTAAATGATGACAATAAAGTTGTGCCCAGATTTGCTGAAAGCAGCAATCCAATGTTGGAACCCAACAACTCATGTATTCAAGTTTGGCGATGTAGAATTGTGTCCTACTATTGAGGAATTCAGAGCATGCCTCTTTTCTCCACCAAAGGGTATGATGTTCAAACCATACCCTAAGAAAGACTACAAGCAAGGGATAAGAAACTTCTTTGGCTGGAATGAAGACGAAGTGAGTGTGTTCGTTCAAGGCCAGAGATTGAAATTACAACCCATGATAGAGGCTTATGCATGCCTAGAACCTGAGGATGATGAAGCAAAAATACGAAGGAGACGGGTATATCTGTAAGACCCGTGTCAATTTAACCCGGTCTTACCATCTTGAACCAGGTTTACCCATCATGGTCGAGTCAAATGGACCAAGGACATGAAGGAGATCGAGATCCCAGGTACGAAATCGACCAAAAAACACTTAATTCTAGGGGAGGGTCGCACACCCAGGGGAGTAGGTCGGACCTCCCAAAGCGAAAAGTCGAGCCCTCGGTTTTGAAGGGAGGGTCGGACAGCTTAAGACCCTAGGGTCGACGGGATCATCGACCCTCCCATCGACCCTCGGTTTCTGACGAAAACTGAAATTAGAAAATTTCCTAATTTTCGGTTGGGATTCTTTCCAAATCTCAATGGGATTATTATAGGACATTCCTAGTCTATTTAAAGGACGTTCCTAAGCCACTTTCACTCCTTTCACAACCCTAATTGAATTGAGAGAAAGAGAGAAGAAGGAAAAGAGGAAGAAAGGAGGCAAGGGAGAAGGCTTAGCAAAAAGGAGAAGAAATTGCAGAGGAAAGTAATCTTCTCAGGTATGGATACTAATTCTATGAGTTTCTACAGACCTTAGGTTAGATATGGTTGAGTGTAGGATTTCGGAGAAACCCAAACCATCCATCCATGGTTAGGTTTTCATGGAAAACCATAGGAGGATGCACGAAAGCTATCTAGATGGATTATTCATGGTTCTAGACCATGGATTGACTGTTGAATGAATGTAGGAAGCAAGCCATAGGACCCCAAACACGAAGAATGGATTAAAAGTGGAAATTGGACTAGAGTGCACCAAGGGTCGCACCGAGGGTTGATAGACCATCCGACCCTAGGTGTTTCGACCATCGACCCTCGGCATTCGGGAAGTTCGGGGATGGAGGGAGGGTCGATAGACCCATCGACCCTAGCACCTCGACCCTCGGTTTACAGAATGGTTTTTAAATTCTGAATTAATTCTAATTAAATTCTATCGACTTTGTTAGGTTTGCTATCAATATAATAACAGTATAAAGGTGATTCTAAAGCTTGGAAAAATATCTATTAGCAAGCTAAGGTGAGGAACCTTAACCCCAAACTAAATTGGTTAATAATAAACTGTTTTCTATTTCTTGAGTCCTATGCCATGTTTGATTCTATGCGAATATGTTTGTAATGTGCATACAGCATGCCATCCAATATTTTTATTACTTGTTCATGCATATTTATTTTATTGTTTATAACATGATGATGACGATGATGATAGGAATAGACATGTGCTTGTATGTGTGTGGTTGATGTACTTGATGCGAACGAGTATCAGGGGAGGTGTGATGAGAACGTCAATAAACGTTAACCTTTGGCGGGTCTCAAGACTTTAGCTCTATCTCTAACTCAAGTCTTGTGCATTGACATCGTCGTATCGCCATTACCTTAGCAGAACTATTATGTCGTAGAGTATCAAGGGAGGTGGTCTCGGTCCTTGTAGTCTCTGACTCTACCGGGGGGCCTTAGCTCTATCTCTATGGATGTTCTGAGGGATGCTGGGGTGAGGCCTTGGATACACTGTTTGGCATTAGGATTGGTTAGCAATGAGCCCGGTTTGCAAGCCCTCGCTAACGGGGGGCTTACGTGTTGGTATAGCATTATATAGCAATAAATGTTAACCTTTGTTGTATAATGTTATGGTAGGGTGGATGGGGACGACGATAAATGTTAACCTTCGGGCGGGCTTCCACACCCTGTGTATAGAGGCGGTGTCAATAAACGTTAACCTTTGACCACCCAACCTTTCTATTGCACATTGCAAACTATAAACCAAGACCAAAGATATAAATTGATTTTTCTTTGCATGCATATGTAATGTTGCATTGTTTTGGCTACTCACTGAGCCGTGTTGTGTGCTCACCTCTCGACGTCGAATATTTTTAGTTGATGATGCAGGTTATACAGTTGAAGATTACATGAACGCGTCGGTGTACGAAACTGTAGCAGCTATGGAAGTTGGAGCTGAAGACGATACACACGACTCCTTTTGCGAGTGCAACTCGTGTGTATTCGATTAGATATTTTTGTAGGTTTCTTTATTGGATTTATAAGACATGTATTTGGTATTTAAATATTTATGTCTTAGTTAAACACAGAATAATTTGCTATTATTTATGGGTATCATTTAAGTTCTCAGTTCATATTATTTATAAATTTTTCGCTATTGTGTATTACTCTGATTATGATTGTGGATGCGTGTAAAGTTTGGATAACGCGGGGATAGCCTATTAGAGATCCTGGTTGAACCGTTGGTTATTTGGCGGTTCATCACACCATTCTGAACAATGCGGAATTGGGGTGTGATAATATCTCTATTGCATCATTGCTCGAACGTTATTGCAGAGTTAAGAAGGCACAGGGTCTCCTATCATTATTGATCTCATCGGACATGTAGAGGGAAAAAGAGATATTGTACCCACTATATTAGCAGAGATACTGAGGGGGCTCAATCTTGTGGCATATCTCCAAGGCCGATGTCATTTGGAGAAGTTCAATGGATCATTATACTTACTTCAAATCTGGTTAGTTGAGAGGTTGGGTTTGGTAGAGGAACTCGGGGCACCAAGTCTTGATCGTTATCAAATGGTGAGAAGGGAAAATCCTACTACTTATCAAGTGGATACAGATTGGCCATCACGTCTTAAGCAAATGACTGTTTTAAGCATCCGATGGAGGTATAGCTGGTGGAATGCAGAGAAAGTTGTTACAAACACTCCAAGTATTTCTGATGTTCAGATCATGGGACTGACACACACTTCATTTTATTCACCTACAAGGTTGTTCCGTCAATATGGGGCGTTGAGAGACATCAACAAGATGGGAACCAGTTGTGAAGCTCCTAAAGAATTGGACCTCGATATGGTTAAGATTGCTACTGGGTGGGATCAGCGGACTCTTCAGAGGGTTCTTTAGACTTACTTGATGCATTTGAATGTTCTTTGAAACTATGTAATCAGACAAAGTTTAGCCCCCAATGAGCACTATTTCAATTTCAAGTAGTCCTCTCAGTTTCATTCAAAATGTGCACACTAACTGTCATTTGTTTTGATTGCATGATGTGAATGATAAAAATATTTTTGATAGGTCTTAATGTTAGTATGATTGCCATGGCATTTGTGTGAAGGATAAGTTGATAGGTCTGATGGTCTTGCGTCTTAGAAGATTTCATCTCTCTGATTCGTGAGGCAAAAATGTGCTTCTTTTTATCTTTACCTAGAATTGGTACAATCTCCGCTAAAGAGGAGTATCTGTAAGCACCCCATTTTTGCCATCCCGAGTCAAACAGAGCTTTATTGGTATATAAACAGCAAGAGAGCGGAGGTAAATGGAAATTTGGAAAGTACAGGGGAGGCGAGTGAAACTCTCTCAAACTAATAGTTAATCAGTCCCTGTGTGCCCTCTATGGTGTTTTGAGCAGACTAAAGTGCCCCAGTGTGCGAGAGTCTTGGTGATCATATTCAGAAAGGTTGCAGGTCAAATTCGAGATTTGGATGTTAAGAAATAACTTCGAGGCTGATTTTGACAGGCCCCACAACAAGGTCATGAGCTGTAATCTGCATGGATGCATAGCTTTTAGAAATACCTTCCAAATGAGGCCAGAATCACTCAATTCTGATGTCAAAGGAAGAAGATATGGCAATTTCAGTCCGGAAATAAGTACAAGGGTTTTTTTTTCTAAAAAATAATAATAAATTGTCCTAGGGCCTTCATGCAAATTATCATGAGTTTAATTATTTAAACTTCACACCCTCATATCTTGATCATCCAACGCCCAAATCCGGCGATTCAAATGCCAGTGCGCTCCATCGTTCGTCCTCTTCAAAGTGGACGCAGAAAATTCCGGGCAACGGCCATCAGTAGATCCCATGCAAAGTTGTCAGTAAGATTATCATCAAAACTTCAATTCTTCATATTTTAGTCATCTGACGTTCGAATCAAGCGATTCAAACAACTGTGCGCTCCATTGTCCGTCCTCTTCAAAGTGGATGTGGAAAATCAGAGACAGAGGCTGTCGAAATTTTCCATAAGGAGTTACAAGCTAAAAGGACCCATAATAGAGAGAGAAAAACCAGTTCAAACCCAACTCAGCCCAACCCAGCTCAAGCCCAATTTAGTCCAACCCCATCAAACTCAACCAGTCCAGCCTTACCCAGCCCAGACCAGTCTGGACCAAGTCGGTTCAACCCATGTGCATGTATTTTTTGTATTTTTGTTATACATATATCTTTATATGATATATATTATATATTTATATATTATATAATATTTCTACATATTATATTATATATATATATATATTCGGTCAAGAGGAAGAGAGAGAGAGAACCCGATAAGAGAGAAAGAGAGAGAGAGAGAGAGAGAGAGAGTTCAGTGGAGGGAAAGATGGAGGTGCTGCCACCTCCACCTCTCCCATGCTCATTTAATCCACCACTGCCACCTCCATTTTGAGCAACTCACCGCCACCTACCTATCCACCACCATGCTTCTTAAGCCCAACCCGCCATCACCAACCCACTTCCCAGAAATCTCTCCACCGACCCATATCCTGCACCAACCCATACCACCCGGCTGCAAGAGCACCACCACCACCTCACCTGTTCGATGAGACCTGCCCAACCATTTCTCTCTCATCTACTTCCCCCCCCCCCAAAAAAAATCTGCTGCTACCAATCTCCATCGAGTCCAGCTCCCATCTGATCCATCTCCCATTAAACTCCAACCGTAGCCATCACTGTTGGAGGATCTTTCTCCTATAAAGAACCCCACAGACCACCGAACCAGGAGGATGAGAGGGGCCGAGAGAAACCAAGAAAAAAAAACTGGCAGCACTCATCTAACCTTCCATCCTGATCCGCCGGACTCCTTCACCTCCACCGATCTGTGAAAACCTCCCTCACGACTACCTTCAAACCTTACTCTCTCAATATACTCACCATTTTGAAAACCTGCAATAAACCCACCTACCTGCAGCTACCCACCAACCCGCAAGTACCATCTTATTCACCCTTGCTATTCACTGGCCATCATATCCCAGCCGACACCACTCCTACCCTCATCTGACTTATTGTCCCTCATTCATGACCGAGCCACCCTCATTCACCCTCCAACAATTTGCTGCAACTCACCGAGGCCACTCCGCAATCACCTTCGGCAACCGGATGACCCTTCATGACACTTGCGATGACCTCGGCAACACACATCAGGTTGGTTTCTTTTTTTTTGGTTTACCACACTTGTATATCATATTATTGTCATTTTTTTTATTGTTGTTCTTGGCATGATGATTCTTTTATCATATCCATTGGGTTACATATGCATAATGTGTAGTATCAATTTTGTATAGTGTATTACATTATTTTGTGACATAGTGCATCATATTGTATAATATGTGTACATAATTAAATTTTGATTTTTTTTTTTTTTGATATCTTAGTACATGAATATTATTTAAATTTATTTTTTTGATCATCGATCATTTTTTGAGATTTAAATTATTGATCATGTCTATTTATTGTTTATTGAGAACCATTTATGTTAATATTTCATTATGATGAAAATCAAACCATTGATCATGGAATTTAATGTGATGGAAAGCTGACCGTTGATCATGGAATTTAATGTGATGAAAAGTTGGCCATTGATCTTGTAATTTTAAGTGATAAAAATTATGGCCATTGATCATGAATTTTTATGAGATAAAATCTGGATATTGGTTTTAGTTTTGTTAGATGATTAAATATGGACCATTGGATGTTAATTTCAATTTGAACTATTGGATGATATGATGATGTGATTGATCTGATCGGTTGTATTATCATGATGAGCGATCTGAACCATTAGATTATCTTTGAAAGTGATTTTAATCAATCTGAATGGTTGGATTATCATGATGAGCGATCTGAACCATTAGATTATCTTTGGAAGTGATTTTAATCAATCTAAAGGGTTAGATTATGAACTTGAATGATTTGAACCATTGGATTGTCATTGTGAATGATTTTGAGTGATATAAACCGTTGTATCTAGATCATAAGTGATTTAGATGAATCTGAGCCAATGACTTCTTAGTCTGATCATGATTATATTTTGATGTGAGATCTGAGCCATTGATCTTGACTGTTTTAATGAAATCTGCGTGTTGATCATAATAGTTATGTTTTGAAGAGATCTGACCATTAGATTGAGGATTTGATCTGATAGATTATTGATGATTGTTTGAATCCAGACCGTTGATCGAGGATCTAATTTGATACGCTGAGACATATTTTGACTGAAAATAACATATGAGATGCCGTGTCTGTTATCCTGATGATCACATGTTTGTTGCTATGCTTGTTCAAATGCTTCTTGCTATATTTATTCACATGCTTTCTTATTGTATATGAAATGATACATGTTGATTACTTGCCTTGTTTGAATTGTTGGCAATAACTTATTTTTTGTTACACCCTAGTCGAACTGCCATATCTGTACACCTAGTAGACATATTAGGTGTGAGGATGTGCATGTAGGCACCCACATTCATGGGAAGGGTAATAATGAAAAAATGATAAAAGTCTTAACCAAGAATCATCAAGCCTACTGTGAGGACAATGGATTTTCATATGTATCCTTCATGAAATCAAAATTAGGCTCTCGCCTTGGTTACTTTTATCCATCCACGCCAATGGATGGAGTAAAATATGGAGTCGCCACCTAGATAAGGTCTCGGACCTATAAATGGTCTCTCACTTGGAGAGACACTATGACTCACGCTCAATGGATTGGCTTCTAGTCTTACCAGAAAAGGGTAAGTGTCAAGTTACGAGTTGGGAAGGTGTTAGGCACCCAACTCGCCCGGTCAATGGACCGGTCTCCTTCTGTCCTATCCTTTCCTATATTCTTGAAACTTATGTATGTTCAGGTCGTTCAGTTTAACCTAACTAGGCAGATGAGGAACCCTAGACCAAGTTTCTAAGTTGTTCTAACTTAGGGTGCCGCCACATAGACTTGAAAAATAAAATACAAGTCAATAGACAATAAATGGATCAATGAACAAATGAATGGATAAAAAAAATGAAATAATCATGAATAAACAAATAATGAATTAAAAGAATGAATAACATAGAAAATACAACAGATAATGGATGACCGAGCTCGAGATCAAGCCGCCTACGTATCCCTGTGCGGCTGGAATCAAGCCGAATGTAGTTCGTGCAGGATTGTGATTGTGGTTGTGGTTGTGTGTGAGGTGCTCCCTTGACAAAGGAAGCACATGTGACCGTGCGCGAAGGGTGAACTACTCAGAGTACTCTCCACTTCCCGCTGCCTACGTATCTCTTTATAGAATCAGGTCAAACGTAGTTCCCAACAGTTAACGGGCTGTTGGACCCCACATGGCATTACTGAAGAGGTGCTCGGACCTCAGAGGTACTCGGACCTCAGCTCCCCGCACTCGGCAAGGCATCACTCAAGAGGTATTCGGACCTCGACTCCTCGCACTCGGCAAGGCATCACTCAAGAGGTACTCGGACCTCGGAGGTGCTCGGACCTCAGAGGTACTCAAACCTCAACTCCCCGCACTTGACAAGGGTAAACTAATATCTTGGAAATGATCGGTCCACACACCGATTCCCAAACATGGGAAGACGAAATTCCCTCAGGCCACAGATGAATCTGAATAATGGCTAGGTTGGAGATCAAACATGATCCCAACTGTTATCTGACACATGAAGACAACACAAATTTGTATTTCTTTATCTTTCTTTTCTTGTATTTTTCTTAATAAAACAAAAACAATTCTAGGGACCAACCCTATTGGTTGACGGGCTCATGACCTAGGCAGGGCCACACTAATTAGTATAGGATTTGAGAATCCCAGCAAGAATGGACTCATTGGAGTCACCCTAAAGTTTCACACCGCTGGGTGAGGGGACTCTCACATTAAGCTATTACAAGCTAAAGTGCGGGATACATCTCTTGAGGGTAGGCTTCATACACTTGCATATCAAACATGAAGTATTAAGCATGTGATTGCACTACTAAGGCACACCATGAGAGAAGAATTAGCTTACTTAAGCTATAAGCATGAATGAAATTTATCAGTCACTTAATCAAAACATCATGTAAGCATCTAAGCATATAATCAGCCATCTAGCAGACTCAAGATATGACTAAAATTCAGCATGGGAGGTTCAAGCACAAAGTTATTCTCGTTTTAAAATTTTAAATAAACACCAATGAGCCTAACGTGTGACATTAAGCTCATGATAAAGTATATCAACAAGATGCATGGCACTGAATTCCAATACTTAAGCCACAAGTGAGCATGGTTTCTCAAATTCACAAGAAAATCTCACAATCCGGATGCGGACAGCAAGGAGGAGGTCATTCGAACATAAAAGGAAGACTAAAAAACACATTTTATAATCTGCAAACATAATAATAAAAAGGTCCATAATAAAAATAATATAAACAAAAACCTCCTTGGCCGAGGCACTCACTAGAACAAAAGAAAGGCTGGAATAACTGAGAAACAATAGTCTAACCGAAATCAGGACTATAGCTGTAAAAAAAAGAAACAAAAAATAAACAAAACCACATTCTAAACCTACTGGGAATAGACAGAAAAATGAAAAATCCTAACTCAACACTCATCAAAACCTACTCTGGGAACAAGAAGAAAAGAGGGGCACAACCGAAATCCATGCTTTCCATTTCTTAGCCGAAATCTGTTGAGAACAAAAATAACAAGAAAACAAGTAGGAGTTTCACCCCTCTAACCGAAATTGTTCCTATGCAGAATCAAAGGTAAAAGGAAGACTCTATCCTACCGACCGAAACCCAGTGAGCAACAAAACAAGACCAAGAATAAATGACACATAGATAAAAAAAATAAAAAAATAAAACATAAAAAAAAATATCCATGAACCACACCTACCCTGCTAGCCGAATCTGGCTTGAAAATGAAAAGGTCATTCTCGGTAGAAGAACAAATAGAACAACCCATAAAAAAATGATTTCTATAAAGAAGTAAGGAAATTCCATTTACCTCAACAGAATCAAACAAGAAGGGGATATATTCTTTCAAGAGAAACAAAATTAACCAAGAACATAGGCAATAGAACAGTGACCAGCTAATCAACATTATCAAGAGAGAGAAAAAAAATGTAGATAACAAAAGCAAACTCAGAAAATTTTGTCGAAGGATCATCAGTAAGAAACAGATCTTCAAAATAAATAAAAAGAGAATGTAAACATACCTCATGTCTTCTTCTCCTTCTTCTCTCGCTCAGGCAACCGTTCCTTTTTCTGCTTCTTCCCCCTTTTTCTTCTTCTTCTGGTTTCACGCACAAATGGCTGCAACTCTCTCTTTGCTCTCACTTTCTTCAGCAAGAAACCACTAGTAGTCCCCTCTTCTTCAAGAGTTAAAAAACTCCTGCAACTTGAAATCTTTCGGTCACCCTGTGCGGTTTCTCTCTGCACATCTTCAGAGGAAAACAAAATCAGCCGAACATGTCATCTTCCTCCTATTCCTACTTTGTGGCTGCCGCCTTCCTCTGTCTTTTTTTTTTCAGTTGTGGCTTCCCTTCTCATCTCACTACCGCTTGGTCACTCTCATTGTTCCATGATTCTCTCTCTGAGAAAATCCGAAAAACCCCATAGAATCCCCAAGATGCCTGCAACCGATTCGAGCTCCTCCCCTTAGCTTGTCTGCTCCTCCTCCTTCGGTCTTCCTCCTACTTCCTCTCCTTCCTTTTCTCTTCTCTGCCGCCTTTCCCCTCTTTTCAGATTCAACCCCCCTACTTCTTCTCCTCTCTTTTCTCTTCTTTTCTATCCAAAATCCCTTCTTTTCAGATTCAACCCCCCTACTTCTTCTCCTCTCTTTTCTCTTCTTTTCTAGCCGAAATCCCTTCTTCCCTCTTTGCTGCTGCCCCCTTCATTTTCTTTTTCTTTCAGCCCGCAACAGTCCCCTCTTTTGTTTGTCTAGGTTTTTTTTTTCTTTTCCTAACCCTTAATCCAAGGGCCAGGATCCCTCCACTTGATCCCCTTTCAATCCATCTCATATGATAAAAATAAAAATAGAAACAAAATTACTACACAATTTATTCTAAGCCCAGACCCAAGCCCATTAGCCCATATCCTAAACACAATCTAAACTAAACCTAGCCCAAACCCAATATTCTAAATCCTAAACCCAAGGCTAAGAACCCAAACCCATTTTAGAAAACAAAAATTATCATAAACCTAAGCCCACTAAACTAAAACCCATTGACACCTAATCTAAACCCAGTCCAAACCCAATATTCTAAATCCTAAACACAAGCCTAAATTAAATCAACCATTTTTTTTTCTTTTCTTTTCTTTTTTTTGCATTTTTTTAAGATTTTTTTCTGTTTTTTAATGATTTTTCCATTTTCTTTTCTTTTCATAATAACCTAAAATGGTAGGGACATTCTAACATGACCTAAAATGACAAAAATTCCCTTGATAAGAAATAGGCCAAAATGGGGGTCTTACACCTACCCCTACACATTCCAGAATTAGGGTTTTTTTCCTCAAGGGTAGCTAGGATGATCCCTATCCCTCAGTTCATTTTCCCTAAAGTGCAAAAACCTAGATAGGTGTAATGTGAATCCAACCATAGATCTTTTAGGTTCATCACTTAGTTCTATGGGACCATCGATATTTCGACCCAAGCGGGTCACCCAATGAACAATCTAGATTTCTGAACTACGCGGATCCTAATTCTTAGGACAAACCCTAAGATACATAGGTAGTCTGGGAAACTCCCAGATATGGTTTTACACCTCAATCAATACACCCTACTACCTGAGAGGCACACCCTACTCCCTGAGAGATATATACTCTACTCCCTGAGAGACACACCTACTCCCTGAGAGACACACCTACTCCCTAAGAGACATACCTACTCCCTGTGAGACACATTCTACTTTTTGAGAGACAGACCTTTCCTCCCTGAGAGACATAGCTACTCCCTGAGAGTACACATACTTTACTCCCTGAGAATACTTGCATATCTTAGTCCCTGAGGCTATCTAATCCACCCAGGAATGAACTACGTTGTACCTGATTTCCAAGACCTCTAGAATACGTAGGCAACTTAGAGGACTCTCCAAGTATGGTACCCCGTCTTAATATCCTTAGGTCCTCCATATCCACATCCATATCCATTTCTGAATCCATCTTCACTTCGATCCATATAGGCGATCTCTAGATTCAATCTCAATCATCATCAAGCATAAATTTTAATTTGAAAAATTGAATCTAAGGAAGCTTAATCATAATCCACATCCATAAACTTTAATCGCCTTCTGTTTCAAACTACGTTTTGGACTTGATTTCCAGGATTGGAATACGTAGGCAACTTGAGATGTTCTGGACATCTCAGATTCAGTCCACCACCGAACCATCTTTGGTTCGGTTCACTGTATATTATTTTGTTTGTTTATTTACTTTAAGAACATGTTTGGCTGAACTTAGGTTAGAAGAATTTAGAAACTGGGTATCAGATCTCCCATGAGCCATAGTCATCATTTATTGACCACGAACAGTCAAAACCACAGAGTCTAAGGAAAGTAGAATCATATAGGAGGTCGACTTTCAGATCGGCAGCTTTGGGTGCCTAACACCTTCCCAAACTATACCTTGAACGCTTACCCATTCTCTGATAGACTAAAGCCAATATATTGGGTCATGAGTCAATAGAAATCTTATCTCAGGACGAGACTACATTTTAGGTCCTAGACCTTAATCTAAGTGGTGACTCCAAATCATTCATCGTCTATTTCAGCGTGGGTGGACATTTGCCCTCACATTGGGCTATATTAATTACAAAACCATCATTATCCAATGTGGTCATAGAATCCAACACACTAAACCGTCACTAACTTTGATCCGTCCATCAAGCCTACCAATGCGAGCAATAGTGGATAATACACCTCAATATACGATGTATAACCTTCTTTCAGTTACAACAGAGGTCTACTCAATACATGAATCGCTTGAGATAATGCATGAAAATAAACTTTCATGTGAGACCAAACTTAATTAAATAACCTTAATCAAAATACTCCAAAACCTTTATGGATAATAAAACATGGTATTTAAATAATCTAAAAATATAATACCGTAACTTAGCTAGACACCGCCTTTATTCTTTTGGCTAAATACTGCCTAATACTCTTTGGCTAAATATTACCTCAGTAACCTCGGTTAAATACTGTCTTGTTACAACGGTTAAATATCACCCAAAAACCTTTGACATGTCAAAACACATATAACTATGTAAGTAAAAATAGTAATAATGCAAATGTTAATGTAAACAAAACCATGGCTACAAAAAACTATGCCCATCAAACATGAGCAATACAAATCAAACACAGTAAATACTGTGAAAACACAATCATAAACATAATGAGTCTCCCACTGATTAAGCATTTCTAGAGACTCCCACTGATTCCTAGATCTTTGGCCACTCAAGTCTCTGATAAAATTAATTGTTTTCAACCATTCCTATATTGGACATATCATCCCTTGAAGACTCTCACTAACAAAACTGTCACACCCCAATTTCGACTAAACCAGAAGTGTGAGTAAACCGCCACTAAACCAACGGTTCACACCAGGATCTCAATAAGATCGTATCCACTTATATAAACCATTGCACATAACCATAATCAGATTATAATTAAATACAGCGGAAGATTTAATTTAAATGAACTGAGTACTTTTATTGATAAATAAAATAAATTATCCAATTATTCAAACACCAAAACGTAAATAAATATTTTTACATTGCTTATAAAATCCAACTAAAATAAATAAAATAAGCTAAATCAAGAACATCCTAGAGGTACACACAGTAAGAGCACTCGCATGAAGTGTCATGCTCGTCCTCCCCTGCTTGCACTTCCAAAGTAGCAACACATCTACACACCGGACCATCCACGTAGTCCTCCACAGTATAACCTACATCAACAACTAAAAATAGTGTGTACACAAGGGTGAGCTTACAACTTAGCTCAATAAGAAAATTAGACAATGCAACAAGCCACATGCATGAGTAACATTTACATTTGATCTGGTTTATGAGTTTCCAAAGTACTATAAAAAGGATTGGTGGCCACCGCACCTCTGTACAAGAGTGTGTGAATCTACCCAATAGATCAAACACCATTGTCATCCCACATGCACCCACCATGGAATAGAGATAGAGCTAAAGTATCCGGATCACACACCGCCAACACTTCCCCTGATACCCTACCCATACCAACACGTAAGCCTCTATTGGCAAGGGCTTGCAAACTGGATTCACAACTAACCAATCCTATATGTCATCACAGTAGGCCTTATCACAGCACAGCTCCCTACAGCATAGAGATACCGCTCGAGTCTGATGGCCAGGTCAGAGACCACAGTGCCATGTCCTCCCCCTGATACCCTATCCTCACCAAGCATGCTAAGATAGCAGTGATACAAAAAGGTGCTAGTGTGAAGAATGATCCAAGACCCCCGATCCTTCTCATTCCATATACTAACGAAAACAATCACATGCCTAACAATCACATCCTAGCATAGCGAGTATGCGTGAATAATATAATAACTGAAAATAAAGATGACCTGTGAATATGCATAAACAATATTCCAGAAAAAAATAATTATTAACAACGTTTTACTATTATTAAGTTATTAGGGTTTAGGTTCGATTCTCTTACCTGACGCTTGATTACTAGCTTGTTCCACGTCACAGTGTCCAATCTCACCACTATAGGGTCATACGCGATGTTAGGGTTTAGTTAGAATTGGTTCCTTAGGGTTTTACGTTGGTCAGAAACCAACTGGGTCAAAAACCAACCAATTCTGGACATACAATTCGCAGGTCACTGTACAGTGGCGTGACCGGTATAGTCGACCAGACAGCCTTGGCAAGCTATCCAAAAGGTACCGATCGCATATACCGGTTGCACACAGTGCCACCGGTATTGTAAGACCCGCACGCCATGAACCCGGTCTAAACTTACATTTTGTGTCGTGACCCGTCTACATATCATGGTCCAGCCAAGTGGACCACGTGTGTGAAGAAACCCAAGACCCAATATGAAATTTTACTCAAAAAATAGTCAAAATGAGGGTAGGGTCGCATGCCTAAACAGGCAGGTCCGACCCCCCAATCGACCCCCACCATCGACCCGTGACCAGGGGTCGCAGGGGTCTATGAATTGTCTGACTCCCCATCGACCCCCCTCCATCGACCCCCGGTAATCGAGAAAAACAGCACGAACCGAAACTTAGGAAACTTTCCTAATTTCAATTGGAACCTTTCCTAAACTCAATGGGACTTATTTTGGGAGGTTTTACTCTATAAATAGGATGTCCCTAAGCCTCTTTCACTCCTTTTAAAACCCTAATTGGATTGAGAGAAAGAGAAGAGAAGGAGGAGAAGAAGAGAAGGAAAACTTGAAGAAAAGGCTAAGGAAGAAGAAGAAGTTCAGAGATCTTGGAAACTCAGACTACAGAAGGTATGAACCTTAATCCCCATCTAAATTGAAAGCTTAGAATAGATTATGATAAAGTTAGGCTAGGAGAAACCCTAATACCATCCATCCATGGTTAGGTTTCAATGGAAACCATGGAGGAGATCGTTGAAACCATGTAGGTGAATAAAGAATAGTATAAACCATAGAACATGTGTGGAATGGATTGTAGAAGGAAGCCATAGGAACCAAACATGAAAGAATGGACGAAATTTGATATTTTCGACTCAAACCATGGGGGGTCACACTTAGGGTCTATGGAACATCCGACCCTAGCATCGACCCCCAGCATTTGGGAAGCCCAGGAAAGGGGTGGTCGCACCCAGAGTCGATGGAAGGTCCGACCCTGGCATCGACCCCCAGTTAACAGCAAGCTGTAAAAATTAGAATAAATTCTAATTAAATTCTATCGACTTTGTTAGGTCTTCTAGCGATATAATATTGATATAAAGGTGATTCTTAAGGCTTGAAAGAGGACCTACAAATAAGCAAAGGTGAGGGAACAAGACCTAAACTAATTGGTTAATAATAAACTATTTTTATTTCTTGAGTCCAATACCATGATTGATTCTATGCGTGTATGCTTGTAATGTGCATTTAACATGTCATCCAATATTTCTGCTATTACTGTTCATGCATATTTGTTTCTGTTTATTTATAACATGATGATGATGATGATGATGATGATAGGAATAGGCATGTGAATGTTTGTGTTTGGTTGGTGTACATGGTGCGAGTAGAGATGGTATCAATCGGTACTTCGATGCCGTAATCATCGGGGTATATTGTGCCATGGTCTATTCAAGTCATGTCCACTAAGCAAGTGTTAGTGTGCTTGATGCGAGTGGAGCATCAGGGGGAGGACGTGACATTGTGGTTCAGCCTGGTCACTAGACTCTAGCTCTATCTCTACTCAAGTCTTGTCCACTAACATCGCCGTATCGCCATTACCTTAGCGGAACTAATATGTCGTAGGGCATCAGGGGGGGACGTGGCATTGTGGTTGCCTGGTCACCAGACCCTAGCTCTATCTCTATGGATGTATTGAGGGATGCTGGGGTGAGGCCTTGGATACATTGTTTGACATTAGGGTTGGTTAGTTGCAAGCCCAGATTGCAAGCCCTCGCCAACAGGGGCTTACGTGTTGGTATGGGCAACCAGTACAGCCATGCCGTTTTCATGGGGTGTATATTGTCCATAATGGGTGCATGTAGGGCGACAGTGCCATTTTCATTGGGCGTTTCCACACACTCATGTATAGAGGTGCGGCGGCCACCTATCCTTTCTATAGCACATTGCAAACTTATATATCAGACCAAAGATATGAATTGAATGCATGCATAAGATTGTTGTATTGTTTTGTTTACTCACTGAGCTCAAGTTGGAGAACTGACCCTCGCGCACACAATTCTTTTTAGTTTTTGATGTTGCAGGTATTATGATTGAAGATTATGTTGACACGCCAACATATGAACATGTGGCGGCTATGATGAGTAAGCTGTGGAGGACGAACATGGTTCATTAAGCGAGCGTTTCAACAGTGGATACGTTTAGTGTTTAGTTTTCGTATTTGGATATTGGAATACGTATTAAGTTATGTTTTGGTTACTTAGAAATAAATGGAATATTAATTATTTATCATGATTAGACCTCAGTTCATTATCTGTAAGACTTCTGCTATTTATTTTATTACCTCTGATTAATGTGGAATGTGTTTTGGATTATCATATGTGGGATAGCCTATTGTGAGATCCTAGTTGAACCGTTAGTTTATTGACGGTTCATCACACCATTCTGGTTGGTGCAGAATTGGGGTGTGACAACTTGGTATCAGAGCCCTCGTAGGCCTTACCCATTAAACCTGAATACTTCCACTGGAGTCCATGAATTGAGTTAGGATAAATTAAATGTTTTAATACAAACAAACCATAAGCATCTGTGTTGGTTGAGACAGAAATTAAACAAGATGATAATGTATATATAAAAGGTGGAACCATATATATACACTCAAATAGAAAGAGAAGACCAAAAAATTATCCTAATAAACAAATAATATAGGGTATTATCTATAAGTCGGGCAGTTATCTAGGAATACAAAGGATATAGTACAGTAAGAAGAAGGAAGCATCTGTAAAGCAAAAAATTTGAATATCAAGTTGGTACTCACAAGATGTGAAACTCGATGTATGATAGAGAAAGAAGAAAAATGGCTAGTAACGCCTAAATCCCTGTAGAGGTAAAGGGAAAGATCTCGGGCTGAATCCAATAGAGATAAGAGAATAATGGTTATACATTCAGAATAAGAGTAACTATATTCCTGAGTGACATGGAGACTCAGGGTGAGATCCACCACAAGCTGATCCATTACCCACTGAGCATTAAGAAGAGGTTACAACTTGACCCCAGCACTATCAGGGTCGAGAATGGATAATTTTTACAAATGCCAACCACCTGGACTATTAAGTACTTTGGTTATGGTTGTCATAAACTTGACCCAATAAAATACAAGAGCAACAACAAATGAGACCAACTATGTAAGTTGCTATGTGAATCACTACCCAAGTTGCTGATGCTACATCAACACCTCCGGGTAAAACCAAGTACGGTACCAATTGGTAGCATCACTGTATCCCAACACCTGTTAGCTATAACACAGTGCCTACCACACAGTAAGTCCCAGTAATGCACACCCCAGTGCAGAAGTTTGGTGCACAACA
The DNA here is from genome assembly GCA_028583415.1 of Protea cynaroides. Taxonomy (NCBI): domain Eukaryota; kingdom Viridiplantae; phylum Streptophyta; class Magnoliopsida; order Proteales; family Proteaceae; genus Protea; species Protea cynaroides. Next base: position 66,373,671 of record CM053266.1, on the reverse strand, counting down.
AGCAGTGTATCAAGGTGGTTAACCTTATCAGCCACCGATGTATGGGATAGTTGCATCATGACAGAATGATCCGACAAGGATTGAAGAATGTCTTCTGAAGATGATACCTCAGACATTTTCAGCAAAGGATCAAATCAATTGTGGCCATGTAAGTAGATATGTTTATATAGGATGCGGTGCATTATTGATTTACTCTTATGATTATAGAGGATGCACATACCAGATTTTAAGTTCTCGTACCTTAACAGGACTCCTTCTTGATTTAACCTATCAATTGGAGTTATAGATATTGTTTCTTTAGTATTAGTCCTGATTATACCAATCTGAGCCACTCTCATGATCGACAACATGAACAGAGATATGAACTGAATGAACAGTTAAATGTTTAATTATGTTGAGCGTACATCTTTTTTATTTTACCTGATTTACTGATGTACGAAAACCTTCTCCAGATTTATTCCTATAGTGCCTTGACCAATGACATTATATATACTCAATAGAACCTGTAACCATGAGGTTAAGAACTGTAAAACCTCTATTTTCATGTATTTGGACCACCGTGCAACTTGATGATCTTTTGATGCCGGTTGGATTACCATAAATTTACTCCTGATCCTTTAAACCTAGGTTCACTAGATAAAACAAGTGTCCTTTATCATACTGAAATTAAAAGAAGGAAATGAATTATTTTGGATAAACATTCTGATTCTTACATTTCTCGACATCCATTGATAAGCTGTTTAGTGATAAGGAATTTTGGGAAGTAAGATGATTAAATTCAGATTTGATTCTATAGCCAAGGAACCTCAGATGAAGAAATGGAGAATCTATTTTGAGCTTTCGGATTTGATGGATATGAGTCATGTCTATAAAAGAGTGCATGAGCAAAAAGGTAAAAACTATCAAGGGTAGCCAGTAAAGAAATAGATAGCACTCAAGTAAAGTTAAAGATGGTTCTATCGGTATGAATTTTGACAAGTAGATGATTCCTAAAAGCAAATCTAAGAGTGGATACAAGCATAAAGTCAAAATTATGGCATTGATAGTATTCAAATTAGTATAAGTAATACTGGGTTATGTCAAATGTCGAGGGAGATGATTAAGTAAAGACCAAAAGAGTTTGGTTGGATTAATGAATTTATAAGCATATACCCTAATGCTTATAGATAGACTTGGGATATGAAGTAACAATCATAAGATATTTTTTTGAGGTATATGAAAGAGAGATCAGGATAGAACATAAGTGATAAATGAAATATAAGCTAATGAACTTTTCAAGATATGAGATTATTAGCAATAGTCTTTGAAAAACTAAGAGAGGAAGGAACTATACGAGCTCTTAAGACTTTATATTAGATTTTGCTAGTTCAAGCCCTTTGGACTAGATGTTGTATGGGATGAGTGTTATGAACAATGTCCAAATCATATGGATGGACAGAATTTGGATGCAACCTGAGTCGACTTGAGATGGTAGACTTTGACGTCATCTTGGGAATAGATTGGTTGTCTCAACATTCTACAAAGTTGTTGTGTGCATAGAAGAGGTTATCATTCAAGAATAAAGACAACATATAATTTAGTTTTATTGGAAGCATATTGCCTAAGAAGTGAAAGCTGACCCTCTCTATGCTAAAGGCGAAGAGATGCTTTGAAGAGAAAGGAGTTGGAGATATGGTATCTATGGCATACGTTACCAAAGAAGCACCACAGATGGAAGATACTGATGTGATGCATAAATTTTCTGATGTGTTTCCAGGAGACTTACTTGGGTTACCATCTGATCATGTGACCAAGTTCATCATCGACTTGTTACCAAGGGCGATACTTGTGTCAAAGGCACCTATAGAGTAGCTCCTACGGAGTTGAAGGAACTGAGACTCAACTACAAGAGTTATTAGACAAGGGTTCTAATCAGCTAAGTATTGCATCACGGAGAGCGCCAACATAACTCGTGAAGAAGAAGGACGGTAGTGTCAGATTATGTATAGACTACCGGGAACTAAACAAGCTCACGATCAAGAATCAATATCTACAACCTCAGATCAATGACTTGTTTTACTAGTTGCAAGGAGCAAAGGTATTTTCTAAGGTTGATCTTCGATGAAGATATCATCAGCTGAAGAATTTGGACAACGATATCTCGAAGATAGCTTTTAGAATCGGGATTGGTCAATTATAAGTTCTCAATTATGACGTTTGGATTAACCAATGCCCTTACATCTTTTATGGAGCTGATGAACTGGGTGTTTCATGACATGTTGTACACGTTGGTCATAGTTTTCATAGATGATATTTTGATTTATTCCATGAATGAAGCAACTCATACAACGGATCTTAGAGTAGCTCCACAACAGTTAAAAAGGGAAAAAGCATTATGCCAAGTCCAAGAAATATGAGACATGATTAAACAAAGTGATCTTTTTAGATCACGTGGCATCATAAAAAGGGATTAAAGTGGACCCTATTAAGATAGAAGCAATTGTATGGTGAGAAACACCTGAAGAATATTGCGAAGATCAAAAGTTTTTTGGGTTTAGCTGGTTATTACAGACGATTGTTGGAGGACTACTCTAGGATCGTAATACCTCTTACCAAGCTAACCAGGAAGGGAGAGGAGTTTAATTGGTCTAACAAGTATGAAGAATGTTTCCAAACTCTAAAAGCGAGGTTGATATCAACTCCCATCTTGATCATTCTGACACCAGGGAAACCTTTTACCCTATACATCGAAGTTTTTAGATTCGATTTAGGATGCGGGTTGATGCAAGGTAAATAAGCGATTTCATATGCTTCAAGAAAATTTAAGGAGCATGAGAAGAGTTACCCTACTCATGACTTGGAATTAACGGTGATAAATTATGCAATCAAGACTTGGAGACATTATCTAAACGGAGGAGAATTTTAGAGTAAGAGTCCTATTTATCTCTTCATCAGAAAGAGTGGAACATGAGGATGAGAGAATGGTTAGAACATTGAAGGATTAAGACTGTGATATTCAGTGTCACTCGAGCAAGACTAATTTAGTAGCTAAGCCTTAAGCAAAAAGAGAATTATGAAGCCAAAAGGAGGAACCAGTATAAATGCTGCCCTATGTTCTGCAGCAACAGATTCAAATTTGGAAGAAGAGTAACATATAATAGAAACTAGTGATGATCTAATTGAGCGAGAACCTATGGATGAACTTATGGAGCAATAGTTCCTTGCTTGCGTGCATTACATTAAAGATCTTCTCTGAATTAATGGATGAAGTAAAAGTAGCAATTTTGTTAGATCTGTATATAAGAACAATGCAAGGATTTTTAGAGAAAGAAAAACCCAATCCTAAATTACTTGGGATGCGGAGATGGTACTCAGATACAGAGATAGATTCTGAATACATAAAGATAAAGACTCGAATATTATGAAGAAGATAATGATAAGAGCCCATTGTACTCAATATTCAGTACGTCCTGGAGTACCAATATGTATCATGACCTGAGATGGTACTGGTAAAGAGGAATGATAACAAATGTGGTTTAGATGCATGTTTCAGTAATTGAATTATCAGTAAGTAAAGGCTGAAAGACAAAGACCAACATGGCTATAACAATAACTATCAAAGCCAGTCTGAAAGTGGAACTGCAGTATTACAATGAACTATGTCACTGATTTGCCACTGACTCCTAGATCGATTGACGCAGTATGGGAGATTGTTGATCGCCTTATGAAAATAGCTCATTCCATTGCCATACGACCTCGGTGTGCTTTGGAGCGGCTAAATAAGCGATATGTGGATAATATTGCCAGATTGAATGGTATGCATGAGAGCTTAGTGTCGGTCAAAGGCTCATGCTTTATCTCAAAGTTTTGGGAGAATCTACAGAAAACAATGGGAACAAAGTTAAAGTTTAGTACCGCATTTTACCTTAAACCGACGGACAGTCGGAGCGGACTATACAGATCCTAAGAGATATGCTCCGAGCTTGTAAAATTGATTTCAAGGAACTTGAGTTGAGAAGTTACCGTGAATTGAAGTTGCTACTAAGCTACCATGTAAATGTTACCTATGAAGCATGGTACGGTAGAAATGTCAAATTCCTTTATTTTGAAATAAAGTCGGTGAATGAAGAATTTTGAGACCTAAGTCTAATGAAGAAAACTATCGAGTGGCAAACAAGATCAAAGAAAAGGGGCAGGATAGCTCAAGATGTCAGAATAGACACCAAGACCTTGAGTTCGCCATAAGGGACAAAGTATTCTTGAAGAAATCACTTATGCGTAGTTTGACACGATTAGACAAGAAGGGAAAGTTATATTATATATATGTGTTGGATCTTATAAACTTTGGAGAGACGTAGAAAAGTTATATATCAATTAGCGTTACTGCTATCCATGTCTAATGTGCATGATGTATTTCGTGTGTCTCTATTGAAGAAGTACATTAGAGATCCATATCAAAGGTATTGACCACGGAATCACTAGATTAGATAGAATGTTTAACTATTGAAGTGGTACCAGCCTAGTTCACTAGTTGGAAGGTACAATGTTTCCAAAGCTGGGATAATTATTATATGAAGGTAACCTAGCAAAGACAAAACGTGGAGAAGATTGCACAAGAAGAAGAAGATGCAATGCGGAAATAGAATTCCCACCTATTGACTCCGAAGTAAATCCAAATTTTGAGGACAAAATATATTTTAAGGATGGGGGAGTTGTAAGATCCGTACGTTCAAATTTCGAGGACAAAATTTCTTTTAAGGGTGGTGGAGTTGTAAGACCCGCACGCCACGAACCCGGTCTAACCTTACATTTTGTGTCGTGACCTATCTACATAGCATGGTCCAGCCAAGTGAACCAAGTGTGTGAAGAAACCCAAGACCCAATATAAAATTTTACTCAAAAAATAGTCAAAATGAGGGTAGGGTCGCATGCCTAAACAGGCAAGTCTGACCCCCCCATCGACCCCCCATCGACCCCCGATAATTGGGAAAAACAGCACGAACCGAATATTAGGAAACTTTCCTAATTTCAATTGGAACCTTTCCTAAACTCAATGGGACTTATTTTGGGAGGTTTTACTCTATAAATAGGACGTCTCTAAGCCTCTTTCACTCCTTTTACAACCCTAATTGGATTGAGAGAAAGAGAAGAGAATAAAGAGAAGAAGAGAAGGAAAACTTGAAGAAAAGGCTAAGGAAGAAGAAGAAGTTCAGAGATATCTTGGAAACTCAGACTACAGAAGGTATGAACCTTAATCCCCAGCTGAATTGAAAGCTTAGAATAGATTATGAGGAAGTTAGGTTAGGAGAAACCCTAATACCATCCATCCATGGTTAGGTTTCAATGGAAACCATGGAGGAGATCGTTAAAACCATGTAGGTGAATAAAAAATAGTTCTAAACCATTGAACATGTGTGGAATGGATTGTAGAAGGAAGCCATAGGAACCAAACATGAAAGAATGGACAAAATTTGATATTTTCGACTCAAACCATGGCGGGTCGCACCTAGGGTCGATGGAACATCCGACCCTAGCATCGACCCCCAGCATTCAGGAAGCCCAGGAAAGGGGTGGTCTCACCCAGGGTCGATGGAAGGTCCGACCCTAGCATCGACCCCCAATTAACAGCAAGCTGTAAAAATTAAAATAAATTCTATCAACTTTGTTAGGTCTTCTAGCGATATAATATTGATATAAAGGTGATTCTTAAGGCTTGAAAGAGGACCTTCAAACAAGCAAAGGTGAGGGAACAAGACCTAAACTAATTGGTTAATAATAAAATATTTTTATTTCTTGAGTCCAATACCAAGATTGATTCTATGCGTGTATGCTTGTAATGTGCATTAAACATGTCATCCAATATTCCTGCTATTACAGTTCATGCATATTTGTTTTCATTTATTTATAACATGATGATGATGATGATGATAGGAATAGGCATGTGAATGTTTGTATTTAGCTGGTGTACATGGTGCGAGTAGAGATGGTATCAACCGGTACTTCGATACTGTTCTCATCGGGGTATATTGTGCCATGGTCTATTCAAGTCATGTCCACTAAGCAAGTGTTAGTGTGCTTGATGTGAGTGGAGTATCAGGGGGAGGACGTGACATTGTGGTTCAGCCTGGTCACTAGACTCTAGCTCTATCTCTACTCAAGTCTTGTCCACTAACATCATCGTATCGCCATTACCTTAGCAGAACTAATATGTCGTAGGGCATCAGGGGGGACGTGGCATTGTGGTTCAGCCTGGTCACCAGATCCTAGTTCTATCTCTATGGATGTATTAAGGGATGCTGGGGTGAGGCCTTGGATACATTATTTGACATTAGGGTTGGTTAGTTGCGAGCCCAGCTTGGAAGCCCTCGCCAACAAGGGCTTACATGTTGGTATGGGCAACCGGTACAGCCATGCCATTTTCATGGGATGTATATTGTCCATGGTGGGTGCATGTGGGGTGACAGTGCCATTTTCATTTGGCGTTTCCACACACTCGTGTATAGAGGTGCGGCGGCCACCTATCCTTTCTATAGCACATTGCAAACTTATATACCAGACCAAAGATATGAATTGAATGCATGCATATGATTGTTGCATTGTTTGTTTACTCACTAAGCTCAAGTTGGAGAGTTGACCCTCGCGCGCGTAATTCTTTTTAGTTTTTGATGTTGCTGGTATTATGATTGAAGATTATGTTGACACGCCAACATATGGACATGTGGCGGCTATGATGAGCAAGTTGTAGAGGATGAACATGGTTCGTTAAGTGAGCGTTTCAATGGTGGATACGTTTAGTGTTTAGTTTTCGTATTTGGATATTGTAATACGTATTAAGTTATGTTTTGGTTACTTGGAAATAAATGAAATATTAATTATTTATCATGATTAGACCTCAGTTCATTATCTGTAAGACTTACGCTATTTATTTTATTACCTCTGATTAATGTAGAATGTGTTTTGGTTTATCATATGTGGGATAGCCTATTGTGAGATCCTGGTTCAACCGTTGGTTTATTGACGGTTCATCACACCATTCTGGTTGGTGTAAAATTGGGGTGTGACAGGTATGGTCGACCAGCCCGGACCACCACTTGGTGTTCGTCGTCCCATATGGCTTATGGGTTCCTCTTTGCATTTGGTCCCCACTCCGTGCTAAGTGTGGTGAACTGGTCACCCTAGGTCTCAATAAGACCGGTTCACTCATACAAATCATTGCACATACCATAATGAGAATATAATTAAATACGGGAGTCTTAAATTAAATGAACTGAGTACCCTGATAAAAATTATCCAATTATTCAAAATATCAAAACATAATTAATTATCCTTACTCCCAATTATAAATCCAACCCGAAATAAAAAAATAAACAAATCAAATTCCTGAGGTCATGGGAAAGGGCACTTGCTGAGCGCAGCCCCCCCCCCCTGCTTCGGCAGCAGCACCAGCGGATCCATATAGTTCTCCATAGTGTAACCTGCACCAACATCTAAAAATAGTTTGTACACAAGGTGAGCTCACAACTAGCGTAAGAGACAATGCACACACATCATGCATGAGTAACATTCATTATGGTCTACTTTTAAGTTTGTAATGTGCTATAGAAAGGATTGGCGGCCACCGCACCTCTATACATGAGTGTGTGAATCCACCTAATGGATCAAATACCACTATCGTTCTACATGCACCCACCACGAAATAGAGATAGAGCTAAAGTGTTCAGATCAAACACCACCAATACTTTCCCTGATGCCCTACCCATATCAACACGTAAGCCCCTATTGACGAGGGCTTGCAAACTGGGCTCGCAACTAACCAATCCTATATGTCATCAAATGAGGCCCTATCCCAACACAGCTCCCTACGGCATCGAGATAGGGCTAGAGTCTAGTGGCCAGGCCGGAGACCACAATGCCACTTCCTCCCCCTGATACCCTACCCTCACCAAGCATGCTAAGACAGAAGCGATACGAAAAAGTGCTAGTGTGAAGAATGATCCCAGACCCCAGGCCCTTCCCATTCTACACACCAATGGAAACAATCACATCCCTAACAGTCACATCCTAACATAACAAGTATGCAGAACAATATAACAACTGAAAGTAAAGATGACATGCGAGTATGCACAAATACCATTCCACAGAATCATAATTATTAACAACATTTTACTATTATTAAATTAATAGGATTTAGGTTCGATTCCCTTAACTGACGCTTGATTGCTAGCTTGCTCCGTGTCACAGAATCCAAACTTGCTAACACAAGGTCCTGCACGATGTTAGGGTTGAATTATAATTACTTTCTTAGGGTTTACGTTAGTCGAAAAACCAGCTCGTATTGAAAACACTCTCACAGTGCATACCGATCGCAATTATCAGTCGCGGCACTGTGGGGAAAGGTGCGACCGGTATGGTCGACTGGTCCCCTACAGACTAGTCTCCGAGAGGTACCAGTCGCATTACCGGTCGCATATGGTGCGACCAGTATGGTCGATCGGTATGCCTCCGGAAGATCGATCACCCCATATTGGCTATAGGGTTTCTCTTATCCATTCTAGGCCTGAGCAACGAGTTAGAGTTGTTTCATGTTTCATTCAAGTCCTAGTTTTGATGATCCTTAGCCTAGAATGTGAATCTAGGGTTTATCGACTGTATTAGGATTTGACGACAAATTTAAGGGTTTTAGATCAATACCTCGCCTTGCATGGTATTGATCAATTCATGACTAATCATCAATAATGCTTAACTTAGAAGAATGTTCAAGTACTTATCGTTGGTTCGCAATTATGGTGTTCTTCGTCCAAGGACAAACGGCAGCTCCTCTCCCTCCTTCTTCAATCTCTTTCTCCTCTCTAGGGTTTGTGAGGATCAATGAAAGAGTTCTAAGGAGGTTTAAGGGTCCTTACATAGACTAGGATAGAGTTTAGGAAGTTTCCTTATGTTCAAAAGTCCTTAGGCTCGAGATTTAAAAAGTGGGACTCGTAGAGATCCATTTCCGGATCTAACCAGTCTGCCCGCGCAGACATACCGGTCGACCGGTACCATAGACCGGTATGAAAAATATCATACTTTTAGATCCGTTTTCATACCTGATTGTCATCCACTCATTCCATCTGGCCCGGTGATGATTGGAAGACCTGTTACGACATGAATTAAAGGTTTAGATCGGATTCATGGAGTGTGGGTCTTACAACTCCCCCACCCTTAAAAGAAATTTCATCCCTGAAATTTGCATGTAGGTTTCACAACTCCTCCACCCTTAAAAGAAATTTCGGCCTCGAAATTTATACATACCTTGTTCGTCGAAAAGGTTAGGGTATTCCTTTCGCATCGCATTCTCTTCCTCCTAAGTGATTTCTTCTACATCTTGGATTTTTCAATGCACTTTGACGTAATGGATATCCTTGCTGTAGAGATGTTGTACCTTTCGGCTTGTGAGCATCACAGGTAGCACTTCAAATGTTAAGTCCTCTATCAAGTCTGGTGGGTTTGCTATCAAGATTTATGATGGATCCCTGACATACTTCTTCAATAAAGAAACATGGAACACATCATGAACGCTTGACATGGATGGTGGTAGAGCCAGTTGATATGCCACATTACCACGTCTGGTCAAAATCTCGTATGGTCCCACATACCTAGGGCATAGCTTTCCCTTCTTACCAAACCATTTCAGACCTCGCACAGGTGATATCTTCAAGAACACCTTATCACCCACTGTAAACTCCAGATCTCGACATCGATTATCTGCATAGTGCTTTTGTCGAACTTGAGTTGTCTTCACTCTTTCCTTGATTTGATCAATCGCTCGACAAGTTTCTTTTATGAACTCCGGTCCTATAATCTTTCTTTCTCCTACCTCATTGCATAATAGAGGTGTACGACATTTCTTACCATAAAGCGCCTCATATGGAGCCATCTGAATCGTAGCCTGGTAACTATTGTTATAAGCAAACTCGATAAGCGATAGCTTCTCGTCCCAAGCTCCTTTGAAATCTAGGGCACACGCTCGGAGCATATCTTCTAAAATTTGAATAGTTCTTTCTGACTGCCCGTCTGTCTGAGGATGAAAAACTGTACTAAACTTCAACTTGGTTCCCATGGCTTTCTGTAATCCTTCCCAGAACTTTGATGTAAAACGGGGATCTCTGTCAGATACTATACTCTCTGGGACGCCATGAAGTCTGACTATATTATCTACATATAGCTTGGCCAGCTTGTCCATGGTATACCGAGGTCTGACAGTGATGAAGCGAGCTGTCTTGGTAAGTCGATCGATTATAACCCACACGGCATCCACTGACTTTGGTGTCAAGGGTAGGCCAGTGACGAAATCCATTGTGATACAATCCCACTTCCATGCTGGCTCCGATAGTGGTTGTAGCAAACTTGCGGATCTCTGCCTTTCTGCTTTAACTTGCTGGTAATTTAGACATTGGAATATGAATCGAGCTACATCCGCTTTCATACCCCTCCACCAATATAGTCTTCTTAAATCATGGTACATTTTAGTGCTTCCTGGATGTACCAAATATGGGGTATAATGAGCTTCTGTCATAATTCTATCTCTGATATTTGAGTTCTCACTCTCAGGTACACATAATCATCCACGATACCTGAGTACCTTGTCTGAATCCAAGGTAAAATCAGGGTTGCTTTTACCCTTCTCTAGATCTTCTTGCACAGTCTTAAGGTGTGGATCCTGTAGGATTGCTACTTTGACCTCATCTATGAGATCTGATGAGATCTTCAAAGCTACAAATATCAATGTAAACTTATGAATTAAGCCTTGTTCCACTGGATCTCCTACAGTCTCTAATATATGCTCTTCATCATTCTCTATTGAGCCTGAGGCTGCAGCACACAGTGCAGCATTTGTACTAGGTCCTACCTCAGGTTTCAATGTCTACTTTCTGCTTAAGGCATCAGCCACGACGTTTGCCTTACCCGGATGGTACTGGATGTCACAATCATAATCTTTTAATAGCTCCAGTCATCTCCTCTGTCTCATATTCAGGTCCTTCTGGGTAAAAAGATAAGTCAAACTCTTATGATCCGACTTAATCTAAAACTTTTCACCATAAAGGTAGTGCCTCCAAGTCTTGATTGCGTGAATGACCGTTGCTAACTCTAGATCATGCGTAGGATAGTTCTTCTCATGCTCTTTCAACTGTCTTGATGCATAGGCAATCACCTGTTCTCCTTGCATCAACACACATCCAAGACCCAACCCTGAGGCATCCGTATGTAGGGTAAATGGCAAGCCTGGTGTTGGGATGGTCAAGATAGGTGCAGAGATTAGGCTTGACTTCAGAGTCTGAAAGCACTTCTCACACTCATTTGTCCATATGAACTTTTCTCCTTTCTTGGTTAGTCTGATAAGTGGAACGGCGATTCTTGAGTAGTCTTCCATGAATCTTCTATAGTAACCAGCCAATCCAAAGAAACTACGAATCTCTGCAACTGATTTTGGTGCATCCTATCCTACTATAGCTGTGATCTTGCTTGGATCTACCTTGATACCATCTGCAGATACTACGTGACCCAAGAAGGCCACTTCCTTCAGCCAAAATTCATATTTCTTGAACTTGGCGTAAAGCTTTTCCCTTCTCAACCATTGTAGGGCTGCTCTCAAGTGTGTTGCATGAGCCTCCTTGTCCTTTCAGTAGACCAAGATGTCATCAATGAATACGATGATCGAAGTGTCCAACTTTTCATGAAACACTCGGTTCATCAGTTCCATGAACGACGTTGGAGCGTTAGTCAACCCGAACGACATTATCAGGAACTCATAATGCCCATACCTTGTCCTGAAAGCAGTCTTCGGAATATCTCCTGCCTTGATCTTCAATTGGTGATACCCTGATCTAAGATCAATCTTCGAGAAAATCTTTGCACCCTGCAACTGATCAAACAGATCATCGATCCTAGGCAAAGGGTATCGGTTCTTGATGGTTAACTTGTTCAACTCTCGGTAGTCAATACATAGTCGTACGCTATCGTCCTTCTTCTTTACGAACAATACAGGTGCTCCCCACGGCGATATGCTTGGTCCTATGAAACCATTATCTAGTAGTTCTTGTAACTGGGTCTTTAACTTTTTTAATTCTATAGGGGCCATCCTGTAAGGTGCCTTAGACACCGGCGCCGACCCTGGAATATGTTCTATCACGAATTATGTAGCCCTGTCTGGAAATAGTCTAGGTAGGTCTTCTAGAAATACATCTGGAAACTCTCGTATCACATCCAGATCTTCCATCTGTGGTGCTTCTTTAGTAGCATTTACCATAGATACCATATATCCAACTCTTTTCTTTTCAAGCATCTCTTCGCCTTTCATGCAGAGAGGATGAGCTTTCTCTTCCTAAGTAATATGCTTCCAATAAAATCAAATTATGTGTCATCTTCATTCTTAAATGATAACCTCTTCTATGCACATAATCACTTGTAGAGTGTTGAGACAACCAGTCTATTCCCAAGATGACATCAAAGTCTACCATCTCAAGTCGATTTAGGTTGCATCCAAATTTTGTCCATCCATATGATTCAGACAATGTTCATAACACTTATCCACTACAACATCTAGTTTAAAAGAGCTTGAACTAGCAAAATCTGGTATAAAAGTCTTAAGAGCTTGTCTAGTTCCTTCATCTCTTATGATTTTTCAAAGACTATCGTCAAAATCTCATATTGCACTCAGTAGCTTTCATCTCTTTTATCACTGATGTTCTACCTTGATCTCTCTTTCGTATATCTCGAAAAGCATCTTCTGACTATTTACTCATTACATATCCCAAGTCTATCTATAAGCATTAGGGTATATGCTTATAAATTCATTAATTCAATCAAACTCTTTTGGTCTTTACTTAATCATCTCACTCGACATTGGGCATAACTCAGTATTACTTGTACTAATCTAAATACTATCAATGCCATAATTTTTTACTTCATCCTTGTATCCACTCTTAGATCTGCCTTTAGAAACCTTCTGCCTTGTCAAAATTCATACCGATATAGCCGTCTTTAACTCTACTTGAGTGCTATCTATTTCTTTACTGGCTACTATTGATAGTACTCACTTTTTGCTCATGCACTCTTTTATAGACATGAATCCATTCAGCAATCTCGAAATAGATCCTGCATTACTTCATCTGAGGTTCCTTGGCTATAGAATATAATCTGAATTTAATCATCTTCCTTCCAATAATTCCCTTATTAACTAAACATCTTATCAATGGATATCAAGAAATGTAAGAATCATAATGGTTATCCAAAGTGATTTATTTCCTTCTTTTGAATTCAGTATAATTACGAACACTTGTTTTATCTAGTGAGCTTAGGTTTAAAGGATCAGGAGTAAATCTATGGTAATCCAACCATCATCCAAAGGTCGTTAAGTTGCACGGTGGTCCAAATATATAGAAATAGAGGTTTTATAGTTCTTAACCTCATGGTTACAGGTTCTATCGAGTATATAGTGTCATTGGTCAAGGCACATGCACTACATGAGTAAATCTAGAGAAGTTTGGTACATCAATAAATCAGGTATAAAATCGAAAAGATGTACATTTGGAATGATTAAACCTTTAAATGTTCATTAGGTTCATATCTCTATTCATGGTGTCGATCATGAGAGTAGCTTAGATTGGTATAATTAGGACTAATTCTAAGAAAATAACAGCTATAACTCCAATTAACAGGTTGAATCAAGAAGGTATTCTGTTAAGGTATGAGAATTAGAATCAGGTATGTGCATCCTCTATAATCATAAGAGTAAGTCAATAATGCACCGCATCCTATATAAACCTATCTAATTATATGACCACAATAGATTTGATCCTTTGCTGAAACGTTTGAGGCTTCATCTTCAGAAAATATTCCTCAACCCTTGTCGGATCATTCTGCCATGATGCAGCTATCCCATACATCGGTGACTGATAAGGGAACCGCAGCCCATACCTACAGCAAGACCATCCCAGCCTCCTCCCGATACCGTGATGGGTATGTTTATGGAGATTCGGGATGCCCAGCGCAAAATGAACCGTGACCTAGGGCACCTCTCTCGCAGCCTCAGAGTCACACAGGAGCAGGTACACTGGCTCAGGGTCGCATATGAGCGGGACTATGACATCGCTGACCCGATTCCTCTGATGCCCCCAACCCCATGATAGATCACCTTATATTTCTCTCCCTCACAGTACATTGACTTTTATAACAGGATAACTATCCGGTTTGTGGACTGTACCCTGTAGCACAATTAACCTTTCACTCTTGGAATGCTTTATGCTTTATTCTTCGATACGATTTTTCTTCTTACTTGTTATTGAAATTTATGATCATTCTCGTTAATTAATATGGTCTCCTAACTAGTGCATGTCTGTTTATTAAGTTCTTATTTCAGTATAGTATGTTATGCTCTTTCTTATTTAGTCTCAAGCATCAAACAGGTGCTTAAGGTGTGTTTTTATTAAAACTTTTAAATTCTTCCTATCTCAGTTCATTGACTCTGTTAGGTACAAATATGGTCTGTTGGACAAAGCCTAAGTGCTCTGATACCAAGTTGTCACACCTCAATTTTGACTGAACAAGAAGTGTGAGTGAATCGTCACTAAACCAACGGTTCACACCAAGATCTCAATAAAATTGTGTCCACTCATATAAATCATTGCACATAACCATAATCAGAATACAATTAAATACAGTGAAAGTCTTAAATTAAATGAACTGAATACTTCTATTGATAAATAAATTATCCAATTATTCAAAATACCAAAACATAAATAATATTCCTAACATCCCAATTATAAATTCAACTAAAAATAAATAAAATAAACAAATCATGGTACACGCAGAAGGGGCACTCGCATGAAGCATCATGCTCGTCCTCCCCTGCTTGCACTTCCAAGGCAGTAGCACCTCCATATACTGGAGCATCCATGTAGTCCTCCACAGTGTAACCTGCACCAACATCTAAAAATAGTGTGTACACAAGGGTGAGCTCACAGCTTAACTCAGTAAGAAAATTAGACAATGCAACACACATCATGCATGAGTAACATTCACATTATGGTCTGATTCCAAGTTTGCAATGTGTTATAGAAAGGATTGACGGCCACCGCACCTCTATACACAAGTGTCTGAATCTGCCCAATGGATCAAACACCATTGTCGTCCCACATGCACCCACCACAAAATAGAGATAGAGCTAAAGTGTCCGAATCAAACACCGCCAATACTTCCCCTGATGCCCTACCCATACCAATACGTAAGCCCCCATTGACGAGGGCTTGCAAACTGGGCTTGCAACTAACCAATCCTATATGTCATCACAGTAGGCCCTATCCCAGCACAGCCCCCTACGGCATAGAGATAGGGCTAGAGTCTAGTGGCCAGGCCAGAGACCACAGTGCCACTTTCTCCCCCTGATACCCTACCCGCACCAAGCATGCTAAGATAGAAGCGATACGAAAAGGTGCTAGTGTGAGGAATGATCTCAGACCCCAAGCCCTTCCCATTCCACACACCTACGAAAATAATCACATGCCTAACAGTCACATCCTAGCATAGCAAGTATGCATGAATAATATAATAACTGAAAGTAAAGATGACATGCGAGTATGCACAAACACCATTCCACATAATCATAATTATTAACAACGTTTCACTGTTACTAAGTTATTAGGGTTTAGGTCCGATTCTCTTACCTGACGCTTGATTGCTAGCTTGCTCCACGTCACAAAATCCAAACTTGCTAACACAGGGTCCTACACGATGATAGGGTTGAATTAGAATTACTTTCTTAGGGTTTACGTTGGTAAAAAAACCAACTGGTATTGAAAACACCCTCACAATGCATACCGGTCTCAAGTACCGATCACGACACTGTGGGAAAAGGTGCGACCAGTCCCCCACATACTAGTCTCTGAGAGGTATCGGTCGCAGTACTGGCCGCATATGGTGCGATCGGTATGGTCGACCGATATGCCTCTGGAAGACCATCAACTCGGTGTTCGCCTTCTGTCGGTCACCCCCTATTGGTTCCAAGGTTTCTCCTATGCATTCTAGGCCTGAGCAACTAGTTAGAGTTGTTTCATGTTCCATTCAAGTCCTAGTTTTGATGATCCTTAGCCTAGAATGCGAATCTAAGGGTTTATCGATTGTATTAGGGTTTGACGATAAATTTAAGGGTTTTAGATCAATACCTCACCTTGCATGGTATTGATCAATTCATGACTAATCATCTATAATGCTTAACTTAGAGGAAGGTTCAAGCACTTACCGTTGATTCACAATTATGGTGTTCTTCATCCAATGGCAAACGGCGGCTCCTCTCCCTCATTCCTTAGCTCTTTTTCCTTCTTCGATCTCTTTCTCCTCTCTAGGGTTTGTGAGGATCAATAAAAGAGTTCTAAGGAGGTTTAAGAGTCCTTAAATAGACTAGGATAGAGTTTAGGAAGTTTTCTTACCTTAGGAAAGTCCTTAGGCTCGAGATTTGAAAAATGGGACCCGCTGAGATCTGTTTTCGGATCTAACCAGTCTGCCCGCGCAGACATATGGTCGACCGATACCATCGACCTGTACCATAGACCGGTATGAAAAATTTCATACTTTTAGGTCTGTTTTCGTACCTGATTGTCATCTGCTCGTCCCTTCTGGCCCGGTGATGATTGGAAGACCTGTTACGACATGAATTAAAGGTTTAGATCGGATTCATGGAATGCGGGTCTTACAACTCCCCCACCCTTAAAAGAAATTTCATCCCTGAAATTTGCATGTAGGTTTCACATTCTAGGCCTGAGCAACGTTTTAGGATTTTTCTATCTTCCATTTAAGTCCTACGTTCTAAGAAACTTTAGTTTAGCATTCAATCTAGGATTTCTCAACTGAATTAGGGTTTAACGGCAATTTAGGGTTTTAGATCAATACCTAGCCTAGCATGGTATTGATCAGTCATCCACAATACTAAGGGAATTAAACAAGCTCACGATCAAGAATCGATATCCAATGCCTCGGATTGATGACTTATTCAACCAGTTGTAAGGTGCCAAAGTATTCTCCAAGATTAATCTTTAATCAAGACCATCAGCTGAAGATCAAGGAAGGTGATATTTCAAAGACAGCATTTAGAACCAGATATGGACATTATGATTTTCTAGTTATGTCTTTTGGATTGACTAACATGCCCGCAACTTTTATGGAACCCATGAATCGAGTATTTCACGATATGTTGGATACATCGATCACTGTATTTATAGACGACATCCTAGCCTACTCCAATGACAAGGAAATTCATATAACAAATCTTAGAGCCACTCTACAGCGACTAAGAAAAGAAAAGCTTTATGCTAAATTTACAAAGTGTGAGTTCTAACTAAATGAAGTTGCTTTCTTAGGCCATGTTGTATCGACGAAAGAAAATAAAGTGGATCCTAGCAAGATTGAAGCTATTATGAAATGGGAAGCAACTAAGAATGTTGTAGAAATTAGAAGTTTATTGGGTTTAACTGGGTATTACTGACGATTCGTGAAAGATTACTCTGGAATCGTCATACCTCTCACCAGTCTGACTAAGAAGGGAGAAAAGTTTGTTTGGTCCTATAAATGTGAAGAGTATTTCCAAACATTGAAGGCAAGACTAATATCAGCTCCCATCTTGACTATTCTTCAGCTCCCATCTTGACTATTCTGATCCTAGGACAACCATTTACCTTGTACACTGATGCGTCTGGGTTAGGATTGGGATGTGTTCTCATGCAAGGAGAGCAAGTAATTACGTATGCTTAAAGACACACGAGAAGAGTTACCTTACTCTTGACTTGGAGTTAGCAGTAGTGGTACATGCTATCAAGATATGGAGACATTATTTGTATAGAGAGAAATTTCAGATTAAATCAAACCATAAAAGTCCCACTCATCTCTTCAATCAGAAGGAGTTAAACATGAGACAGAGAAGATGGTTGGAGTCGATAAAGGATTACAATTGCGATATCCAATATCATTCAGGGAAGGCTAATGTAGTTGCTGATGCACTAAGCAGAAAAAATGATGACAAAATCTCAGGAAGAAGCTAGCACAAATGCTACAATGTGCATCATAGGAAGAGTATTTAATTGTGGCAATGAACAGTTCGTGATTGATAAACCAGGTGGATCGACAGACCTAGGATTTATTCATCGATTTTTAAATATGTTTGTCAAATTGAAGATTGTACCTGATCTGATAGACGAAGTGAAAGCAGCTATTCAATCGGACCCCTATCTGAGGACAGTGCAAGAAGATCTGAAAAAGGTAGGACTACTCCTGATTTCACTCTGGACTTCGAAAATGTACTAAGATACAAAGGGAGAGTGTGTGCTCCTGAAAGTGAAGACTTAGATATTAGACACAGACTAATGAAGGAAGCCCACGCTATTGCTTATTTGATACATCTTGGGAGTAGATGTGTCATGATCTAAAAAAACTATATTGGTGGAGGGGAATGAAAGCGGATGTAGCTAGATATGTGTCTCAATGCCTAAATTATCAGTGGATAAAAGCAAAAAGGCAAAGACCTACAAGCTTGTTACAAGCACTACCAGAATCAACTTGAAAATGGGACTGCATTACTATGGACTTCGCCATAGGGTTACCATTGACTCCTAGATTAGTTGACGCAGTCTGGGTGATTGTAGATCATTTGACTAAGACAGCTCGTTTCATAGCTATACGACCTCAGTATACCCTGGAGAGGCTAGCTAAGCTGTATGTGGATAATATTATCAGATTGCATGGTGTACCTGAAAGCATCGTGTCCAATAGAGATCCACGTTTTACCTCAAAGTCTTCGGAAGGATTACAGAAGGCTATGGGTACAACATTGAAATTTAGTACAGAATTTCACCCTCAGACCGATGGACAATCGGAGCGCACCATTTAGATTTTAGAAGACATGCTCCGAGCTTATGTGATTGATTCCAAAGGATCATGGGATGAGAAGTTACTATTGATCGAGTTTGCTTATAACAATAGCTATCAAGCTACAATATGGATATCGCCCTATGAAGCACTGTATAGTAGGAAGTGTCAAACTCCTTTATTTTGGAACGAGGTTGGAGAACGGAGAATTGTTGGACCAGAATTTATCGAAGAGACTTGTCGAGTAGTCGACATCATCAAGGAAAGGGTCTGAATAGCTTAGAACTGTCAGAAGCAGTATGACAATCGATGTCGAGACCTTGAATTTACCACAGGTGATAAGGTATTTTTGAAAATATCTCCTATGTGTAGTTTGAAACGATTCGAACAAAAAGAAAAATTATGTCCCAAATATATTTGACCTTATGAGATTCTGACAAGGCATGGAAAGGTAGCATATCAATTAGCACTACCACCATCGATGTCTAGTGTACATGATGTATTCCATGTTCCACAACTGAAGAAGTACGTCAGAGATCCAACACACATGTTAACGACGGATCCACCGGATTTGACTGATATTTGACATTCAAAGTGGTACCTTTTAAAATCACTAGTCGAAAGATTCAATGTCTTCGTAACCATGACATCTATTATGTTAAAGTTACTTTGAGAAGCCAGGATGTGGAAGAAGTCACATGGGAAGAAGAGAACGCTATGCAAAAGCAATATTCTCACATATTCGACTCGGAAGGTATGTGTAAATTTCAAGGATGAAATTTATGTAAGGGGGAGTTGTAAGACCTACACTCTATTAACTGGTCTAATCGTGTCGTGCTGAGTCTTCCCATCATTGCTGGATGGAGTGGACCAACTATGTGAAGAAAAACCATAAGACTAGGTAAGCGAATCGACTCAAAAATACTTAAAATTAAGTGTATGGTCGAGTACCTGAGTAGGTATGGTCGACCATACGATGAGAAATGAAGACCACTGATAATTTAAACATACGGTCGATATTTTTAAATGTATGGTCGACAGATTTTGTGTACATCCAACCACAGGAACCCAAATCAGACTTCGGAGTTTGGAAACTTTCCAAATAAGAGGGGGATCTCTTTCCTATTATTGGAGAGCTCTATATGGAGCGTTTTTCTCTATATAAAGGACATCCCTCAACCCCTTTTTCATTCTTTTAGAACATTATCAAACCCTAGACCTAAGGGAGAAAGAGAAAGGAAGAGAAGGAGAAGGAGAAGGAGACTAAGAGGAAGGTGTTGCAGAGAAGGTTCTAGCTTTCTACTATAAGCCAAGGTATGAAACTTACCTCTGAAGATGTAAATCCTATTGAATAAGATTTCTATTGTCGATTAGGGATGTCAAACCATTATGATCCATGTGATCCTTTGAGTAGAATCAAGGATAACTATGAGGATGGGTTTGGGGATAATGGTTAATGAGAAACTATGGATAATGATCATAGTATAACCTTAGGATGAACCCGAGTGATGAGCCAAGAAATCGACTCAGGAAAAATACAGATTGAAAGTAATATTGATCAAAGAAATCGTATGGTCATAGCTACGGTCAACCATAGGATGACCAGAGAGTCGACCACAGGCATTCAAGAAGAATTTAAGAAACGTATGGTCGCATGTGTGGTCGCATATGGTGCGACCATAGGGGGTCGACCGTACGTGGTATGGTCGACACAGGCAGGAGACCATAGGACCAATCAATCACTTATCAATGATCTGTTTCTATTTTCAACTGCTATAACTTGTTATAGATTAACCTAACTTAAATTCATATAATTTTTAGGTTACTAAATTGATGCAAAGAGAATTACAAGGCTTGGGAAGAGATCAAATATTGTTAAAAGGTGAGGGAACAAGACCTAAACTAATTGGATAATAACAAAGTATTTTATCTTATTTATCCAATACCATGATTGATTCTATGCTTGTATGTTTGTAATGTGTATCTCACATGTCATCTAATATTACTACTATATTCTGCTCATGCATATTTATTTATGTTTATTTATAACATGATGATGAGGATGCTAAGAATAAGCATGTGATTATGTGTGTGTGTTTAGTGTGTTGGATGCGAGTGGAGCATCAGGAGAAGGACGTGGCATTGTGGTTCAGCCTGGTCACCAGACTCTTGCCCTATCTCTACTCAAATTTTGTCCACTGACATCATCGTATCATCATTACCTTAGCAGAGCTATTACATCGTAGGGCATCAGGGGAGGTGGTCTCAGACCGTATGGTCTTTGACTCTGCCGGGGGGCCTTAGCTCTATCTCTATGGACGTATTGAGGGACGCTGGGATGAGACTTTGGATACATTGGATTGCATTAGGATTGGTTAGTTGCGAGCCGAGTTTGTAAGCCCTCGCCAATAGGGGCTTACGTGTGGGTGCGGTGTGTGATCTGAACACTTTAGCTCTATCTCTATTCCATGGTAGGTGCATGTGGGATGGCAATGGTGTTTGATCTATTGGGCAGATTCACACACTCGTGTACAGAGGTGCAGTGGTCGCCAAACTTTTCTATAGCACATTGCAAACTTAAAAATCAGACCAAAGATATTGAACTGAATGCATGCATATGTTTGCAACTTATTTTGTTTGCTCACTGAGCCGTGATGTGTTTTCACCCTCTCGACGTCTGTTAGGGGGAAAAATATCACCCAATGGAAATCATACACAAATCAAGCTTCACCTTCAGAACCGACCGCTCAGAGTATCTTGCGCTCGGCTTATGAGGCATTCAGTATCTTACGCCCGGCCTCTCATGCGCCCGGGATGTCGCACTCGTCCTATGCCGTCTAGTTATCATCATCTATGGTAGCG
The DNA here is from genome assembly GCA_028583415.1 of Protea cynaroides. Taxonomy (NCBI): domain Eukaryota; kingdom Viridiplantae; phylum Streptophyta; class Magnoliopsida; order Proteales; family Proteaceae; genus Protea; species Protea cynaroides. Next base: position 66,351,939 of record CM053266.1, on the reverse strand, counting down.
CACGGAGTCATAGTCCTACCCGGCTACGTTTCCCAGTCGGTAGTCAGAGTCCTAATGTGATTATGCCACGTCCGAGGAGTCCTTCTCCCAGTCTGATACGACGTCGACTATCGCGGTCCGTGATTACTCATACGTTGACATGTATTAGTCCCAGAGCTAACCGACCTAGTCTCCTTGGCTAAGGTCTCTTACTCCTACTCGGAGTCTACCACACGGGTGTCCCTCAGAGCGACACGTGGCAATCCTATTGGCAGTCTACTCCCCTGAGTCCTGGTACCTCCATGCTTCTTCCCAATCTATAAGTAGAGGGCAATCCCTCAAGGTAAGATCTCGGGACTAGTACACAGTTCATAATATCTCTCTCTTTCATTCTCGCACGCTCAAACTCTCTCATCGTCCCACACTTTAAACTGGAGATAGCTTTCTGTTATCTCTTGACTGCTTACTTTTGGAATCTGACTTAGGTAGTGGAGTGTACCCGGGGCTTAGACGCCCAACTCCCTTGTCTCATCTATGTGGTTGCAGGTAACTCAAAGCGCAGATCGATAGGCGATTTCCAACTGTAACAGTTTGGTGCCCACCGTGGGGCCTCTTTTGACTGAGTTTGAAGATTAGTGCGCGAGCACTCTGGATTCAATGGCTCATAGGAGAACTCGAGCACAGGCATCTCATGCACCTTCGGAGCCGTCTGTGCAGGTTCAGGTAGGTAGCAGTGGAAGTACGACGAGGACGAACCACGCGCCCACGCCTGTACCAGCACCAATACCACCACCGGTGCCAACACCGGTTCCAATGCCTACACCAACAGCGACGACGCCACCACCACCCCCTCAGTATGTTACTCGTCAGTAGTTTGATGAGTTGAGGCAACAAATCGAACAGCTGGCTAGAGCCTTGAGGGGCGCTCGAGCAAGCGGTTCGGCAATAGGAGGAGCAAATCCCCATCCGTTACTGAATGCCCCCCCTGAAACCCCGCCAGCGGTCCATCGGCAGCCAGCGCCGACGGCTTCTACCAGAACCTTGCCGATCAATCCCCCCATGGGATATCAAGCGCCCACACGGAGTGTGGTGGGGTCAACCGCTCGGCATCCCCTGGCAAATCAACACCAGACGTCGGCAGCGCCACCTCTGGTGAGAGGCGCAAGGTCCTTCCACAACGCCCTCCGCCAGGAGAGGGTTAATGTAGAGACACCAGCAATGGTTGCGCCACCTCCGGATACGCCTCAGTCCGAGGTCGAGCGGCGTTTACTGGAGCTAACCACTCGGCTTCAGTAGGTGGAGCAGAACCGGGTAGCTCCGCCGAGGACGGCCTATACGGCAGTCACGGTGCTTTCTGATGAGTTTATGAGGGCTCCCCCTCCTGACAATTTCAAGATGCATGTCCTGGACTCTTACAACGGGAGCACGGATCCCGAACAGCATCTGGATGCGTTCGTCTCTACGATGCTATTCTATCCTCTGAGCGACAGCCTTATCTGCATAGCGTTTCCTTCAACGCTCCAAGGCACCGCTCATACATAGTTTAATAACCTGCCTCCGAGGAGTATTACTTCGTTCGAGCAATTATCGAACAAATTCTTAACGCACTTCCAGGCCAGCCGAGTGTGCAAGAAGACATCTTATCACCTGTCTACGGTGAAACAGCAAAAAGACGAGCCCTTGAGGGACTTTATCAAGCACTTCAATGCTAAAATGTTGGAAATCAAGGACGTCATGCTCGCAGTGCACATATCCAGCCTGCAGGCCGGGGTCATCGACGGGCAGCTTTGTTGGTCCCTTGCCAAAAAGCCGCCCAAGAATCTGGATGACCTGCTGGCCAGGTGTGAGAAGTACGCCGTAGCAGACAAGACGACAAAGGCTCAAAAGAGTAATGCGATCAACAACCTGAAGGCCGATCCTAAGCCTGTCGACAAGAAGAGATCTGAGTCGGCCGACCAGACGCCGAACTCAGTCGACCACAAGTCCCAGTTGTAAACCGGACCCCCTGAGGGCATCCGCTTGGTTTCTTTTAACACAAGAAGTGATTTCATTCAGAGTGCAGCAAGCAACACTTAGCAAAACCGCTCCTTCCGGTATGGCCAACCTGCCCACTAGCCCATGCAGGCTTGGGCAGCATGCCGGCCCCTACGACCCTGCCTACTCATACCCCCCCCGGCGGCGAGTAGCATGCAGACGATCGTACGATCAGCCTACCCCCACCCACAAGCAGGCGAAGGTAGCACGCCGATCAAAATTGACACTGCCTGTTTACACCCACAAGTAGGTGTAAACAGCATGCAAGTGTTCAATTACTCGGCCCACCCACGCCCACAAGCAGGCAAGGGTAGCAGGCCGATCAAAAGAAAGGGTGTCGGTAAAAGAAAGGCTTGGAGGCCGACAGCACATCCAGTCCGGGTCCATCCCGTCCTGGTCTGAACTAAAAAACCGAGGAAGAAGAAGAAAGAAGTCCCATCCGGCTTCAAAGAGAAGAAAAGCCGAGCGGAGGTTCGTGGGCAGTCTACAACAAACCTGCTCCTTCTGGTATGGCCGACCTGCCCACTAGCCCATGCATGCTTGGGTAGCATGCCGGCCCCTACGACCTTGCCTACTCCTACCCCCTAGCGAGCACGAATAGCGTGTAGACGATCGTATGATCAGCCTACCCCCGCCCACAAGTAAGAAAAGGTAGCACGCCGATCAAAATTGATACTGCCTGTTCACACCCACAAGCAGGTGTAAACAACATGCAAGTGTTCAATCACTCGGCCTATCCACGCCCACAAGCAAGCAAGGGTCGATCAAAATAAACACTGCCTGTTCACACCCACAAATAGGTGTAGACAGCATGCAGGCGTTCAAACACCCTGCCAACCCATGCCCACAAGCAGGCAAGGGTAGCACGCAGACTGCAAATGAAGCACGCGAACACATACGCAGTCGGTACGAGCGGCGATGGCAGTCGTCGGAAGCATACCGAACACTTGGCCACTCAGAGTCCAGGACCAACAAAGACATTTTTCGAAAATACCTAAGTGTTCTCGGCCGACCAAAGCGCCGAGCCAATAACACTCCCAGGGTAGGGGCTCCTTTGCCATTTCTCAAAACAGAACCAGCGCTCGGACCGAGCCGCACTCAACATTGTTCGCACTCAGCATTACTACTTAATTGTCCTTTGCCATTTCTCGAAACAGAACCAGCGCTCGGACCGAGCCACACTCAACTAATTGTCCTCCGCCTACCGTCGAGCCGCAACACTTGGCTAACTATCACGGCCAATTGGCCAACAGTCGGCCAACCTCGGGACCGGCAGTCGACGCCGATTGTCCAACCGACCGCTCCGGTAACCGACCGCCGTGGCTGACTTGCCCTCATGGCCAACCTCATGGCCGAACAGCTCACGGCCAACCTCAGGACTGGCTCAAGGCCAACTTGCCCATGGGCGACTTCAGCATCTATGCCGTTCCATTTGGCTTACTCAAGTCCAACTGACTTACACAATCAATGCCAATCAGCGCGGATCGAAGACAGAACTTCAAACGTACTCGACATTGCACGGAGAAATACCGACTATGCTCCAGGGGTACTATAGCATGCACTCAGCAACACACAACAAATAAAGACTGAAAAAGAAACAAGTACTACAAATTACGGCCGACCGTGAAAGACCGACCAACAAATGAGTGCCATGTGAATGGCCGACCATGAAGGCCGACTGTGCCATATCAACGACCGATCATGAAGGCCGACTATGCTACGTCAGTGGCCGACCCCGAAGGGCCGACTGTGGCATATCAACGATCGATCATGAAGGCCGACTGTGCTATGTCAGTGGCCGATCCCGAAGGGCCGACTGTGCCATATCAACTATCGACCATGAAGGCCGGCTGTGCTATGTTAGTAGCCAACCACGAAGGACCCACTGTGCCATATCAATGGCCGACGGCGAAAGCCAACCAACAAAGGAGTGCGAAGTCAATGGTCCATTGTGCCACGCCAATGGCTGACGGTGCCATGTCAAAGGGTTTACACTATCGGTAAAAGAAGCATTGTCGTGGCAAGCATTGTCAGCTCGATACAAAGGTGAAGCATTGTCGTTTTGGCATAAGGACTTGGTCAGGTAGCCAGGCCTGCTAGGGGCACCCGACGTTCACAGTCATAAATCCAGAGGTCTTTTATTCCAATAAGGGTCTACAGTGCAAAGTTCAACAACTCTCCAATGTCGTTCCATTCGGCTTCACCATACCTGAATCTGCCTACCCCGGTCCACAAGCAGACCTCGGTAGCACACAGACCATACTTGAATCTGCCTACCCCGGTCCACAAGCAGACCTCGGTAGCATGCAGCCCATACCTGAATCTGCCTACCCTGGTCCACAAGCAGACCTCGGTAGCACGCAGACCATACCTGAATCTGCCTACCCCGGTCCACAAGCAGACCTCGGTAGCACGCAGACCAGAGTAGCACGTAGACCATACCTAAATCTTCCTACTCCGGTCCATAAGCAGACCAGGGTAGCACGCAGACCACACCTGAATCAACCTACTTAGGTCCACAAGCAAGCCTGAGTAGCATGCAAACCTCACGCATCTCCGTCTGCTCAATTCCACAAACATACTAAGCAGGGCAAGGGATATGTAGATCTGATCCAACCTACTTACGTCAACACTCGGCACATTCAACACTTAACAATTTATCTAGTCCTCTACAAATGCACTTGGCATAGCAACATGCAATACCGACTAGTCGGACTCGACAAACCTGTTAGCTGTCGAGGCTGCCAACCAAAGGACATTTGCACTATCGAATCCCTCGCATCCGAAAGTGTAAGGGGCATCTGTTAGGGGGGGAAATATCACCCAATGGAAATCTTATACGTGTCAAGTTTCACCTTCGGAGCCGACTGCTCGGAGTATCTTACGCTCGGCTTATGAGGCATTCGGTATCTTACGCCCGGCCTCTCATGCACCCGGCATGTCACAATCGTCCTATGCCGTCTAGTTATCATCATCTATGGTAGCATTCGAAGTCATAGTCCTACCCGGCTATGTTTCCCAGTCGGTAGTCAAAGTCCTAATGTGATTATGCCACGTCCGAGGAGTCCTTCTCCCAGTCTGATACGACGTCGACTATCGCGGTCCGTGATTACTCATACGTTGACATGTGTCAGTCCCAGAGCTGACCGACCTAGCCTCCTTGGCTAAGGTCTCTTACTCCTACTCGGAGTCTCCACACGGGTGTCCCTCAGAGCGACACGTGGTAATCCTATTGGTAGTCTACTCCCCTGAGTCCTGGTACCTCCATGCTTTTTCCCAATCTATAAGTAGAGGGCAATCCCTCAAGGTAAGATCTCGGGACTAGTACACAATTCATAATATCTCTCTCTTTCATTCTCGCATGCTCAAACTCTCTCATCATCCCACACTTCAAACTGGAGATAGCTTTCTATTATCTCTTGACTGCTTACTTTGGGAATCTGACTTAGGCATCGGAGTGTACCCGGGGCTTAGGCGCCCAACTCCCTTGTCTCATCTCTATGGTTGCAGGTAACTCAGAGCGCAGATCGACGGGTGATTTCCAATCGTAACAACGTCGAATATTTTTAATTGATAATACAGGTTCTATTGTAAAAGACTACGTGAATGTGCCGTCGTATGGACACATGGCGGCTATAGACTTAGAAGTTGTAGAAGATGCACATGATCCGTCATGCGAGTGTAATGTAACCAATGTGTTTTTGAGTAGTTTGGTTATGTTTGAGTACTGGAACATGTAATGGATTATTTACTTAATGTCTTGAGTTATTTGGGAGATAACTGGATTAAATATTTATTATATCATTGTTAGACCTCAGTTCATTAATTATTAAGACTTTCACTTATTTATTTATTATCTCTGATTACTACTGTGGAATGTGTTTGGTTTGTTATGGTGGGTACGCCTATACGAGATCCTAGTTGAACCATTGGATTATTAATGGTTCATCGCACCACAGGTTAGTCCAGAATTGGGGTGTGACATTAGCTGCATACATGGTTTGCATCTATTGATTCCAATTTCTCACTTCTAATCCTTTCATATTTTCATTCCAAAAATAAGTTAATGAACTTGATGGATTTTTATTTGTGGACAATTAAATTAAAATGTAATAAAAGCAGTGAGAAACTTATATTTGTTATTTTATTTGTTGAGTGTTATAATTGTTTATTGCATAGTAAATATATGTCTGTATTTTTTGTTCCGATTTTTCTATAAGCTACCGTATCAAACATGTATTAAACGCGTACCATATTAATGCCGTACACATTTTTTTTTAAATAGATTATTGATCTCTGTATCAAAGTCTGGTTTCATTTAATACACGTATGTATCCGTATCCTATTTTTTACCGTATCTGAACTTACTAACTATGGGTCAAACTAGTACTTTTACATAATTTAAAAAATTTTCAATTTATAATATTAAGAGTAAAAATGTCTATCAATATTTTAAGTGATTTTCGTCAGTTAAATGGGTGCGATTGATGATTTTCCAAACCTGTGGATGCTAGATGATGTTAGCAATACTTCTTGGGGTCTAGGTGAAATTTTTCCTCAATACATACTAGGGAAAATTACTCGGACCTCCCATTGACATTTCGTTTACTACACGGAGCTCCCATTGACATTTTGTTTATTACAAGGACCTCCCCCGACACTTATTGACTTACACAGACCTCCCTCATAAACTGAAACTCATAACACTTTAGTCCACTCCGTTAGGAAATGGACAGTAATTGTTGATCTAAACATACCTTATTTTTTTTAAAATTACCCTTAATCATATTGAATTACCCTTTACTTTCAGTCTACCATGACTTTACAGAAGCTTCGATGGTTCAAAACATTGATACTTGTCTTCCGCCAAGCTTCATTCTGCTTCTCCTTCGCTGCTTCCATCTTCATGCTCACTAACTCAAAGCTTTACCGGGACAGACCCTTCTCCCAAACCCAAAAGTTGCCGACCTCAAATTCAAACCCATAATGCCTACGTCTTCCTCCATGAATCTCTCAGGCTTGAACTCATTGGGCTCTACCAGATATCTTCAAAATGGGTTATCGCCCACATGTTAACCATGGCTGTGGTTCCTGCAAGGATGAAGTGGTTTCCAACTTATACATCATGGATGGTGAGACGGGCTCAGGTGATGAGGGGACCTGGAGGATGAATTCTCACTGATTCCTTAATTATGACTTGAAGGTAATGAAGGTGTTGGACTTTGTGTTTTCATTGTTGGCAACTTGGCTGATGTGACAGTGTTTGTGAGCATCCATTCAAAAAATGAGGAGAGAAAGTGTTAGTGTAGGAGAGAGAGTGTCTGTGCAGCGGTAAAGATGGAGCAACTTTGTATTTGTGTTGTACAGTGTTCTACATGTGTTTTAGATTTCTTGCAGCGAGTTGAATGGTATTCAACACTGAGTTTGATGAGAGAAACTGACTATGGGCCCCACTGGTAGTGTGACAGTGTTTACATTGGTCTGGTAGTGTTTCTAAAGTGTTGCGGCATCTTAAAGAATGAAATAAAGAAAGAAGATGTAGAGAGAGAAGGAGGAGAGAGAAAGAAGAGAGAGGATGAGGAGAGAGAAAATCAAGGGGTGAGACCCACTGTGCCAAGGTGGCATGCCACTATGGCAGCCAGCCTGACCAAGGGCCATGGCACCGTGGGCACTCTTATGTGCCATATCCCTTTGTACTTGTTGTCAAAGGGGGGAGAAAGATCTCATGTGCAGAATGAGTTGCCAATAATTTCAATGGGGGAGATTGTTGGACTTTGTGTTGTCATTGTTGGCAACTTGGCTGATGTGACAGTGTTTGTGAGTATACATTCAGAGAAATGAGGAGAGAGAGTGTCAGTGTAGGAGAGAGTGTCTGTGTAGTGGCAAAGATGGAGAAACTTTGTATGTATGTTCTATAGTGTTCTACATGTGTTTCAGATGTCATGCAGCGAGTTGAATGGTATTCTACACTGAGTTTGATGAGAGAGACAGACTGTGGGCCCCACTAGTAGTGTGGCAGTGTTTCCATTGGTCTGGCAGTGTTTCTGAAGTGTTGCGACATCTTGAAGAATGAAATAAAGAAAGAAGATGTAGAGAGAGAAGGAGGAGAGAGAAAGAAGAGAGAGGATGAGGAGAGAGAAAATCAATGGGTGGGACCCATTGTGCCAAGGTAGCATGCCACCATGGCAGCCAGCCTGGCCGAGGGCCACGGCACCATAGGCAGCAGCCACCACGTGGTCAAGGGCCAGCGATGGCTTGGCATGCCACAGCCGCATGCTAGGCAGCAACCATGGCATGCCTTGCAGCAGTAGGTCCGCAAGGCAACAAGGCCCGCAGGCCCACTGTCGCTTGGCCACATGCCCCTAGCCGCTCCTCAGCATGCACATCACTTATTTGCTAAAAGTTCTAGAGAGAGAAAGTTAGGCAATTTAGAGAGAAGTTCTCTCGGCCAGAATTTCATTATACAGGGTTTGTAAATGAAAACCTCGGTTACAAAGGTCATTAAGAAGGTTCTCAGGGGCAATTTGGTCCTTCTAGAAGGGAAAAGATGCGAGATTGGCGATCAGAATGGAGCCACGAAGCTCAGATCTCGATCTGACGGTTCAAAAAGGTGCGGGCTAATGTGTTATGTGGAGATCGCGTCTGGATTCTCCCACGCAAACTATGATTGGTCAGCCGCAGCTTAATAAGTTGCGCCACATCATATTGAAACGGAACCATGATTCCGTGTGGCGCACCCATGGTACAACGGCAAGTTGATCCAGATCCTACGGTCAGGATAGAAGCCGAACGCGCCTGACGCGATAAGTTCTGATCGAATGGCTTGAGTTAAATCCAGCCTTTTTGCAGATGATCCGCCGGATGCCAACGAAGATTCTCCGCTCAGCGAATCATAGCTCGACAGCTCATCGGAGCCGCGATTCCATGCAGTGCGGGTGCGCGGAATTGTTTGGAAAGATTCTCTTTCCTTATTTGTTATTGGTCGAACTTCAAACTGCCATAACTTTCTCATCCGAGCTCCAAATTGATCCGTTCAAGTTGCAGTTTCCATATTTTCAGATGCTCTATACATTGGGAGCTGTTGGGAGTCATAAAAACTAAGAGAAAATTGAAAAGAACATTTTGAAGGCAGAGAGAAGGATTTCTAGGGTTTCATGCCCTGTGGGAGTGATCAATCACCAACTACCTCTTCTCTGTGCATCAATAGAGTGTTAAATCCCTATGAGAGGTCAGTAGAGCATTTATGTTTACATTCATGGTGATTATGGGTTGTGTGGAAGAGATTGGAAGCCTATGGATGAGGTGTGCTCTATGAATCGATCTCTATCATCATTAAAGGCTGTTGGAAAGTACCTGAGAGCAGTGTGAAGCTTCAGAGAGATTGTTGGCCATTCGAAAGCATTATTTGTGAGATTTTTCAAGTCCCTTATCTATTTATGCTTTTAATTTATTGTATGCTAGCGTAGGTGCAAATTGTTGAATACCTAGCTAGTGGGGGAAATTTTAAGGCAAATTTATAAGCCTAAAAAAATTGTTATTTGTTTCCCGTGGGTACGGGTTAAGCGTGGTGTGTTCAGTGGGTGCTGGACACTGGCTGTTAAGCCTGAATCTTGGCGTTGGTGCGCCCTCTCAGTTTTATGCTGGGAAAACCTAGGGTTAATATCCTTGCCTTATTAGAGACTAAAAGTTGAGTGTTGAGTAAATACGGAGCCCGTTGGGCATTACTTCGTGGACTATCCATTACACACTGTGTTGGTGAACCACGTAATATCTATGTGTTCATTGTTTTATCTTTCTGGTACATTTGGGAGTGTGTGGAATGGCTTGCAAGGTGGGTGTGAAATCTGGTAGACCTGGCCATTGAGTGGTAGCGAGGTAGATTTGCATGCGATTGTGTGTGTGTGAAAAGTTAGGTCTCCATCAGCTCTGGGAAGCAGTGAAATAATTAGGGAGAATTTTCAGACACTGATTCACCCCCCCCCTCTCAATGTCATATCAAGTTCATCAGGAGGTTCTACAGATCAGAATCTAATACAGTTCGGGTGGTACCCACAACAGTATCGAGTTTAGATTAGGTTTTGGACTGGACTTCTGGGTGCAACGCCATTCTTTGTAGAATCCACTCTTAAGAGAATGGCCACTGTATTGGTCCCACGGAATATCATCTCCTGAAAAGAAATTGCAAAATAATCACTATAGTTAATGATAAAGAGGAAAGAATAAAATAGTCAACCCATTCATAGCCGATAAAAACCAAAATCATAATTTCAATTAGAGAAAATGAAAATGTTCATGACCCAATTCCATGACATTCCATCTTACATCTCCAAGTCTATATATATTTAGTTCAATTGAGAATAAGTTCAAAGCTACAACAGTACAGTTGTAGGTTTTTTTTTTTTTTGAGAGAGAGAGAGAGAGAAAGAGAGATCGATAGGACTTGAGAGAAAAACCACCTTTGTGAAATCATCAACTTCAGGTCTGTTGAGGTAAGGAAAATCAACTCTGGCTCCTGTGAAAAGATTCAATAAAATGTAATCACGAAGGCAAGGTGATGACAAAACTAACCAGCTCTCACGGGATCTTACAGTGTATGGCTGGGTAACGACCCTTTATGTTGATCCAATAAACCTTCTAGTCTTCAAAACTGAAGAAACCAAAAGTTCCTTTTTCTAAATTGTACTCAAACAGAACCATTAGATTGAAGCAACGTATTTTAGCTTCAGTATAAACTGATATCCAATTGTTACAGATAGCACCGAATCTGAGAATATTAGGAAAACCAAGAATATCAAAAATTTGCGGAATCCGATCAGAGGGTCTTTCCCACTCTGGTCTCAAATCTCCATCCACCCCTGTCCTCTCGGCCAACACATTTGAAACCCTAAAACTGGTTGCTGCAACTGTTGTTTCGCACAAGATAAAAGAAAGGGAAGAGAAACATAAGGGAGGAGGAAAAATAAGAGTTGAGAAGGTTTTATAAAAAATAGTAAAATTACTTTCTTACTCTAGGGTTACAACATGTGCTTTAAGTGTTTTGTGCAAAACAACCGAAAAATGGTTTTTGGCCAAAACTCATAAATAGATCTCAACCTGTTTTTTATTTTTGGCTTATTTTTATTTTTGTTTTTCATAAATAGCAACCAAAAATCTAAAAACATAAAAATTTAAACAAAAATGATACCAAAGACAGCCTAAAGAATGGGTCAGATGAATTTTTGCCTTGTTATGTCACAACAAGAAGAAAACCTATTTTACATGACAAAGATTAAAATCTCATTTAACATACCTGGTAAATCATTGATCCGATTGTATTGCTTTCCGTATATTCCTTTATGCTTCTTAATTCTATTGGAACAGATTTCTTCCATCTCATCTTTTGTAATGCATTTGCCATCTTTTGGCACATTCCCACGGTAAAATGAAAGATCATCAAATACTAAATATACACTAGACTAGAATGATAACTAAATTTCAAATATAAAATGAATAACCTGAGACAAGCCATTTTACCACAAAACACCCCAAGAAGATACAAAAACAAAACTAAAGTAAAACATGCCATTTCATATTGATAACATACGTTTACATCATGAAATTAATGGCCAGGCCTAAGCCCATTATTAGGCCAATCTTGGACTGAACCCTAAAAAACTGTGGGCTGCTTGGCAAGTCAATCCATTTATTACTAAGATCATGGTACCTTGAATAATATGATGCACTCTAAATAACTATGTTTTGCTCAATATCAGAGATCTTATCGAGAGTAGGAAATAATAAAGAACACAGACTCTAGAGGTAACAGCCCCACCTTCGGCAATACCATCAGTAGGGCCCTAAGAGCAAAAAGTGAATCTAACAAAATCGAAAACGTGGATGCCCGGAGGCATCGCACACTACACCCCTAGTGATTAGAATCTTAGTGATTCCCACAATCTTAGAGATATCAGTTATTCACGTAATCTCAGTGATTCATGTAATCTCAGTGATTCACGCAATCTCAGTGATTCACTCAATCTCAATGATTCAAGCAATCTCAATGATTCACACAATCTTACCAAAAATAGCTGGTGGAAGATTGTGATGTCTCATTTGACAACCAATACCAAGATTTAAAGTTTGAATCTCTTTTGTATCAGTGTAAATTAAAGATTTGTTAATGATTTCTCTCTTAAAATAAAAGGAGTAAATCAATTCATTTGTATCTTAAGAAGTCTATATATATAAGACCTCTCATAAGATAAAATCATCTAAGAGAGTTTATTCGATCTCAAATTCTTTAAGGTATCAGAGCCTGTATAGACACAAGTCTAACAAATCACAAAAATGTTGACTCCTTTTATCTCTTCTGCAGATTCGACACTGTCTCCCCTTTCTTCTCGTTTTAGCCAAGCAATCTGTATCAAGTTAGAACAACACAATTATTTATTATGGTGATCCCAAATTCTACCATTGGTACGTGGTCACAAGCTAATGGGGTATCTCGATGGAACCCTACCCTGCCCTCCTCTCTTCATAGCACCAGAGAACTCTTCTTCTTCTACTTGTACTACCCCTGTGACTACTCTGCCCCCTACCTTGGTTGAGAATCCTGCTCATGCTTCATGGCTTTGTCAAGATTAGCTCTTACTAGGTTGGCTTCTCTCCTCCTTGTCAAAGTCTATTTTTGGCCAAGTTATCATTGCACAACCTCTGCTGATCTATGGAAAAGGCTGAAAATCTCTTTGCTAGTAACTCGAGATCAAGGATAATGCAACTTCGTCTGCAATTGTAGATAGAAAAGAAAAAAGCCTCTCCATTAATTTATATTTTTAGAAAATAAGGTCAATAACTGACAACTTGGCTGCTATGAATAATTCACTCTCGGATGTTGATCTTCTTTTGCACATCATTGCTGGCCTTGGACCTGACTAGGATGCTTTCGTCACTGCTATCTCTACCAGGTCTGATTCTATCTCATTGATCGATTTACACGGCATGGTTCTCAGTCATGAGATGCGCTTAGACTGAGATGCGCTTAGAACAACGGTGCAATTATCCTCTCTCCCAGAAGCTAATGTGGTGACCTCAAACACCAATCCACGGTTTCGGCCCACTCGTGGTCAATCCTCTGGCCATTCTTCTTCCAATAGAGGTCATGGACGAGGTCGAGGCAGGCATATCTTGTCACACCCCAATTCCGCACCATTCGGAACGATGTGATGAACCGTCAACAAACCAACGGTTCAAACAGGATCTCAAAATAGGCTATCCCACATATGATAAACCAAAACACATCCACATTAATCAGAGGTAATAAAGTAAATAGCGGAAGTCTTACAGATAATGAACTGAGGTCTAATCATGATAAATAATTAATATTTCATTTATTTCCAAGTAACCAAAACATAATTTAATATATATTACAATATCCAAATACGCAAACTAAACACTACGCGTGTCCACCGCTGAAACTCTCGCTTAACGAACCATGTTCGTCCTCCACAGCTTGCTCATCATAACCGCCACATGTTCATATGTTGGCGTGCCGACAAAATCTTCAATCATAGTACCAGCAACATCAGAAACTAAAAAGAATTGCGCGCGCGAGGGTCAGCTCTCCAACTTGAGCTCAGTGAGTAGCCAAAACAATGTAACAATACATATGCATGTAAAAAGTCAATTTATATCTTTGGTCCGGTTTAAAGTTTGCAGTATGCTATAGAAAGGTTGAGGTATCCAAAGGTCGCGCTTATTGACTCCGCCTCTATACACGAGTGTGTAACGTTACCCGAAGATCACGTTTATCGTCAACTCACATGCACCCAACCATGAACATTATATAACAAAGGTTACGTTTATTGCTATATAGTGCCATACCAACACGTAAGCCCCTGTTGGCGAGGGCTACAAACTGGGCTCGCAACTAACCAATCCTAATGCCAAACAGTGTATCCAAGGCCTCACCCCAGCATCCCTCAGAATGCCCATAGAGATAGAGCTAAGGCCCCCCGGGTAGAGTCAGAGACTACAAGGACCGAGACCACCTCCCCTGATACTCTACGACATAATAGTTCTGCTAAAGTAATGGCGACACGACGATGCCAATGCACAAGACTTGAGTTAGAGATAGAGCTAAAGTGCTGAGACCCGCCAAAGATCAACGTTTATTGACGTTCTCATCACACCTCCCCTGATACTCGCTCGCATCAAGCACATCAACCACACATATACAAGCACATGCCTATTCCTATCATCATCATCATCATCATCATGTTATAAACAATAAAGTAAATATGCATGAACAAGTAATAGAAATATTGGATGGCATGCTGTATGCACATTACAAACATATTCGCATAGAATCAAGCATAGCACAGGACTCAAAAAATAGAAAACAATTTATTATTAACCAATTTAGTTTGGAGTTAAGGTTCCTCACCTTTGCTTGTTATTAGATCCTCTTTCAAGCTTTAGAATCACTTTTATATTGTTATTATATTACTAGCAAACCTAACAAAGTCGATAGAATTTAATTAGAATTAATTTCCAATTTAAAAACCATGCTGTTAACTGAGGGTCGATGCTCAGAATGCATAGGGTCGATGGGTCTATCGACCCTACCCTCTGTCTGAACTTCCCGAATGCTGAGGGTCGATGGTCAGAATGCATAGGGTCGATGGGTCTATCGACCCTGTGTGCGACCCTCGGTGCACTCTGGTCTAATTTCCAATTTTTAATTCATTCTTCATGTTTGGGGTCCTATGGCTTGCTTCCACCATTCATTTTATACATGTTCTATGGTTTAGAACTATACTTTATTCACCTACATGGTTTCAATGAATTCCTCCATGGTTTTCCATGAAAACCTAACCATGAATGGATGATTTGGGTTTCTCCTAAGTCATATCCTCTTCATAAACCATTCTAAAGTCTTAACTAAATCATGGGGAATGTATTCATACCTTAGTTTTACTGAGATTCAGAGTTGCTCTGAATTTCCTCTTCTTCCTTAGCCTTTTCTTCAAGTTTTCCTTCTCTTCTTCTCTTCCTTCTCTTCTCTTTCTCTCAATCCAATTAGGATTGTAAAAGGAGTGAAAGAGGCTTAGGGACGTCCTATTTATAGATTAAAACCTCCCAAAATAAGTCTCATTGAGTTTAGGAAAGGTTCCAATCGAAATTAGGAAGGTTTCCTAATTTTCGGTTCGTGCTGTTTTTCCCGAGTACAGAGGGTCGATGGTGAGGGTCGATGAGAGGGTCGGACAACTCATAGACCCTCATCGACCCTGGTTGAGGGTCGATGGTGAGGGTCGATGGGAGGGTCGGACAACTCATAGACCCTGCGACCCATGGTTGAGGGTCGATGGTGAGGGTCGATGGGAGGGTCGGACCTGCCTGTTAAAACATGCAACCCTACCCTCATTTTGACTGTTTTTGAGTAAATTTTCATATTGGGTCTTGGGTTTCTTCACACACTTGGTCCACTTGGCTCGACCATGATATGTAGATGGATCCCGACACGAAATATAAGGTTAGGCCGGGTTCATGGCGTGCGGGTCTTACAACTCCACCACCCTTAAAAGAAATTTCGTCCTCGAAATTTGAAAGTACGGATCTTACAACTCCCCCATCCTTAAAATAAATTTTGTCCTCAAAATTTTGAATTTACTTCGGAGTCAATAGGTGGGAATTCTATTTCCGCATTGCATCTTATTTCTCCTATGCACTCTTCACGTATTGTCTTTGCCAGGTTACCTTCACATAATAATTATCCCGGCTTTGGAAATATTGTACCTTCCCACTAGTGAACTAGGCTGGTACCACTTCGATAGTTAAACATTCTATCTAATCCAGTGATTCCGTGGTCAATACCTTTAATATGGATCTTTAATGTACTTCTTCAATAGTGACACACGAAATACATCATGCACACTAGACATGGACAGCGGTAACGCTAATTGATATGCAACTTTTCTACGTCTCCCCAAAGTTTATAAGATCCAACACATATATAAATTATGACTTTCCCTTCTTGTCTAATCGTTTGAAACTATGCATAAATGATATCTTCAAAAACACCTTGTCACTTATGGCGAACTCATGGTCTTGGTGTCTCTTCTGACAATCCTGAGTTGTCTTAGCCCTTTTCTTTGATCTTGTCTACCACTTGATAGTTTTCCTCCATAGACTTAGGTCTTAAAATTCTTCATTCACCGACTCCATTCCAAAACTGAGGGGTTTGACATTTCTACCGTACCATGCTTTATAGGTGACATTTACATGGTAGCTTAGTAGTAACTTCAATTCATGGTAACTTCTCAACTCAAGTTCCTTGAAATCAATTTTACAAGCTCAGAGCATAGCTCTTAGGATTTGTATAGTCCGCTCCGATTGTCCGTCGATTTGAGGTAAAGTGCGGTACTAAACTTCAACATTGTTCCCATTATCTTCTGTAGATCCTCCCAAAACTTTGAAATAAAGCATAAGCCTCTGACCGACACTAAGCTCTCATGCATACCATTCCCTCGGCAATATTATCCATATATAGCTCAGTTAGCCGCTCCAAAGCATAACGGGTCGTATAGCAATGGAATGAGCTATCTTCATAAGGCGATCAACAATCACCCAAACCGCCAACATGTTGGTAACCGGTGACATAGTTCATTGTAATGCAGCTCCACTTTCGGACTCGCGGTAAGTTTTTATTGTGAGTAAGGGTGCAAAAATGGGCCCGCCCGTCGGACCCCATAGCCCATTCCGGGCGAACCTTAATGGATAGGTTTCGGTCTCCTAAAGCCCGACACCGCTTCAGCCCAAACCGAAACCCGACCGGACCAGCCCGTTGAGAAACCCGAACTAGCCCAACCAATAATACCTAATCCAAACCCCGGAAGGTCCCATCCGGAGCCCTTAATTTTAATGGTTTTAAATTTTGATGGATTATATTACACTGTTATAGTTCATTTCTTGATCCGAAAGATTATATGAATCTATAGTTGAAAAGAATATGTTAATTGTTACAATTTACTGAATTACATGCATATAGAAGGAATGATGCTAATTTTATAGATAGAAATAATAAAATAGGCTATATATTTTACATATAAAATAGGCCCGATATCTTCAAAATCACCTCAATAAACCCACCCGATATAACAAACCGACACCGGACCAACCCGATAGTTAGTCCCCCCCGCCCCCCCCACCCCGAACTCTTAATGGACATGTTTTGGGTTGGCTTATAAAACCCGACACCGGTCCACTTGACCCTTTGGAGCCATGGTGGTCTTTGTCTTGTAGCTTTTACATTTCTTGTAAATTTCAAAAAACGGAACACGCAACACTAAGCCACATTTGTTATCTCTTCAGGTCATGATACATATTGGTACTCCAGGTTATCCTGAATATGGAGTACAATGGGCTCTTATCCTTATCCTCTTCATGATATTGGAGTCTTTATCTTCAGGTATTCAGAATCTACCTTTGTATCTGAGTATCGTCTCCGCATCCAAAATAAGTCAGGTTTGGGTTTTCCCTTCTCTAAGTCTTCTTGTACCGATCTTATATACAGATATAACAAAATTACTACTTTTTCTTCATCCCTAAGTTCTCTCTCAATTGGATCATCACGAGTTTCTATTATATGTTACTCTTCTTCCAAATTTGAATATGTTGCTGCGGAACATAAGGCAACATTTATACTGGGTCCTTCCTTGGACTTCATAATTTCCTTTTCGCTTAAGGTCTTAGTTACTTCACTAGCCTTCCTTGGATGATGCTAGATATCCCAGTCTTAATCCTTGAGCAATTCCAGTCATCTTCTTATCCTCATGTTCAACTCTTTCTGATGAAGAGATAAATAGGACTTTTATCCTAAAATTATTCTCCATTTAGATAATGTCTCCAAGTCTTGATTGCATAATTCATCATCGGTAACTCCAAGTCATGAGTAGGGTAACGCTTCTCATGCTCCTTTAGTTTTCTTGAAACGTATGCAATCGCTTATTTACCTTGCATCAACCCGCATCCTTGATCCAATCCGAAAGCTCCGATGGATAGGGTAAAAGGTTCCCTTGGTACCGAAATGATCAAGATGGGAGTTGATATCAACCTTGCTTTTAGAGTTTGGAAACATTCTTCATACCTGTTAGTCCAATTAAACTCATCTCCCTTCCTGGTTAGCTTGGTAAGAGGTATTGCGATCCTAGAGTGGTCCTCCAACAATCGTCTTTAATAACCAGCTAACCCAAGAAACTTCTTATCTTCACAATACTCTTTAGGTGTTTCTCACCATACAATTGCTTCTATCTTAATAGGGTCCACTTTAATCTCTTTTTATGATGCTATGTGATCTAAGAAGATCACTTTGTTTAATCAGGTCTCATATTCCTTGAAATTGGCAATAAGCTTTTCACTTCTCAGCTGTTGTGAAGCTGTTCTAAAATCCATTGTATGGGTTGCTTCATTCTTTGAATCAACCAAATATCATCTATGAAAACTATGACCGACGTGTCCAACATGTCATGAAACACCCAGTTCATCAGTTCTATAAAAGATGTAAGGGCATTGGTTAATCCAAATGTCAAAATCGATAACTCATAATGTCCAATCCCGATTCTAAAAGTTATCTTTGAGATATTTCTATCCAAAATTCTTCAGCTGATGATATCTTGACTGAAGAAAATACCTTTGCTCCTTACAACTGTTTAAACAAGTCATCAATCTAAGGTAGTAGATATCGATTCTTGACTGTGAGCTTGTTTAGTTCCCGGTAGTCTATACGCAAACAACGCTACCATCCTTCTTCTTCATGAATTGCATTGGCACTTCCCATGATGCAATACTTAGCTGATTAGAACCCTTGTCTAATAACTCTTGTAGTTGAGTCCCAATTTCTTCAACTCCGTAAGAGCTACTCTACAGGTGCCTTTGACACAAGTATCGTCCTTGGTAACAAGTCGATGACGAACTCGATCATATGATCAGATGGTAACTCCAGGTAAGTCTCCTAGAAACATATCAGGAATTTATGCATCACATCAATATCTTCCATCTGTGGTGCTTCTTTGGTAACGTATACCATAGATACCATATATCCAACTTCCTTCTCTTCAAAGCATCTCTTCGCTTTTAGCATAGAGATGATCATCTTTCGCTTCTTAGGTGACATGCTTCCAATAATACCAAATTATGTGTCGTCTTTATTCTTGAATGACAACCTCTTCTATGCACGTAATCACTTGTAGAGTGTTGAAACAACCAGTCTATCCCCAAGATGACGTCAAAGTCTGCCATCTCAAGTTTATTTAGGTTGCGTCCAAATTTTCATCCATCCATTAATATGATTCAATCATTGCTCATAACACTCATTTAAAACAACATTTAGTCCCAAAAGGGCTTAAACTAGAGAAATCTGGTATAAGGTCTTAAGAGCTCGTGTAGTTCCTTTCTCTCTTAGTTTTTCAAAGACTATTGCTTGAAATCTCATATTGCACTCATTAGCTTGTATTTCTTTTATCCTTGATGTTCTACCTTGCTCTCTCTTCCGTATACCTCGAAAAATCTTGTGATTGTTACTTCATATCCCAAGTCTATCTATAAGCATTAGGGTATATGCTTATAAATTCATTAATTCAGCCAAACTATTTGGTCTTTACTTAATCATATCCCTCAACATTGGGCATAACTCAATTATCATTGTATTAAATCGAGTACTACTTATGCCATGACTTATCCGTGTATCCATTCTTAAATTTGCCTTTAGGAATCTTCTACCTTGTCAAAATTCATACCGATATAACCCTCTTTAACTCTACTTGAGTGCTATCTATTTCCTTACTGGCTACTCTTGATAGTTCTCATTTTTGCTCATGCACTCTTTTACAGACATGATTCATATCCATCCATTTAGCAATCTCAAAACAAATTCTCCATCACATCATCTGAGTTCCATTGGCTATAACATTTAAGCTGAATCCAATCATCTTTCTTTCAATAATTCCATTATCACTAAACATTTTTATCATCAAAGGTCAGGGAGTTTATGAATCAGAATGTGCATCCAAAATAATTCTTTTCCTTCTTTCAATTATCATAATGACAACCACTTGCTTTATCTAGCGAATCTAGGTTTAAATCAGGAGTAAATCTGTGATCACCCAACCGGCATCAATAGCTTGTTAAGTTGCACGGTGGTCCAAATACATGGAAATAGAGACTTTATAGTTCTTAACCTCATGGTTACAGGTTCTATTGAATATATAATGCCATTGGTCGAGGCACTACAGGAGTAAATCTGGAGAAGATTTCATACATCAGTATATCAGGTATAAATCTGGAAAAAAAATTTCGTACATCAATAAATCAGGTATAAATCAGTAGATGTACGCTCAACATGATTAAGCATTTAACTTTTCATTCAGTTCGTATCTCTGTTCATGTTGTCGATCATGAGAATGGTGCAGATTGGTATAATCAGGACTAATACTAAAGAAACAATATCTATGACTTCAATTGACAGGTTAAATCAAGAAGGTATCCTGTCAAGGTACGAGAATTAAAATCTGGTATGTGCATCCTCTATAATCATAAGAGTAAATCAACAATGCACCGCATTCTATATAAACTATCTTGCCATATGGCCACAATATATTCGATCCTTGCTGAAAATGTTTAAGGCTTCATCTTTAGAAAATATTCCTCAACCCCTGTTGGATCATTCTGTCATAATGCAGCTATTCCATACTTCGGTGGCTGACAAGGGTAACCACCTTGATACACTGCTTGTTGTGCATGAAACTTCTGCACTGGGGTATGCATTACTGGGACTTGTTGTATGATAGGTACTGTGTGCTAACATGTACTGGGGTACAGTGTTGCTACTAGTTGGTACCGTACTTGGTTTGACCCGAAGGTGTTGGTGTAGCATCGGTAACTTGGATAGCAACTTGCATAGTCGGTCTCATTTGTGGTTGTTCTTGTATTTTAATGTGTGGCCTTTATTCTCCTATCTCTGTTGGATTCATCCCGAGATCTTTTCCTTTTCCTTTGCAGGGAATTAGGCATTACTAGCCATTCTCTCCTTCCTTTGTCATACATCGAGTTTCACATCTTGTGAGTACCAACTCGGTATTCAATTTTCTGCTTTACAGAAGCTCCCTTCTTGCTACTGTACTATATCCTTGTATACTTGGATAACTACCCAACTTATAGATAATTTCCTATATTGTTTGTTTATTAGGATAATTTTTGGTCTTCTCTTTCTGTGTGAGTGTATATATATGGTTCCACATTTTATATGTACATTATCATCTTGTTTAATTTCTGTCTCAACCAACACAGGTGCTTATGGTTTGTTTGTATTAAAGCTTTTAATTCATCCTAACTCAGTTCATGGACTCCAGTGGAAGTATTCAGGTTTAATGGGTAAGGCCTACGAGATGCTCTGATACCAAGTTGTCACACCCCAATTCCGCACCATTCGGAACGGTGTGATGAACCGTCAACAAACCAACGGTTCAACCAAGATCTCAAAATAGGTTATCCCACATATGATAAACCAAAACACATCCACATTAATCAGAGGTAATAAAGTAAATAGCGGAAGTCTTACAGATAATGAACTGAGGTCTAATCATGATAAATAATTAATATTTCATTTATTTCCAAGTAACCAAAATATAATTTAATACATATTACAATATCCAAATACGCAAACTAAACACTACGCGTGTCCACCGCTGAAACGCTCGCTTAACGAACCATGTTCGTCCTCCACAGCTTGCTCATCATAACCGCCACATGTTCAAATGTTGGCGTGCCGACATAATCTTCAATCATAGTACCTGCAACATCAGAAACTAAAAAGAATTGCGCGTCGCGTTTATTGACTCCGCCTCTATACACGAGTGTGTGACGTTACCCGAAGATCACGTTTATCGTCAACTCACATGCACCTAACCATGAACATTATATAACAAAGGTTACGTTTATTGCTATATAGTGCCATACCAACACGTAAGCCCCTGTTGGCGAGGGTTGCAAACTGGGCTCACAACTAACCAATCCTAATGCCAAACAGTGTATCCAAGGCCTCACCCCAGCATCCTTAGAATGCCCATAGAAATAGAGCTAAGGCCCCCCGGTAGAGTCAGAGACTACAAGGACCGAGACCACCTCCCCCGATACTCTACGACATAATAGTTCGCTAAAGTAATGGTGACACGACGATGCCAATGCACAAGACTTGAGTTAGAGATACAGCTAAAGTGCGGAGACCCGCCAAAGGTTAACGTTTATTGACGTTCTCATCACACCTCCCCTGATACTCGCTCGCATCAAGCACATCAACCACACACATACAAGCACATGCCTATTCCTATCATCATCATCATCATCATCATGTTATAAACAATAAAGTAAATATGCATGAACAAGTAATAGAAATATTGGATGGCATGCTGTATGCACATTACAAACATATTCGCATAGAATCAAGCATAGCACAGGACTCAAGAAATAGAAAACAGTTTATTATTAACCAATTTAGTTTGGAGTTAAGGTTCCTCACCTTTGCTTGTTATTAGATCCTCTTCCAAACTTTAGAATCACCTTTATATTGTTATTATATTGCTAGCAAACCTAACAAAGTCGATAGAATTTAATTAGAATTAATTTCCAATTTAAAAACCATGCTGTTAACTGAGGGTCGATCAGAGGGTCGATGCTCAGAATGCATAGGGTCGATGGGTCTATCGACCCTACCCTCTGTCTGAACTTCCCGAATGCTGAGGGTCGATGGTCAGAATGCATAGGGTCGATGGGTCTATCGACCCTGTGTGCGACCCTCGGTGCACTCTGGTCCAATTTCCAATTTTTAATTCATTCTTCATGTTTGGGGTCCTATGGCTTGCTTCCACCATTCATTCTATACATGTTCTATGGTTTAGAACTATACTTTATTCACCTACATGGTTTCAATGAATTTCTCTATGGTTTTCCATGAAAACCTAACCATGAATGGATGATTTGGGTTTCTCCTAAGTCATATCCTCTTCATAAACCATTCTAAAGTCTTAACTAAATCATGGGGAATGTATTCATACCTTAGTTTTGCTGAGATTCAGAGTTGCTCTGAATTTCCTCTTCTTCCTTAGCCTTTTCTTCAAGTTTTCCTTCTCTTCTTCTCTTCCTTCTCTTCTCTTTCTCTCAATCCAATTAGGGTTGTAAAAGGAGTGAAAGAGGCTTAGGGACGTCCTATTTATAGAGTAAAACCTCCCAAAATAAGTCCCATTGAGTTTAGGAAAGGTTCCTATCGAAATTAGGAAGGTTTCCTAATTTTCGGTTCGTGCTGTTTTTCCCGAGTACAGAGGGTCGATTGTGAGGGTCGATGAGAGGGTCGGACAACTCATAGACCCTCATCGACCCTGGTTGAGGGTCGATGGTGAGGGTCGATGGGAGGGTCGGACAACTCATAGACCCTGCGACCCATGGTTGAGGGTCGATGGTGAGGGTCGATGGGAGGGTCGGACCTGCCTGTTAAAACATGCGACCCTACCCTCATTTTGACTGTTTTTGAGTAAATTTTTATATTGGGTCTTGGGTTTCTTCACACACTTGGTCCACTTGGCTCGACCATGATATGTAGACGGATCCCGACACGAAATATAAGGTTAGGCCGGGTTCGTGGCGTGCGGGTCTTACATATCTCATCCTACAACCAGCACTCTTCAAACAATAATAAACCTCAACGTCAGGTTTGTGGTCGTTTTGGCCACATTGCATTATCTTGTTATCACATATTTATTAACACCTATCAACTCAACCTGTAGCCAACATGGTAGTAATAAATCCTCCTCATATTGATGCATGGTATCCCGACTCTGGTGCGACGGATCACATTACAGCAGATATGAACAATCTCTCAGTGCGGACTGATTTTCATGGACCTGATCAGGTTCAGGTTGGCAACGGACAAGGTTTGCATATAACTCACACTGGTCACTCAAAATTATTTTCTACAAGCCATTTACTTAATTTGAATACTATTCTTCGTGTTCCTTTTATTTATAAAAATTTGCTCAGTGTCTTAAAGTATACTAATGATAATGACGTGGTGTTTGAATTTCATCTAACTTTTTGCAATGTCAATGATCGATCCCTGAAGAAGGTCCTTCTCAAGGGCCAACTTGATGGTGGCCTGTACCGTCTAAATAATACTTCACTGCCTACATCAAATTCCATGTCTCCTAAAGCTCTCGTTGGTGTGCATGCTTCCATAGACATATGGTATCAACAGTTAGGGCATCCCTCTCCAGATATCACCAAGAAAATTATCTCCTTGAATATATTGGCAATAGAAGGCAGTAATAAAGTCTCGGTTTGTTCCTCTTGCCCATTAGGCAAATCTCACAAGCTTCCATTTTATGCTTCTACTTATGTTTCATTCGGCCCCTTAGATTTAATTCATTCTGATGTATGGGGACCATCTCCTGTCTCTTCTTATAATGGTAATCGATTTTATGTCAGTTTTATAGACAATTATAGCAAATATTGTTGGTTCTTTTCCATGTACACAAATCTGATGTTTAAAATTTTTTTTTCAATTATTTAAACGACAAGTAGAAAAGTTTTTGATCAACCAATCAAAGCTATGCAGACAGATTGGGGTGGTGAATACTGTAATGTTTCTAAATTTTTGGAAACAATTGGCATTCTTCATCGTCTCTGAACTAACTGGGTTGCAACATCTCCTGGCCAAAGTCAACCTTTGTCACTCTCCAAGACCAGTTCTATGGTGTCATAATCTAGGGGCAACTTACCTCTTTATCAATCCTAGGTTTCACACACGAACAAAACATGTTGTTCTTGATTTTCATTTTGTACGGGAAAAAGTTACTGCCAAGGAGATTGAAGTTCAGTTGTTATCTACAAAGGATCAACTGGTCGATATTCTTACAAAGCCCCTATCGACTTAGCGATTCTCTTTCCTGCGTGGCAAGCTCACAGTGTATACAACCCCGGTTCGTATGAGAGGGGGTGATAAGAATCTTAGTGATTCCCACAATCTCAATGATCTCAGTGATTCACATAATCTCAGTGATTCACGCAATCTCAGTGATTCACTCAATCTCAATGATTCAGACAATCTCAATGATTCACAAAATCTTACCGATAATAGCTGGTGGAAGATTCTGATGTCCCATTTGACAACCAATACCAAGATTTGAATTTTGAATCTCTTTTGTATCAGTGTAATTAAAGATTTGTTAATGATTTCTCTCCTAAAATAAAAGGAGTAAATCAATTCATATCTATATCCTGAAAAATCTATATATACAAGACTTTTCATAAGATAAAATCATCTGAGAGTTTATTCAATCTCAAATTCTTTACATAGCCACAAATCAGGACAGTAAGTCCTAGTAACTGAATTCTGCCCACTAGCTGCGCGTTTAGCCAGACCATCCGCAACAGATTTCACTTCCCAACTCTAAATAACTAGTGTTCAATAATCATTTATTAAAGATGGTGATTTCGGATGGTTTTATTTGGGTTGGACTTGTCTATAGGTCTATTGTCTTGATGTTACCATTGGACTGCCACTGGATTCAGCATTGATCTTTTACCTTCCACTACCAAAAAGCCCGTCTGGATTTTTTTTTTTCAATTGATGGGTAGGTCCCAAGTTGAATTCATGACCTCAAACGTGTTGATCTTACATTTGGATGTTGGTTTCATCAAGAAAACGTATATCCCCCTGTTCCAGTCATAGAATAGATGAAATAAATCAAAAAATAGATTTTTGTTCAAGAATGAAATCTTATTGGAACGTGTATGTATTCTGTCCCACTGACATAAAGGTACGGATCCATCTTTATCTTTATAGGCTTAATGGAGTGAAAGAGCTTCCCCAAGCTTCTTGATGATCACTCAAGTGATAAAATTTTTGATCATTTACTTAAAATAACAAAAATCCCTTTTCTTGCCCCTTAAAAAAATAAAAGAAAATAAAAAATTTAATGAAATGGGTAAAGAATGTATTTTAAAAGTATTAATGATGCTGATCAAAGTATTTGTTTGATGATGCAGGTGCTTCACGTCTTTTCCTTTTTTTTTTATTTTTTTTTTGTTTTCCCAGGGAAAGAAAAGAAAGGGGAAATCTGAAGGGAGAAGAAAGAGTTACTGTCCATCAGCGTTTCTATTAATACCCTTTGTACATACAAGTGGTATTATTAATTTTTAACTGTAGTCAGTCTATGGAGGCCATGGTATCGATGGAGACGCGTTAGGGATACGGCAGTAGAAAAAAGTGAGGATCGTTGTGTGATGATGATTGATGACAGGGCGGAGGGATCTGAGGTCTTTAATTTCACGTGGGTATTTTATTATGTTGCCTACCCAATAAAATAAAAGTAAAACAAAGAACAGAGTGAGAAAATTTGTGGGTATCTATTATTAATATTAAAATTCTTTTGTGTTCATAGTCAACCAACAGAGGCTTGTAAATTGCAAGAATACAGTTCTTGTTTATTCCTAAATTTTCTTCAGTGGGAATTTTCAAACATCATTATTTTGTTGTCTCCAGATTTTACAATACCCCTGTGTGTTGCAATTGTTCTGGATTCCGCGTTTGAATTGAAGAGGAAGCCACGTGCTTTCTCTCTCTCTCTCTTACGGATTCATATTTTTTTTTTCCAAGAGTTTCTGAAAAAGAGGTGACACCCCCATTAGATGGATGACACTTGGGGGTCGGGTGAATCCAAACTCTCCATTCGACCGACACCCCTTGTTGATTCAGTTTGTCGACTCGATGTCAGTCTGGATGGAGATTCGGATTCACCCGAGCCCAAGATGTCGTCCATCCAATAGGTTGTGCCACCTCTCCTCCAGAAACTCTTAGAAGAGAGGATTTGAATCCCCCTTGCGTTGTTCTACTTTTTTTTTTCTTTTGCAATCTCTGTGATCGAAACATTTGATGGGGATGAGATCATGAGATGAGGGTGTTTTAGAAATGGGATCATGGTTTTAGGTATTATCAGTTGTGATCGATACGGATACCTCCAATAAGAAATCGAGACAGATACTTGATTGATATTTGTCCGACACAGGTTGATAGTAGTAGATACGTGGATAATATTGACATACAAAAAAGTTATGCAACATCAACATAATAGTTGATACATAACGTATGAACATGTACAATATTTGGAATCCAATCATTTCTCACATCTAAGGGTCCCACACTCTAGAGTTAGGTCCCACACTATATCAACGATGATAGGATCTCATAAAAAGTACATATACATACACAGGTGATCCCAACTCATAGCCTACAGATAGTGATATTGATTTTGATACCATGAATTAAAATCATGATTAATGGTAGATCTAACAAGTAACACCTATATAAAGAAAAAAAAATTGTCAGATCTAACGGCGTACAACTCTGCTGACAATATAAATCCAATTAAAATTAAGAAATATCAAAGCTTAGGAATTAGGAGCAGTGATTTTCATTGTTGTGGAATTTTGCCTTGAAAAAGAAGATGAAAATAAAGAATTGAAAAAAAATTGTTTATTTGGAATGATTAGTGTAAAGCAACAATAAATTAATTAATTAAAATCAGGACGAAAAGGGGAATTCGGATTCTTTAAGGAAAGGTATAAAGATAAAAGTGGAAGCTATCGTAATAATACCAGACTTTTGTACCTTTTTGGGGATGCAGTATAGAGCCATAGGGAGTGGAGAGCATTTACAGCTTTGTAACAGTGCCGTGCTGCCCTGGAATTCCCTCAAATGAAGATTTGTTGCTCTCGCACGTTAGGTCGGTGTCCTCGATTGCCACTATGAACATGGTTTTAGGTATATGTTATTCCATCCGTTGATTCATATTGGTATCAACTGTGGTCGATACAGTATCTTTTTGTTGAATCGATATAGATATTAATATCTTATCTGATCGATATAAACTGATACAGGTTGATATTAACCGATATTAGTTAACACGTGACTAACACCGACTGATACTTTATTATATCAAAAAAATATGCCACATCAACATATACCCAATACCCAAAGAATACTAACAAATAATCGTATTTAATATCAATATCGATATCGATACCAATGCCAATAGCGTGAACTAAATCCGAGAATACGAGGACAATGAGAACATGGGATTGTGATGGAAAGGGGGTTGTTGGGGTTTATGAGTCCCCACCTTGTGAAATCATCTTTTTCAATCATTTCAGAATAGAGTGGGGGATAAAAGAGTTGGCACTTAGATTTAAGCTTAGAACCTATACATTCTTTTTACTTTTTAGCAAACAAAACTAATTCCAAAAGATGGTTAATCCACATTCAGGTTGTGTTTGGTGTAATTTTTGTTTTTAATTTTTATTATTTTTTAAAATATATTTTTGAAAATCATTTTTGATAAAAAATAAAAAGTCATTTGATAACCACAATCAAAAATATATTGTAAAATGAAAAAAAAAAATTTGATATGCTATGTTAAAAAATAATTTTGAGATGCTCTTTCCTCTTCCTCTGTCAAGAACATCTGTTTCTGAATGCACTGATTATGCAATACAGAGCATCTGTTCTTGAAGGCACTGATCATGCAATTGATAGGAGTGTCTCAAGACTGAAGAATAAGACAAGCATTTAATCCCCCTCTATTGCCTACTCCACCAAGACAAAATGTTTCCGACTTCAAATCCAACCATTTGCCCTTTCTCATGAAACTGCTGAGAAAATATATCATATTTATCAATGAAACATCAAAGATTGAAAACAAATTAACGTAAATTTCATGTAATTTTTTCTACAACTCAGAGAAGATAAATTACAACCAAAAAAAAAAAAATCAAGAGAGATCTATAAATTTGTTGATCTAATTCTCTCGAGTCTCTGTTTCTCCGCAACTGAACCTAATCTTCCGCCAAAAACTAAAAATAAATAATAAAAAAAAAAAAAGCCCCAAAAAAAATAAGGTATTAAAAAATACCCAACTATCATCATATCTCCCTAGATTAACACAAATCCACTAACTAAAACTGTTCTTCATAACAAATTAACAAAAGAAAGAAATTTTTTTTTTGAAAGTTTAACTATTTAGTTCTTCTCAACCTGCTCACTTGTCAAGTTTGAATCAAAGAGAATGTAAAATTTAAAATCCATGACAATAAGAGAGTTTTCAATCAATGTCTCTTAGTTGTCTAGTCTTATAATTATTTTTTCTTCGTTTTCTAGAACTGTTAAATCTTCAAGAACCCTCAAAATCATTAGCTAGCTACTTAATTTTTAGGAAAATTATTCATAGTTCCCCTAAACTTATCCATAATTCCAAAAAATTTCATTACTTCGGAGGAAATTACTTGAACATTCCCTTCTTTGCAAAGATTGTTACAGACCTGTCCATTGCGACATGCTATTAAGTGATAAGTCATCTCGATCAAACTGATTTAATTATAAAGTTGCCCTTAAATTGATATGAACTTATCTTTTTATTCTTTTTTCATTTGAATTTTTTCGATATAACATAAAGAGGCAATGATTAGTAGAGCCGTATCAGTTATGGGCTGTCTTCTCCTGCTCATTTGAGCTTCTACAGGTTCTTTTTACTCTTTTTTCCCCCTATTTAATGGCCTCTAGGTGGTGCCGTGGTGGGTTCCTCTGAACCCTTTTCTTTTTCTTCAAATTTTGAAGTGTCGAGGATTGGATCTGAATCACTTCTTCCTGGTCTACCTGTAGATTTGGATCCAATTGAGTCTCGGATTGGTCTGGTGAAAGGCATAGGCAATCCATGTATGAAGCTTAAAAACGAAACGGAAGATCTTGTCCGCGGTCCAAAAATCTGAAATTTCCAAGTTTCCAACTACTATCTGTCTCGATTAATGACTGGTCATCGTTGAAAGTTGAATCGTAGGTTTATTCTACAAGTCCTTTTTTAGGATGCAGGGATGGAACAGAAGAAAAACTATCTTCCCCTTCCTCGCTTTACTCTTCTCTGCCTTCATAGTAGCTTCAATTCTCTATAGTGAGCTAAACATTAAGCAAATACATGAACTCAAAGACCAACAAATTTCCATCTCACACACATCTCACCTCACTCACCTCTGTTTCTTCCAAAGCTTCTAGCAACAATTACCCAAAATTAGCTGCAGGTTGGTTTTGCTCCTTTTCTTTTTCTATTTCATTTATCTAGATCTGCTTTCCCTTTCAGTCGTCATTCTCTGATTCCCTCAGTCTCTTTTTCCCCTTGAAGCATTAGTTCCAGTTCCATCCATAGATGACTTGTTTTCTTTCCGAATAGCAGATTATAACCTAGAAACCTTTAGGAACACGCATACCATGATAAAAATGAACTTTGTCAAAATCGAATTTGAATAGGCACAAGAGATAAGCATACTTGTCACACCCTAATTTTTAGGTTAACCGGAGGTGTGGTCGAACCGTCAATGAATCGGCTCAACTTCTCCCAAAATCACGAAAAATCGTGTTCATCATAACCAACCACCAAATCCCAACCACATCACCATAAATCAGAGTTTAAATAAAATTGCAGAATGTCATATATTAAATGAAATTGAGTGTCTAATGATAAATTAAATATAATATCTAGAATTCAAACTATTGTAATAAAACATACCAATAATAATAATTCCCGTCAATCACAATCAATATAATAATCCCGGAATCTAAACTGAAATAAAGCTAAACTAAACTAGTATGACTATGGAGATGGTGACACTCCGTTTAGCTGACGACGCAGTCATCACACTCGCACAGCTCGTCATGACTCTTCTCCTCAACTACTTAAGTCTCCACCCGGGCAGGTTAGAGACCGTCAATGCGTTGACATAGTCCGCTACGGTGTTTCTTGCAACATTAACTAAAAAAAAAATACGATCATGGGGTGAGGTCTTATGCATGAGCTTAGTGAAAAACAGAAAAGCAAGCAAGCAACAATGCACGATAAGTAATCACTAGCAAAGTCTGCTATAATGTCTGTCAGGTGTTATGGTAAGGCCTGACCATACTTACCCAAGCTGACCACAACCTCCATGCATGAGAGAGAATGGATACTCACCCAGTTTGCTCCAACAACACTAGTGAAGTCACACATCTCCCAGTGTAGATGGTGATAGGGCTGAGACCCAACCGATGATGCTCCAATGAACATCATCGAGACCTCCCCCTCATCCCCATCTCACACCAGTACCTAACCCCTACTGGCTAGGCTTACACACATGGGAATAGTGCTATTAACTAACCCTACATGTCATCATATGCACCCCAGTGATATCCCAGCAGATATCCTAGACCGTCTGTCTACTCCCCCATTTAGATGTTGTCAATTAGTAAAGATACAAGGCAATGCATGGCAAGGTCTAGGAGGTGAACTTGTTTAGCAATTTTCGATCCTTCACCAACTTCTCTACTCAGACAGCAATCGTCACATAATCACAATACATAGGTAAAATGTGAATGCATGCAATATACAAATATTGGATGACATGTTATTCATCAAGGATGCAACATAGTCAGGCAAGTTATTAAAAATACTCCAAAATAAGTTCATGGTTCTGTCCCTCACTTGATGTCCTAGTGTTTCGGTAGTTTACACCACATGGTTCGATCTTGTTTACGCATGTGCCAACTAATTATATTACGTGGGGTTATTAGATTTACATTTAGTATAATTCCCTGATTTTTTACCTCTCAGAGGTGTTCGGTTGTAGTCTCTGGTTGGAGACTGTGGCCAGATCCTCCTTCCAGATGGGTCAGGATCCTCTCTGGTCTTGTCCTATTGCAGCTCTATTTGCACAGTGGTACAACTGGTACTCCGACTGATCCATCATAGGGGCTTTCGGGTCTTGTCTAGTCACAACTTCGGTTGCAACACGGTTGCGACAGTGTTGCAACCGGACCCACGACCAGACTACCCAAAGGGCCAGGACTGTTTTCAAGCCTGTTCAGTTGCACGGGTTTGCAAT
Source organism: Protea cynaroides (assembly GCA_028583415.1). Classification (NCBI taxonomy): domain Eukaryota; kingdom Viridiplantae; phylum Streptophyta; class Magnoliopsida; order Proteales; family Proteaceae; genus Protea; species Protea cynaroides. Next base: position 66,319,944 of record CM053266.1, on the reverse strand, counting down.
TGAACCTCCTTCAGGACCTGCTTCTGGACTCCCATAGTAGAAGTCCGTGGCTGATCCCTAAGTTGGAGTTTCGACGATATGTCACCAATCCTATTTTATGGCTTAATGTGTTTAGCTACTATTGCTAATCTTAAGCCTGGGATTCATAGCATTACAACTTTTAGTTAGATTCCAGGTCTAAGCCGGAAAGACTTTAGCAAGGTTTTCTTACCTTAACTGAACAAAGTTGCCCCATTTTGGTATTAATGGAGAATGAAGGTTTCTCCTTGGCTGGAGGGTAAGGTTCTCCTTACTCACAATATTCACCTTACTCAATCTACAACCGAGAAGGTATAGAACTTACTGGCAATCCATTCGAGTTTGAATGCCTAGGGTTGAGTGGTTGGAAGCTCGTCAGCGAAGTCTCCTACCGTTCTTCACCTTCTTCCTCCGACCTTTTTTTCTCTTATGAGAATGCGTCAAATTTCTTAGAGTGAATGCGTAACTCTAAGGGAGGGAATGAGGGAGTTTTAGTTTGAAAAGGAGTTCCCCCCTTGATTAGGACTCTCTAATGGGTAGGGAACTAGGAATATGCTAACACGTGTCGATCGATGGGAAGAGGTAAACAGGTTTCTTTCCTCCATACATAGAGAAGTAGTTAGACGGGAGCTAGAACCCATAAGGTTTTTTTATGGGTCCAGGGAATACCCTAACTTCCCCAACTTGCGAATTCGAAAAGTGTCCATTGGTAGACAGGCTCTTTAGCCTATCCGGATGAAGAGTCCAGTCCCACAAGATTGGGAACCCTATGATCGAATTGTCTGCAACCGGACCTATTTTGATTGTTCCTGGTCCAAATAGCATCATGACTTCTAATATACACACATCCATGGTTCTAAATTTCAGTTTCAGGCCTAGTTTCAGCCAAAGCCAAAAATGAAATTTTAGCAGAAATGGCAAAACCTAGCCAAAATCTATTTTTTTTTGTTTTAAAATGTAATTTTAGAGGAAAGAAAAGGGTAATACAAGACAGAGAACAGTATAGACGAGGGATAATATACAACACACAACACTTATTTATGACTAATATTATTTAAATAAATAAGCAAACACCCCCATTTGAATCTAATAAAAATAGTCTAAAATTCAAATTTCAACAGAATACAAAGTCAAATTTTCAGTTGAAGAACAAAAATTGGATTTTCGATCTCGGGGCAATTTTTGACTTCAAATGTAAGTTTTTTCTCCAATCTGAAAATTCTATAAATATTATTAGAGTAAAACATCATTAAAAACCAAGAGTCTACCAAATTAATCTTTTGTTTTGATGTCCAAAAAATTATTTCCATTAAGATGACTTTAAACAGTATTTGTATATTCCGAATAAGATTTGACCAAAGCATAACTGCTTCAATATAACTCAGATTCAAGCAATGTCAAAGTTGTTGGAAAGTTAGAATAATCAGCTTTGTAAAAAATCTGAGATTGCTTGGATCTAAATTATATTAAAGGAGTTACGTTCCGGTTAAACCTTGTTTGGAGTATGCGAATGCTGTGTAAAGTCGTTTGTATGAAAATAATTTTTTGGACATCAAAAAAAGATTATTTTGACGGATTCTTGATTTTTATTGTTGTTTTACTCTAATAAAATTTATAGAATTTTAAGATTGGAGATGAAAGTTAGCATTTGAAAGTTGAAAATCGCCCTACGATCGAAAATTCAGTTTTTATTTTTGAATAGAAAGTTGACATTTTATTCTATTGGAATTTGAATTTTACAGTATTTTTATTGATCCAAATTTTTTTTTTGGCAGGGGGTGTTTGCTTATTATGAATAATATCTTACGTAAATAAAATATAAAAGTTAATAAATATTTACTTAAATGATATTTATC
>CM053266.1:66154145-66317570 GCA_028583415.1 Protea cynaroides | reverse complement strand
CTCCTACACTCAAAAGACAAAAAGGAAGACATTCTAAGAATAGAAGAAGAAGAGAGCCAGGGGAAGCTGCCAGTTTAGACTTTAGAAAAAGAACTAGTACTATGAAATGTACAAGATGCAAGCAGTTGGGACATAACAAAAAGACATGCCAAGGACCACCTATGAAACGGAAGGAAAAGAATGCAGAAAAGGTTTCTTATTCTTGTTAGTCTTGCTTTATATTGATTCTTCTTCCAAGAAATGTTGTAGTGACTTGTTACTTTTTTATGTTAATATGTGCTTATTGTAGAGGCCAAGAACTACGAGAAATGAGAATGATGCGTCATCTTCCTAGGTCCAAACAAGGTCCCAGCAAGCTACACAGTCATCAACAAATACTTTGCAAGATAAGGTGATAGATAAGATGGCAAAGAAATCTGAAAGAGTCAGGGTAAGATAAAGTGTGTTTTTATATATTCCGCAAGATTTAACTGTTTATTATTTGTGCAACTTATATTTTACAGGGTACTAAAAGAACTAAATCAGGGCAACAAAGTGCAGACCCTAAAAATGGGCAACAGGTATGATATTTCATTGAGAATGTCTTGGAATTATGAACTTGCTATATGAGAGCTTCTGGTTTAGACTTGCTATATGAGGATTATGAACCTATATTCCTGCAATCTTATTTTTAGTTTAGACATAGAGATCTGGTTTAAACCTGCAATATGTATGCTATAGAATAGTATCTAAAAAGAATAAATTTGAGCTACCCCCCATAATAGTTTCAAAACATCACCTACCACCCATACGTTTCAAAAAACATCAACTACACCCAAGTAACTGACGGAAGTGACGAAAATGAGTGATAGACCGTTTTAGCCTTTATCTCCTAAAGTTGAAGCAAGGAGAAATGACACAGCGGCGATATCCCTACTGCAAGATCTTTTGAGCTACCGAAAATGGCGTAAATCAGAGGAGACACAAAAACTTGAACCTACAACGAACAAAGAAACAATTCATTTTTTCTGATCATTTGGAAAAGCTGAATTAGTGAATAGCAGAGAAGACAACTAAAACAACTTACAGAGGCCAATAATGGGAGGAAGATTAGCGAGCTTAGCATAACTAATCCCTTGAGGAATTGCAAGACTAGTGATGGTGATACCAGTAAGGAGAACGTAGCAGAAGAGACGTAAGTTGTATTTGGGAAGCCATTCGATGATCGTGATGAAGTATTGAAGGGCCTCCTTGGTTTGATTAAGGAGGAGTTGGTTCACTTTTGAATTGGTGGAAAGGATCGTCGGGGAAGAATGTCTCTTTCAGACGGATTTGAAAGACGTGAAAAAGCTTCTTGGCCTTGGGAAGTTCACCTTCTGGATAACATCAGTCTCGCTTGAGCCAGTCATGGCTGAATGGCTTCACTCCTTCACAGAGGGAGAAGGAATAGAGAGGATATCGATGGTGATACCAGCAAGGAGATCGTAGTGGAAGAGACGTAAGTTGTATTTGGGAAGCCATTCGATGATCGTGATGAAGTATTGAAGGGCCTCCTTCGTCCGATTAAGTGGATTTGGTTCACTTTTGAATTGGTGGAAAGGATCGTCGGGGAAGAATGTCTCTTTCAGATCGGATTTGAAAGACGTGAAAAAGCTTCTTGGCCCTGGGAAGTTCACCTTCTGGATAACATCAGTCTCGCTTGAGCCAGTCATGGCTGAATGGCTTCACTCCTTCACAGAGGGAGAAGGAACAGAGAGGATACTGATACCCTGTCCGGTGTTTCTGCTAGAAAGTTGTAGGAATGGAAAATGAGGATACTGATACCCTGATTGAGAGTAGAGCATACCTTCAAACACGGCTCCAGCTCGTAGGTGATGGGGAAGAAGACCACTGCGTCGTCGTCGGTGGACACTATCAAAGGAAGTTTCTTTCCTCTGATTTCTTCCGTTGAAGTCGGGCTTAGGTTTAGGTTTAGTTTTCATTTTCTTTTTTTATTTTTATTTTGCTAAGAGGGTCAGTTAAGTGAGTGAGGGTAAAAAAGTCTTTTAACTTATCTATTAGGGTATTATAGTCCATTTCATATTCTTTTTTGATGACATCAGCAACTAACGAGATTGGTTTAACGGAATGGACCTATTTGATTAACGGTGGTAAATGTTTGGGTGGTAGTTGATGTTTTTTGAAACGTATGGGTGGTAGGTGATGTTTCAAAACTATTTTGGGGGGTAGCTGAAATTTATTCTATCTAAAAACTCCTTACCAATTATACTAATCTGATTTTTAGTTTCTGTTTTCTGGTTTTAGTTCATTGCCTCATAGGGCTTATTGACTTCCTAAGCAAGACTAATGGATTTTGGACTTTTTCTTCGTCACAGCCCTATGAGGCAATGAAAATATGGAAACATTGTTGATGTAGATGTTATAAGTTTTCAGACCTTCATTGCATGACTTTGAGTTAATTTGATAAACTAGATGTATAATTAGTTCTTTCTTCATTTCTGGTTTTTCTATATTTTTTTCTATTGCTTTGGAGAATTGTTATGAATCCTACCACTCAAAGGAAGGATACAGAGTGGCAAGAAGGGGTGATCAAGAAGACCAAGAATCTCCTTTTCTGTCTGTGCTGGGAGTAGCTTATTTCTACTGGCAAGTGATGCCTTGTCCATCACTTTCATCGCAAAAAAAGTGTTGGTTCCCCTGAGTTCAACAACATACACACTCCCAATATCACCATAACCGGGGAACTTGAGGAGCCGAAAATGGCTGAGACCATCACCACCAGTGTGGGGTTTGAGGGGTGCATTAGAGTTCTCTAAGCTGTCACTGCAGGTGCTATTGCAGCTCAGTCAGCCAATGTTGATGACATAATCACTTGTATTTGCATCACTTGTCTTTGTGCCAGGTGGTGTAGTTGCTCCCATCGGTCCTGTTGTTGGTTGGCCTATTGTGATAAACATCGCTGATGCTGTTTTTGTTTCTGAATTTGTAGGCATTGTTGGGCATGGTTGTGGGGTTGAGCTGCAAATTGAATCAAAGCTAGTTGTATCATTTGGATCCATTTTTCTTGGTTTATGTGGAGGATTACTGCTCGTATCGATGCCACTTTTGTCTGTATTAAATATTTCTACTCTTGGAAGGAACAATTATAATGGATTGTTTGTATTATAAATTTCTACTTTTGAAAGGAACAATTACAATGGAACTTGTCTGTATTATAAACCACTCAATTTGGTTATAGAGCAGTTAGAAATTCAGTTTTGATGACTTCTCTGGTTGGCAATGGATGTTATTTTTATTTCTATTTGATAAATATGAATTTACAGCATGGTAAGATCTATCTATTTCTTTAATCCCACATGGGAAGTGGTATTAAGATGAAACAGTTTGAAGTGCAGGTGTGGGTTAAGAGACTCAAGAATGAGAGGGCACACTTTAGTCCCACATGGAAGGCTTTTTTGTTCTAAAATAAACTGCTATCAAGCCATATGTTATGAGTTGGTCTATACTGGGCAACTAAAATTAACATTCTCAATAGGGTCCTTTCTCAATATTATAATCTCCTGCAGTACATCATAATTTACCAGACAAGAAGAAAATTGGAAAGTACCAGATGGCATTACATTCTTTTCACTCTTTGAGAACGGCAAGGATGAATACATAAGAGAATGCTATATCCCTAGAGTAATATATTGCCTTCATACACATGTATACTCTACAACAAATATAAGAAACTGTTTGGACCAAATGAAACTAGTCCAAAAGCTTGCATATATGATAGTTGGATCCAGAATCTCCGTTCCATGTCCAATTATTTGTTTTCTAACTTCACGTATAGAAGGATCCATGCTATTACATGAACCATAATCCAAATTAATTCAAGGATACAAAACCACTATCTATTAGTGTAAGGGGAGTGGAGAAGTTCAAAATCAGCAATTATATTGCCTCCAAACATGTGCCTAAAACACATTCAAATAAATTGAGAACAACAAAAGAGCATTCAAGGAGATACAATAGCTCAATATCCCTTATGTAAAATTACATATCCCTTACATAATTTGGAAACAAAGAACACATCTAACATTGTCAAGGAGCTTTTTGTCAGGATTCTTCAGATCTAGTGTCTCGATAGCACCAAGAAGCTCTTCAAACACCCTAGTATTATGCACATGACCCCTAATTACTCCCCTTAAGTACCCTCTCAAATAATCCGGGGAAGTAGTTCTAGCGGTTGCTGTATTCAACGCCTGGTTCTGTGAGCTTTGACCAATCTCCGGTGTTATCGGTGACCGGACCTATCTCTTGTGTTGTCATACTAGTCACCGTACCCTGAGAGCATTCTCCTGTCTGGTCAATTACCATATTGGTTCCCGTCTTTTTACTGGAAATGGTCTCTCCATTGTTATTCATCCATTCAAACATACCGCATCCAACATTATTCACCTGCAAGGCAATTATAAAAGGTTGTAAATACCATATAATATTACAACTTCCAATCAAGTGACACCATAATTAAAAGGCAAAAACAAAAGATAATGCAAGAAACATACTCCAGTAGATTGTGGGCAACACCAAAACTTTCATCATTTGTTTGTTACAATTTTGGCCGTTCTCACTTTACATTGACCTACTCCACATCTACATTCCTTGTTATCCTCCTCCCACATAACAAAGTTCTGATATCTTTCGCAGCTATAGAACTTCCTACTGACATTTTTCCCCTTTCTTACTATCCGTACCACACATGTATCACCACAAGTCTCACATTTTGGTTCCATCTTGTAAAAAAAGTTTTGAAATGAGATTGAAGAAAAATAAAGGGATAGATACAAACTGAGAAACTATAATAGTATCAGAAATAATCAGAAATTATATGATTAAACACAAATTAGAATACCACAATATGATTAAACACAAATTAGAATACCATAATATGAATTTCATATCATCAATGAGAATCCATAAAACCAAATTAAATTATGACTTTCAACAATAGACTTGTGGATTCAAGCAAGATTAACAGGGTACCCTAAACCATGATTGTAGGGGTTCAAATCCTCTCCTCCATATTCTCAAGGAGGAGAGGAGTTGAATCTTTTCTTTCTAACTGTACCTATAGCATCATTTTTGGCTGGATTTTGCATACTTAAATATCTACAGAGCTTGTGAGAAACCAGTATATTGCATACTCGATTAGCTAAAAAAAATAGACATTGTTCGTATAAAGCAAAATCCGACATTGTTCATATAAAGAGCGAAGTAGGTCAGCATCCAGTATTTTGCATACTCGAATATCTTCTTCTTTCAATTTTTGTATTGCAGTTACAAGAGCAAAATCTGACATTGTTCGTATAAAGAGGAACCATTGAATAAACCTTAATAATAATTTACCTTTCTATTCCTCAAGAGCGAAGTAGGTCAGCGATGGAAGAGAAGGAAAATGAGAGGAAAACAAATGCTTAATTGAAGACTTCTCCCTCTGACAGTTGAAACAAACTTTGCCCTTTTTGATCAAAATCAGTGCTTAATTGAAGACAAAAACAAGGGAGATTAGGTGTGCAGTTTGTTCAAAATATTTGTGCGAACCTGAAATACCTCGCTTACAAATGTAGGACTCATTGGTCGCTTGAAATACCTCCGCTTACAAATATAGGAGCCTTGCCTCACTGGTCGCTTGAAATACCTTTGCTTACAGTTGAGTCCAACAGATCATCTCCGCCCCATAGGAAACGTCGTGAGGTAGAATGAGAAGAAGATGAGATTAGGCTTTATTTTTTAGTTGGGTATCTAAAAGGGTTATATTGGTCTTTTAACAACAATAGAATTTAAAGTAGGGATACAACGTTAAGGGTAGAGTTGTCCATAAAAAATTTAACTCTAACACTATTAAAAATTGGGGCTATTTGGATTTTAACAGTTTGTTTAAGGGAGGTAACTGTCTTTTTTGAAACCTTTGGGGGTCAACTGTCAATAAGGTAAGTTACAAGGGAGGTAACTGTCTTTTTCCCTACTTTTAAAAGTAGAGGAGGTGGTGGACATTATGGGCCAAGCTGGGGGTGGTTGATTTAAGGGTATTCCTTAGGGGAGGTGGGGGAAATTTTCCCTTCTCTTTTTCTATTTTGAGAAGAAGAACAACCTTTGCCTTCAATAGCAGCTTCTCGCTCAACATTTTCTACTTAGACAAAATTTCCTTGCACAGCCGCTCCAACGACGACAACGATCGATTAAAAGGGTATTTCTTCGACTCCAATGTTGTACGACTTTAACTAGGTTTCATTTTCAGAGGGAAAAAATGTAGTTATTCTTCATTTTTTGTGGCATGGAATATCTATTGTTATAGATGATTTGTTGTGGAATTTGTCTAAGCATATGTTTTCTAGGCATTTAGGAAGTATTAGTGAATCAGGTGGACTGTCTAGTGGGACTCGAAGCGGAATCTCTGAAAGATCGATGATGAGTCAGCCAACAAAATCATCTTTACCAACATCCTTGTCCTTTACCACAATTTCAAGCAAATGAGCTTGCAACCTTTCCTTTGAGAAATAAAACACTTGCCTCCGCACTAGATTTTGTTCTTCTCTAGGTTTTTTATTATTCCTTTGTAGTTCCAAGCTTCATTTCCACATATGCATCAAGGTTTCCGGTGACATCCATAGAAAGATGATCTTTAGCCTTGACAACATTAGCATACAAGTAGTGCATCTACTCTACAAGATTATATGTGCGCATAGTATTGTCACTACCCATATATCACATTCGGACCGCATCAGAGGACTAGTCTCCGCTATATTGAATTCAGGATTCTATCTAGGAACATGCATATGCATTGCAGCAACTTTAAGACCAGGTTGAACTGCACGAGCATAGTCAGTCTCGGTTTCCCCTATTTGTTAATGCTTTGAGTGTTCTCTTGGCTTTCCATTTTTCCCTCTTGCACCAACATCAAGAGGGGCAGAAACGAGACTTTACCATCCCATTAAGATCTTCGTCATACCAAATGAGGAAGAAATATGAACATTGGAATGAGACATTTGAAATAGGGTTTCAAATATAAGGGTTTTGAAAAATGTAAGGGAGGATAAATGAGTAATTTCAACCTTTATTTGAAGTAAACCCAATAATGGAAAAGTTATCTTTTAAAATTTAGATGTAACACCTTTAACGGAATGGAACTTTTTGTTGCATGGTTTCGGAATTATGGGTTGTATGTATAATTGTTAGAAGCTACTAGGGGGTAGGTGGAAATAATCCATAGTATAGGGGTAGTACGTGTAATTTTCCATCTTTGTATTATTGCCCCAACAGTTAAGTTAATGTCCATTTTCCACTTCCTTTGTTTTCTTTAATCCTCAATGTTTTTCTGCTGTACTTATTCCATCCTACTTCCAGCTAATTCTGGTTTTTGCTTTGATAATCATATTTACTTCCATTCCGGAGTGTTTTGTTCCTAATGGCACAACAAGGGCAAAAACATAACTTCACATTCTATCAGATGCAGTTTTGACCTTAAAAATTATGGATTCATTTATTTCATACTTTAACGGAGGACAACAACCAACGGAGTGGAGTTGAGTTGTGTGTAACAACTTGCACTGACGGGCGTGCACACAAGAGAGATCGGGGTAAATTTCCTTTTTTTTATTTAATCCTCATGGAATGATGATCGAGAGCACTCTTACAATAGAATGTGAATGCAGAATGGGTTTTTTAACACATTCTAGAATGGCCCTCGTATTTTGATGTTTTAGAATATATTTTTTTTTATCCAAAATGCATTCCAAAAATAAATACCAAATGCAGTCTTAATCTCTCAAAAAAAAATTGTATAAAAAATATCAAAAATCCATTCATACTAAATGTATGAATCTATGATTCATTACCTAAAAATGACTTTCAAATTTTAAAACTCTTATGGTATTAGGTATTTTATTAAATGTAGATTTTATTACCCAAAAAGAGTTTTAAGAATTTGAAATTTCAAAATTCTCAGTCTATTGATAATTCATTCTTACTAAATATAGGTTTCATTACCTAAAAAAGAGTATAAAAATGTTTAGATTTCCAAATTGCCTATAATTCATTCTTACTAAATGTGGATTTCATTACTTAAAAAATAGTTTAAAATTCAATTTGCAAAATTTTCATAGTTTACCTATAATTAATTATTTCTAAATGTAGATATCAATACCAAAAAAGAGTTTAAAATGTTTTAAAATTTCAAATTCTTATGGTATATTAAGGTATTACTAAATGCTGATTTCATTTCCTAAAATGGATTTAAAATTCCAAATTCTCATGGGTAATGAAATCTACATTTAGTATGAGCAAATTGTAAGTAGATCAGTTTGAAAATTTGAAATTCACTTGGTCTATCTAAAATCCATTTTTACTAAATATAAATTTTATTACCTAAAAGGGAGTTTGAAATTTAAAAAATCCAACATTAGTTTCATACTAAATATAAATTTTATTACCTAAAGTATAAAATTAAAATTATATAAATATAGGAAAGTTATTAATACTTGATTCTGAAAGTTCTAATGATGTTTTATAAGAAAGAGAAAATTAATACCAAAAAAGGAGGTAATTATTACCCATAATATCTTTAAATCCTCCACATATTTTATTTCATAGAAATCTGTTGTGAAGACATTCATTGATTGCTATATACATAGGTTAAATTTTTGACGAAAAAATAAAAACCAAAAACCAACCAATAAGAGTGGCTACTTCTATTTCCATTAGACAAGAAATCCATATACAATTCTGAGGGCATATGAGTTGCTTTTCTTCTTTAGCCAAAACATGTGGTTCCTTACCTAAGTAGCATATGAGTTGTTTTGCTTCACTGATAGCATTAATAGCATAACATGCGTAAGCAATCCTTAGCCTGTAAGTCGGTACCTTAGCTTAAGTTGGTCTAGTTTCCATGTGGTTCCTAATTTTTGGACTTTAAAAAAATCTAAAATTCCCATGAAAAGTTTAATCTATTTTAAGACAAAAAAATATATATATTTTAATGAGTTTCTTCATTTTGGCCATCTACGAATAAAATGCAATGATGATTGTTTTCTTTTTATATATATATTTACTATTTTATACTTGCAATGATGATTGTTTCCTTTCATATATACTTGCTCTTTATACTTATATTTTAGATTCCATCCCTAAAGTTTCTCTGGATTTGTTTGGTTGCCAACGAAAAGAAAATATTTTAAAAGAATTAATATATATTTTATAGGAAAAATATTCTTTCATTTTTTGTTGTAGAAAAAATATTTTAGATAGTCAAATATATTTTAGAGAAAATATCTGTCATACCCCTGTAGTTTATTGTAGTCTTATTCACCCATCATCGTTCATCGTTTGTGATAATATCCTTAACACCCCTTGAAGACATCCAAAACCTTGTTAGATATTAAAAAGATTTTTTTACCCTCAAAATTTTTCATTTTCATTTTTATATTTTTTTTATAATTTTTTTATTTTCCTTGAAAATAAGGCAGCTTCCACGGTACTCGGATTTTTCTCCCTCCTCCTCCCTCCCAATTGGCTGCCCTAACCTCTCACTCTTCCCATCAATCCCGTCGTCGCCAACACCCCTCGGCCAAACTACTCTCCGATGAGCTCATCATCCACCATCCACCAATCCATGTCGCCTCCCACATGAGAGACGCCTAGATATTGGGATGCGGTATCAACAACATTTGGCAGATCAAAGTTGATTCCCTGTGTATGAAGATGTGTCTTCACGATCTCCGCCACCGCCATTCCAGTCCCTCCTCCCACATCCACCACCACCGATTCTGATCCCATGGCGGCGAATCCTTCTCTGTGGGTCGATAACACAGCCTTAAGAACACCCTTGGAAGTACAGACCAAGCCGTCATTGAAGAGACGGTTGAACTCTGGATTGGCGGTAGCGAAGTTCCAGACAGTAGTCTTTAGGAACTTTATTCTGTTAGAACTCCCTGGTTACCCATTTGGTTTGAAATTCTAGGAGTCAGTTCGCTCCTTTAGGGCGATTCAATTCTTTGAATCTCATTCCATAATCATCCTTTACTGTAAGTCATTAACCTCAGAGCAGACCAGGTTCTGTTTTAAGAATATTTTTTTTTTTTACCAATTATTTTCAGTTTTCTAATTCGAATGATTGATGGTTGGATTTCAAAGGCCTGTGGATTAACAAACTAGATCTGGATTTGGATCTTGACTGGAGTCCATACGGTCACGGATGAGATCTCTCACTTGAAATCCAATCAGTTTTTACTGCCATTACTGTGGTATCGTGAGGTTGATGGTAATCATTGTTACCTTACGTGCCGTAGTTTTCCTCACTGTCGCTGGACCTGGCTGCGTTCATTGCTTCAGGCGGTCTTTCAAATACTTGCTCCAACACCAGGCCATGATCATGATGCCGTAGTTTCATAAATCCTTATTCTGAAAACTAAGAACCAGAAACCAAAAAAGCAGAACCTAATCTATTCCGTCGGTTCTAATCAGAAATCACGAGCAGAAAAACATATAGAGCTTGGAAATCATCAAACAAACAGAAGAACGGAGTGGGCGGGAGAGCGAGAGTTGCAGAGAAGGGGATGATTAAGTAGAGAAAAGAGGGTAAAGAGGGTGAGAGAGCAAGAAGGATGCCATGGGCCGTTGCCGGAGCTTTGGCCGGAGTGAGTTAATAATAAATTTTTTTTCCAATATCGAATATGAAATAAAGAAATAAATTTTCAAATTTTATAAAATTAAAAGAGAAGGGTAGTTCTGTCATTTATTAAATTAAAATGGTGCCACGTGATCCATTGAGGGACATATCTTAAAAGAGGGGGTGTGATGGATACAGTTTTTCAAAAGTAAGGGGTCTTAGGGATATTATCGCAAACTATGACGGGTGGGTGAGATTACTAAAAACTTCAAGGGGTGTTGCAAATATTTTCCCATATTTTATGATAAACAATTAATAACATCCCGACTTTATTTTTGGACCAAAAACCAAAGTAAAGAAAACCTGAATTATCTCAACTCTCGAGTTTCAATACTCAAAACCTCTCCCTTCTCGATACTTCCGTTTCTACAATAGCGTTTCCCTTGCAATAAAACCTTAAACTCTCTCAATTTCTTATTGAGTTCTTCAATGCAAGAATCTCTTCCAGAGAAACAAGATCCTCATTCTTCCTTCGCTTTTCTTTCTCGCATAACTTTTTGGAGTTTAGACTCTTCTCTCTTGTAACTTAGGGAATTTTGGGAGAATCTCTCCGATTGTAGCAAGCAATCCAATACTTTTTTTCTCTCAGATAATGTTCTCTCTCTATACGCGATTTTTGGTCATGAAAATGCTTTGAATATGACCTAATACACATCTAATTTTAGGGTTTCGGATTTTTTTTTTTTGATTGTTTGATTTTAAGGTGTTTGTTTTTTGGTTTCTCACGTGTCTGTACATTTGCAGTTACAGATTGCTCTAACCTTCCTTGGTAAGAGTTTATCAGTTCTCTAGACCATGAATCTGACCTAATATAGATCTAATTTTAAGGATTTTGATTGTTTAGAAATTTTTTGATTGTTTGATTTTAGGATGTTTGTTTTTTAGTTTCTCGTGTATCTGTATGTTTACAGATATGGATTGCTCTAATCTTCCTTGATCAGTGTTTACCGATTTTCTAGACCATGAATTTACTTAATACGGATTTAATTTTAGGGTTTTCGATTGTTTTGGAATGTTTTTGCTTGTTTGATTTTTGGGTGTTTGTTTTCAAAATTTCTCATATATTTGTACATTTGCTGATATGGATTGCTCTAATCTTCCTTGTTCAATGTTTACTAGATCTTTAGACCATGAATTTAGAATTCGTTATCTCTGGAAAACTACAAATAAATTTTACATAATTTTATATCCAACCAAATAACTCTGTGAAATTAATTTCACTTCATTTCTCATGCAACCAAACGACTTAAAAGATAATACAATTTACATTCACTTCAATTCCCTCACTTCCTATTCCATTCTCTCACAACCAAACAGAGGTTGTAGGGTGCCATTTGGGAGAATAGTTGGCATAAACCTTTCTCTTTCAAAGACCATTTTATTTTTTAGGAATGTGTTTTCTCGTAAGTGTGTCATTGGTTTGGTTTCGAATATTTGGCTTGGTTCGAATCGGTTTCAGTTCATGTCTTAAATAGTAAAAACCAAAATCGTCGAACCAAATAGATATTTGGTTCTTAATTGTTTCTAGTTATACTTTTTTAAAAAGTTTTGGCTTTCAATTTTTATTTTAAAGCTGGTTCGTAACTACCCTTTGATGAAAAAAGGTCCTTAATTCTGATATGAAATAAACGCTATTCTATATGTTTCAAAAAATTCTAAAAAATAAATAATCCTATCAAAATAAAAATAAATCCAAAATAAAGAAGAATCCGATATGTAATAATTAATTAACATTCCAAAAAAAATAAAAAATGTTACAGGAAAAAAGATAGTTATTAAAAGAAAAAAGAATTACATGTGCTTAAGGGTGTCAACTGGCTCAATTTTAGTTATTCGATTCGGTTTGGTTTTGGTTCATATGATAAACCGTAAAAATAAAAAATGAACTAAATAGAAATCAATTCTTAGTTTCACAATTAGAACCGAATCAATTAATTTCATTCGATACAATTAGGCTTTAAACAGTCGGTATTGATTTCAGTTTTGATTTCGATGTCCTATTGACATCCTTACTTTCTCCCCTCATCATTTTCCATGGAGAAGATCCTTTATAATCTTTCCTCAAGTGAGGTTTTATTCTAGTCAAATTTTCATCATCTAACTATTACAAAATATAAATAAAGATTTTTTTTTTCATCATAATACACAACAAATTATTGAATTTATGATGTTTCAATCTATTTCCAATTTTATCATTCTATCAACTAAGCACTATTTTTCTTTTTTTTCTTTTTTTTGCCAATTATAGATAGCATAGAGTTTCCGTATGTGTTTATCTATTGGCAATACTTACCAAACACAATGATTGAGTTCTCTATATAAAGCTCTTCTTTTTCCATTGAACAACCATAAACCATCTGGATTTCAAAGATAAACTCTTGCCAATAAGATTACTTGGGTAACTGTTCATGCACTTGAAATAATGTTAGAGTGTTTTATAATGCATTAATGTAAAAACAACTGTCATTTCGTAATATTAGCGTTAAAAATGTATATGATAGTTGGATATTATTTCATTGATAAGGATACTCAACGCATTAGGATCCTGCCATTACACAGTTTGTGGAGATTCGCATAGAGGTTGTTGCCATATTCGATACCATGACATTATTTCATTGATACCTTAACAAAAGAGGAGTAACTGTTTCCTCTAAGAGTCTTCCCAAAAAGACATCCTCCCAAAAAGACGTCCTCCCATTGTCATTGAGATCGATTTTATATTTTTATTCCTCAAATCAAGTTTCTTTTTCCTTTGATCTTTTTGTTTCAAATAATTGTTTTTCTAATGATTCAATGTCTATTAAGGTTTTAGATGAAAAACTACTCATTATCTAGAGGTATTAATGTATAAAATGAGAAATAAAAATTCAACAATTATAATTACTATTTTAGATCAATTAGTTATTCAGAGTCAAGAAGTGAAATCTGTTGTGGATGGCTTGGCTAAGTACACAGCTAGTGCGCATAATTCTATTACCTGGACCCATTGTCCTGATTTTGTTGCGAGGGATGTAATGTGGGCCTACGGGTGTTCATGTTTTCGATTTTGTTAGATTCTTTTCTGGCTCTGGGGGCTTGCTAATGACTTTGTCAAAGGTGAGGCTTTTACATCCAGAGTCTATGTTCTTTGTATTCATTATTTCCTAGTCTCAATAAAATTTCTAATATTTACCAAAAAAAATGGTTATTTAGAGTGCATCATTATATTTAAGACATCATGACCTTAGTAATAAATGGCTAAGATTGGCTTGCCAAGTAGCCCATGGTTTTTTAGGTTCACTCCAAGATTTGCTTAATCATAGGCTTGGGCCTGGCCATGAATCTTATAATGTAAATGTATGTTATCAATATTAAATGGCCTGTTTTTATTTTAGTTTTTGTTTGTGTATTTTTTTTTTTTTTTTGGGTGTTTGTGGTAAATGACCTGTTTTTGGTTATCATCCTAGTATAGTGTCCATTTAGTATTTGATGATCTTTTATTTTATTATCTCATTCAATATATTTTTGCTTTTTATTTTTTATTTTTAAGACTAGAAATGCGCCAAAACATGGCAAATGCATTACAAAAGACGAGATGGAAAATATATGCTTCCATAGGATTAAAAGCAAGAAGGAAAATACAGAAAGCCATACAATAGGATCAATGATTTACTAGGTATATTAAATAAGATTTCAATCTTTGTCATATTTCTTTAAGGCTTCGTTTATTTCCATGCAAAAATGATAGAAAAGAATTTTTTTTTGTTTTGGTAAAATAAGTTTTCTTATTCTTGTTATGACATAAAATACAAAGAATGGAATTGAAAAAAATAAGAAAATTCATATAAAATCAAGAAAACAAAGAAGGCCTAAGGGAATCAATTGATTAAATTGAAGACTAGAAATGGAATCTATGGACCTACCCAATCCTCAAAGCTATTTCACCATTAAATAATTGAGTAGGCTGGGTGGGTTACATGGTTAATGGGTATTCATTGGCTTAAGGAAATGTCTCTGCTCTACACTCCAATGTTAAGAAGTTGGCTTTACACCAGAACTCAATGGCCATCGGATCATGCAAACCGTGCACTCCTCTCCCTCAAATACCAACTAAACCCCATGTATATTGTGGTTTCCTTGATAGCCCAATGAGTATGCATGAAAGTGAATCAATGTCGATGGGGTGACTGGTGTCAATAGACGGACCCATCATGCGGGGGAGTATTACAATTGGTCCAAGTAGAGTAAAAAAATAATGAAACATTGTCAATTAAGATTCCTAAAGACCCACCCAAGCTTGATAAATGATCTCGGTCCTACTCAGTCCAATTTTCTTATGATTCGATTTTTCATTATTGCAAAATGAGACTCATCGAATTCGGTCATTTTTAGAGTTGCCCATTTATAGTCACAAAATTAATAATTTAAGGAAAAATTTTACCCACCCTCCCTGAACTTTTCCATTAAGTCACCCAACCCCCAACCTTGCTCGTAATGCCCCCAACTTATTTGTTAAGTGATGATGTGGCGAGGGTAAAAATTATATAATTACAAAATTACCCTTTATCAGTAGTAATTTACTATTTTACCCTCCCTCAATTTACAATTTTTTAAAGGTAATTTACAACTTTCATCTTGTGAAACTTTCCGTTAAAACCTCTTACATAGTGATCTGAGCATTTGCACCGTCGATGGATTCTTCTGACTTGAACAAATTGTTAAATCGAGCATTTCTTTTCTAAATATTTTGTCTGTTTTTTGAGATCGATGTGAACAGGAATGCCGTTTGCTGTTGGAGAAATTTAGTGTCGAAATGCTAAATGCTTTAATCCACTTATAATTTTTAATTTTCCTGTAATTCTTCTAGACATGCAAAGCTATATTGACTGCTACTATTTGGTTTTGTGACGTAGTTCCAATTTGGATTCTTAATGAAATGGCACAAGGGCTTATTTCTTCCCAAATTATGGGAAGCACAAGGAACAAACGTATAGAGAGCAATGTCTGAGATCCGAAGCTCTGGCTCCAAAATCCGGCGTCTTCCCTGTCAAATACAGCGACGTTGCACGGGCACCCATGTCCCTTTTTGTGAACTATCTTCAAGCCTCCAAGATCGTAAAGTGGTGAGAATTTGTGCCCTATTTGTGAACAAGACCGATTCTTGCCGATAGCAAACGTGATAAGGACTATGAGGAAGGAGGCCGTGTGTGTCGGAGTTCATAAGGTCTTCTGCTGTTGGTTTTAGATTCTGATAACAAAAGATGCATGAGGGTAGTTAGGTAATTTCACATTTCTGTTGCCTAACTTAACGGTAGGGGGTGCGGTTGAAATTAATCCCCAAGTTGGGAGTTGAGTGACTTAAAAAGAAAGTTCAAAGGGTGGGTGAAATTTTTCCATAATTAATTTAATTATGTTTGTTTCATTATTAAACAAGTTTATATTATTAGAAACTAAATATTACATATATGTGATTTCTTATTTATTATGATTTTTTTCTACTGTTTTATGATATATATATATATATATATATATATATATATATATATATATATATATATATATTACTCACCCTAACAAGACTCCAACTCGAGTCTTTGGACTTATGCCAATGTCCAGTAGTCGTGACAGCTATCAGTTGCATTATGAGGGGCTTTCTTATGGTCTTGACATTCCTGATTTGAAGTAATGGTCAAAATTCTATAAATTATTTTTATTGTATAAAAATTAGTAGATTAAATTAGAGCATTTGTCTTCACAATAAATTTTTTGATCCTTGGACTTACGCCAACGTCTGATAGCTGCCTTTGTGTTATTGGGCGTTTCCCTATGTTCTTGACATTCTTGATTTGAAGTAATGGTCAAAGTTCTATAAATTATTTTTATTGTGTAAACATTTTTAAATTGAAATTAGAGCATTTGTCTTCGCAATAAAACTTTTGGTCCTCTATATTAGCAGAGAAAATGAAGGTGGGGGGTGCAATCTCTCTAAAAGAAATCAAAGCAAGAATCGAAGGGGATTAGCTCAGTTGGTAAAAACGCATACCTCAAAGAGACCACAAATTCAAATATCCTTGAGGGCTTCAAAAAAAAAAAAAAAAAAAAAAAAAAAAAAAAATCCAAGAGATATAAAAAGCACAACTCTTTAAAGGCATTGGTAGGATGAAGAAATCATTTTCACTACGTCTCATAGAAGAATGAAGGACATATCACTCTTCCATAAGATATAGTTTGAGTTGGTAACAATCAACACCTTAATGACATTATGAATTCAACTCTCCTTGAGGCCTATTTAAAAAGGGTGTCCCTATGCACAAGGTTTTCAGTATGGGGAGGGCAGAATGTATGCAGCCTTACCCTTACAATGTGGAGAGACCATTTTCAAGATTTAAATCCGTGACCACCAAGTTGTAATATAACAACCTTACCGTCATACCAAGGCTTGCCTTCTTCCTTGAGGCCTAAAAAAAAAAAAAAAAAAAAAAAAAAAACACATCATTGGAATAGAGGTTTCTTTCATTGAAAATGATTCTGATGATCATGTTAATATTCATTACAGGGAAGGTTGACAAAGAGTTTTTTTTATCGATAATACAATAATGTTTAATGATCCCATATCATGTCAATTTTATTTCATTTCGTACATCAATGTTAAGTTTCAATGGGAATAATAGGAGATTTATTTTCCACCGAAAAAAAATCTAAAGAGATATCATTCCCACTTAGGGGAAATTTAAATAACTTTGATTTTCGGAGAAAGAATCTCGATAAGATCACTTTTAATGATGAACATTTGAAATACAAGTTTCTTTAACTAAGGGGAGTGTCTGAATGACACCCGTTTTTAGAACATCTCACCTTTTTTTTTTTATTAAATCAATGATAAAATAAGTTTCTCATATGTTGGCCCCATTCAAATTCTTTAACTGTAATTATAAAGATATTTTACTTCTCCATAGGAGGCTCCACCTCCGAAAAGAGAGATTAAAAAAAATCCCTCTGGGAAACATGTCGACCAAGAAAATTGGAAAGGACAAAAGAAGTTTGTTTACATCGGCTTTGATAAACCCAATCTTTACATCTCCATCTTTACATCAACATTGATAAACCCCATCTTTATTTTATTTCTGGTAAATGGTGCTTTCGCGGATAACTATTTATAATAGTGGTCTAAGCCAATCTTCGTTTCATAATAATAAAAAAAAAAAAAATTAAGCCAATCTATTAGGCTATGTTTGGTATGCATTCCTATTCTGAGAATGCACATTTAAATGAAAATAAAGACATTGCTTGATATATGTTCGGCTAAATGCACTTCAGCTTTTCGTCGAACAACACGTGAGCATTGATTTATGCAAAGTACATCAAAACTCAAGCGATACAAACTCAATACAAGAGAATATATTACAAGATAATAAGAAGGAAAAAAAAAATGGAAATTAGATTGAACTAAACATGGGTCTTTGCAATTCATCTGCCATGATGAGTTATGTTCTTTCTTTCAATCATGATTTTAAATCCAGTTATCAGATATGTTCAAAACTGATATGGATCCACCGTTTGATCTTCAACAACATAATATTTTATTAAAATAGTATTACAACAGACTGCGATGGGGAAGTCAGAACAGCCCAAAGTCAATATGAATAATAAAAAAAAGAAAAAAAAAAAAAAAAGGAAGAATTGGATTCAATTCAAAATTGGCCTGTGCGTCAATTCATCTTCCATGATTATTCTTGTTGACCTGCTCTCTCTCCCTCTCGATCTGAACACTTCGTGACTCTTACACTTATCTCTCGATTGACGTTCTACATGGACAATGATACCTTCCAATCCTAAATCATTGATGATCACAAGGTTAAAACATTAGGAAAAATATCTTCTCCTGTTGTTCAATTAATGACGATTGGATGGGTTGGGATGCCCAGTGCGCATATCAATGCATCCCATCCGTCCATCTCTGGACAACAGAAGAAGAATAATCTCTACTGTTTCATGTTAGCATACACATAGAAGTTGTTCATAAAAGAATTTAGTGCAACCCTAACAATTGTTTAACCTGTAACTCTTTCACTTCCTCTGCATTTCGTTCAGATTTGGCCTCTGCAATAACAGTCTTTTCATCTGTGAAATTTTCATGCTCAATTGCAAGAATTGTTCGAGCTGTCCTTCACTGTGCTTACTTACTCAACTTCTCTTTGCACTTCTTAGCGCTTCCATGATATCCCAGCTCTGGAAGTTTCACGAAATTCTCCTCGCACTTGGATGATAGCCAGCTCTGCAAGTTTCCTGTGACAAACAACAACACCTAAAGCCTCCATATCTTCTTTTCATTTCCAATAACTCCTAAATCCAACAAATCAGAAAGACCCAAGTATTTTCATCCACAAGTACCCAACAAAATTTTTATTAGTAAGTTTCCACTCAATGTCAACAAATTAACAAAAATCCAAGTTATTCAGCAATGATTCAAACGATTTCTCTCAGGTCAGAAAACCGGTGGTCATTGCCATGACAAGCTTTGTATTATTGTATTGGTGCCCTGACAGTTTACCTTTGTTTTCTTTAATCTTCAATGTTTTTCTTTTGCTTTGGTTATCATTTTACTTTAATTCTGGTGTGCTTTTTTTCTATCGGCACAATGAGGGCAAAAGCATAACTTCACATAAAGTTAAAGACAATTTTGATATTTAAATATTATAGTTTTAATGGATAAAGTTCAACGGAGTGGAGTTGAATACAACAACTTGTAAACTAATGGAGAAGTAATTGATTCGAAATATTGGAATGCATCCTTTTAACATAACCTAAACACAAGGGAGATTAGAATCAATTTCTCTTTTTTAATCTACACATAACGATGATCAAGAGCGCTCTTACAATAGAATGCAAACGCAGAATAACCCTCGTATTTTGGTATTTCATTATGTATTTTAGATCCAGAATACTTTGAATACCACATGCAGTCTTAATCTCTCAAATTATTATTTTCTGATAAAAAATCTCTCAAGATAACACAAAACGACTTTTTACAGAAAAAAAATAGTACGAAAACTTCCCTAAAAGATTCTATGTTTCGGCCGTGTACATTGGATCGAGAATTGGGATGGTGATGTGCGTGACATTCACGCGTATAAGTTTGTTCTTAGCATTCACATGGAATTTTATAAAAAGGTCAGTGAAACAAAGAGAATAGAATTTTATGATCCAGTATCATATGTCAATTTAATTTCATTTTAAACATCAGTATTTAGTTTCAATAATAGAAAATCCATTTTTACTGAAAGGAGTTCTGAAGAGATCATTCACATTGATGAGCAATTTAAATAACCATGATTTTTATAGGAGAAAGAATCTAGATTAATAGATAATTTTCAATGAAGAACAATTCAGCTACAGGTCTCTTATTGTAACTGAGACTCAATTTATCTATAAATCATTTTCACTTAGACTTCGTTTGTTAAGAAGATGAACTCAAATGGTGGAGAAGAGAGAGAAAGAAAAAAAAAAAGGTAACTAGTACTTATGGAGTTTCAATGGTCTTATCCATCATCTAGGGTTACAAAAAGGCTCATGTCTGCCATGAATATGATAAACATATCACTTGGGAATTGAATATTTTTTTACAATGAGATCTAAGGATATTTGTGTTAGGTTAGAACGATTTGCAACACAGGCAAATCCATGCATGGTGGGACCAACAGGAACAACAATGACTGAGTTACTCCCAGTCAATAATTTGGCTCTTGGTAAGTTCCCCCACTTAACTGTTTCACTGGAGACAGTAATAGTGGGAAGACCCAACTCTTGCTCAGGGTTCTCTTAATGGGGAGAAGAAGACATGACGGAAAACAAAATAAGAGAGCATGGAGAACTTACTTTTCTTTTTCTTCATTCCGAAAATTCGTAAGCTCTTTAGTTGCAAAATGCAATCTTTGTAGCAAAAGGTAACAAAAGACAAAACTTGTCGATGAAGAAACCCACGAATTGAACTTGCCTTTATAAGTTTTGAAGAATGCTTCTTAGATTCAAAAACGTTTGGAGTCTGGAAGCAATCATGAAGAACTGTTAAATCAGGTTTTGGAACCCACACTTTTCAAATTTGTGTTCTAGACTACTTCAAAAGGCATCAATGATTGGTCATAGGTACAAAGTACCTAGAGCTCTTGACAGTTCGGTGAAAAGCTTTAAAATTCCAAGTGTTGCCTCGTTCTTAATTGCAGTTTATATTGAAAGATGGATCGTACTTTACATGTGGCATCACCTCACTCCTCAACGGATTCCTATAGTATTTAATTCAATCCTACACATCCCATGAAATCCAGGATTCATGCCTTGCAAAGAAGTTAAAAAGAAACCGCCGTTTTGGTATTTTAGAAAAGATGCAGTTGTGCGGCTACTGACTTCAAACCAAAATTTAACTCTGATGAAACATTAAACGACTTGCAAGCAGTCATTGAAATCAGACAAAGAAGCATCCAAAATTCAACTCGGTATTAAGGTTGTTCCTTCACATTTCACAAATGTGAAGAAACAAGGGACAACTATTAATACCATATTCCGTCAGTCAATGATGGAGCAACACCTGTCCCTGAAAGCGGGGGCATCAATATTTCTTCATGTGTCATACACGTGGCACCAGATAATTCAAATAAGTGATTTTCCATTCTGGTGGAAAACCCTTCCTTAATCGGGGCACACAACCCGAACTCAATGGACCTGTATACCGACAACTACCTCTGAGATGGTCATAGGATCTTCATCCAATGGTGAACTGTCAAAGACAATGTTACCAACCGTTTACCATTAATTCGGTTATTTCGGACCACCCCAATCAGTTAAGTACATCTATAAATACTCCAGATCACGAAGGTACAAGGATGGATAATTTCCTATCCAAATTTACACTCAAACTTTACCCCACTCTCAAAGAAGTATTTTCATTAATATACTTCATACTGCTTGTTCTGAAAACTGACTTAATTATCGGAGTGGCCATCGGATTATCCAATCCGCTTCCCTTTGAGATTTTATGTGTTTTCAGGTTCAGACCTTGAACTTGACTATAACTGAAGACAAGTCGGTTATTACGTGGTCAACTCGGATACATCACCAACAACTCACTTACACTGTACACAACTCGAACAACAAGGCCTCCATGTGAGACCTACACCCAAAATTCCTTACTGATTCTGATTCCTTCTTGTGTTAGGTCTCAACTTGCTGTTGGACAGAACACTTCATGCGGATCTAATGATGATATCCAAATCTTATGTATGTTCCATTACTTCTAAATTGTAGGGTAAGGTACCCTAGTGGACCCTAGGAGGTGTGTATGTGTGTCCCAAAGCTTGTGGGCCATTTGGTTGTCTTGAATGGCTGTTTTAAGCCCAATCGGATGACCAACCGGATGACCATTCAACCGGTCATCACCAACCGGTTGATTACGACCAATGGACCCGCTTTCTTCTCTTGTTTTATATAAATGAGGGCAAACCCTCATTTTTCATTTTTAAAACCCATGGAAAAGAAAGAAAAGGAGAAAAGAGGAGGGTAGAGGAGGAAGGGAAGACTTGAAGCTCCAGCTCCAAGCCCTAGTTCCATCCTTGAAAGATAAGTCAAATAAATCTCTTCCCTTTCATTTTGTGGGGCTTAATGTTGGAACTTGGGTGGTTGAACTCCATTAATGGCTTAGGAAGTTAGGTTTTGACACCCACATCCATTAATGGAGCTTATGGGGCCATAAATGGTGGGAAAGAGCTTCCCACCAACTATTGGGTGTGTATTGAAGTGGAAACTAAGTTTTCAAGATTGGAAACCAAGCTTTGAGCACAAAAAGGGAATTCTGGGCCTAACTGATCGAACGGTACCGCAGACACCCTAAACCGGTAACCTTGACCATTCTACTGCCAAGGCCAAAGGCCTGGTCTTTCAGACCATAACTAAACCGGTCAACCACTATCGATTATTGATCAATCGATAGATCCTTTCAGACATCGTTCGACCGTTTAAGCTTAATGCCCAGTGGTGGCATTGCCGGATGATTGTTCACCAAGCAATGGGACCGACAAACCTTCTGGAATGTCACTGCTACGACAAGGTATTAAACCGGATGACCAACTGATTGTCTGGTCAGTCGATTGTTCAACCGGTTCCAGTGTTAGGAAATTATACTAAGTGTCAACCGGTAGAAAGTTCAACCGGTACAATCTGTCAATTGAGTTTGCTTTAGCCAGTTTGCTTAGAAATGTCTAGGGAGACCAACCCTTGGGTTCCTAGCTTGTCTTGGGACCTGTGCATAGACAAATAAGTCTTGTCTATGCTGGTTAAAAGCTACATAACCAACTAATGAGCCATTATATGCTTAATAGGTATTGATCTCGATCAGTTGTAAAGTCTCATTTTGGGCTTCGAATATTACTGTGGCACTACCTAGTGCTATTAGGTGAGGTGTCTAGTCCGTAGACATAGGGCATTCTTACATGTCTAATTTTTATAGTAACATGCTTAGGTTGCAAGTTATAACATTCTTTGTTTATTTTATTGTTATTTTATGAGCATGCATTTTGCATAATTATATCTATGAATGTTGTATGATAACCATGTATGGTGGTTCGTGTGGCATATTGGAGTATGGGCACACGAATCATATTGGATAAAGTGACATGCTAGAGGGGTACGGTGATCTATGGGAGTAGTGATCCGAGGATCTTCCTTGGGTTTGCAACCATGTATGATGGTTCATGCGGAGTATGGGAGTACAAAGCATGGATCATGTTAGTTGTTGTTTAATATTATATCTATCCATGTATGGTGGTATGTGTGGTGTATGGGAGTACGGGCAGATAGATCACATTGGACTTAAGATGTTAGTGTGGACACGGTGATCTATGGGAGTAGTGAGCTGGGGTTTTCCTCTAGTGGAACCATTGTGGTTATGTTGACATACTAGTGGAGGCACAAGGATCTATGGGAGTAGTGACCTAGGGGCTTCTGTTGGCGAGCAGCCATAGTGAAAGAAAAATATACATAATAGACATAGGTGGTGTCATTTCCTGTTTGCTACATCCCTCTAATAGGGGTAAAGATACTGACATAACTTTGCATACCCACAAGTTGGGAGACCTTAGGGAAGCCAGTGATGTATAAGTGTGTGGTAGCTGGTGAGTTAGTGACGTATGGGTATGCGGTAGCTGGCGAGTCAGTGACGTATGTGGGGACTATGGTGGGAGGCAATGAACCTTGTAAGGATGGGAGTCCCCAAGGGGGGAGTTCACTTGTAGAAGATGTTTAGCAGCCCGGGGTCATTTATTCTGCTTCTACCTTTTACCCAGATGTACAAATACAAACCTGAGACCTAATATAATAATAAATTGCATCTCATTGCATTGGATGATGTAAGTGTATAGCATGTGATACTAGATTTCTCATTGAGCTGGGATGTGAGCTCACCCTCGGGTCGACACTTCTTTTCAGATTCTTCTGTAGGTGATCTATCTATTGCTGATTTTATAGAGTCTCCTTTAGCAAGCGTGATCGTCGGAGATGCTGATGTCGGTGGAGAGCACGGCGAGGGCTGCACCTGCAGCGACTGCGTCTACACATGACGTAGCCCTCCCCTTACTTTCCCCCTTTCTCGTAATACTCTTGATACACTTATGATTCTTTTTGCTAATAGACAAGGAGGTCTATCAGGATACTTGTAAAAGATTTACTCTTTTAACTTTGGGTATTTGTATAACTGATATGGTAATTATTTTGATGAAGAATACTGGTTTGTAAATGATAACACGATACATAGTATGGGATATAGTATTATTAGATTTGACATCTATTATTTAGTATTGCTTCCACTATTGTATTATTGTTTATGGATTTTATTGGATATTGCTTGTGTAGACTATGGGATTTATATTGTAATATTATAGTTAGCGTTCCTGAAAGTATTTGGGTTAGCCACATGGGTTGACATAGATATCATGCTCGATTCTCTAGAATGGACTGTGACACTCCAAGTCAGCTAGTCCAGTTTTCAACATCAACAGCACCGTGACTGGCATGTTTAACTAATTAGTCCTCATTTGCGAGACATGGACACGTTTATATTTGGTTCGATTGGTCTCAGTCCCTAATTGGTATAATCAGTCTACTGGGGTTTCGATGATGTAAACCAATCGGTCCATAATCGGTTATGCCAATCATCCCAATCCTACCAACCGCTCCATAATGGATAAAAGCACAATCCTTGGCCCATGTTTTGCTGTAATTGGTCATTATTTATTCTACATTCGCAAAATAATAATTTATTTTAAGCTTTTAATTAGAAAAAAACATTGCTTAAATGAAGAGGTTAAATGAGAGGGAGAAATAAGAGACATTTAGCCATTTAGGGTTTAGGCCTTTAAGATTTAGCTTAATGGTCATTTAATAGGTCGGTCTTGGATTTGGTCCATAATTGATCGGTGCAGTTGGGTGATTGAAAGGCTACACCCTTACACCATGAACGACTGATTAATAATTGATCCGGGCCTAAGCCTGACACGTTTTGTAAATGGTGTGGGCCAGTCTGGGTTTTTATCAGTTGGTCTGATTCGTCTGATTCAGGAGACACAGTGCAGACCAGAAATTGACACCTCTATTCTTTTACCAACTGAGCTAATCCCCTTGATTTTTTGCTTTGGTTTCTTTGAGAGAGATTGCAGCAACCACATTCATTTTCTCCACTAGGATAGAGGACCAAAAGATTTATTGCAAGACAAATTATCTAATTTCAATCTAGTAATTTTTACACAATAAAAATAATTTATAGAACATTGACCATTACTTCAATTCAAGAATGTCAAGATCATAGGGAAGCACCCCATAACGCAGTGGCAATTGTCAGGCTAGTGGACATTGGCATAAGTCTAGGGAATCAAATTAAAGTCCTATCCCTACCTGGATGTGTATGTATTACATCCATTATCTTCTTCTCCCAATCCCCCACTTGTCACTCCTCCATTGTGGATATTAGGGATAAGGATTATCCATATATCATGATAGCTCATCGGGATGAGAATTATCCATGCACCATGTCAACTTCCCAAAAATAAACCGATGAACTATTACAAGAGATAATGATGCTAGAAATAACATGGGCTATTCTACTCAAGAATTGTCCACATACAATTAACCTATATTTGGTTACCAAATTTATCTCCACAAAATCCAATTGTAAAGATTGATTAGATTGATTCATGGTATAGCTCCACTCACTTTGGATATCGGTGTTGCAATGTCTCCACAGGTCGTCTATATCTTGCTCGACACTGCAAATTCATTGAGGACTCATTTCCTTTCAAATCTGCCCCTCTCAATCCTAGTCCACCCGATCCCCCAACACCAGATCCTAACAAAACCCTGTGGTTACATCTCACCATGAACCTTCCACCATCTCAAGGGGTTCCATGTGCAGCTTCGCCAGATATGCCTATTCCTTCTCCCCTACTCCCTCCACTACATACCTCCCTATCCAATACCCCTTGTACTAATGAGTCTGTTGCAACATTTGTTCCTCTCGACCCCCCTATTCAGGTTCCTCCCATTGCAGTGTCACCCCCAGCGGACCCATCCGATAGTCCTTCGCAAGCACCCTAGGCCCTCCTCCAAATACCCTCTTGCTGAGGCACATACTTTTTTCGTCTTTACTGAGGTTGAGCCAGCCTCCTTTATCGAAGCCAACAAATCATGACACTAGAGGGATGCCATGGTTGTTGAATACAATGCCCTGCTTAAAAATGGGACATGGACTTTAGTCCCACATGAAGGTCGTCAGAACATCTTAGGTGCCAAATAGATCTTAAAAATCAAGAGGAAGGCCGATGGCTCCTTAGAACAGTACAAGGCTTGGTTGGTGGCCAAGGGCTTCCATTAACATGCTGGTGTGGACTACTTTGAGACATTCAGTCTCGTTGTTAAACCAGCCATTGTTCGTACTGTACTTTCCATTTCTACATGCCTCAGATGGCCTATACACCAACTTGATGTTAGTAATGCTTTTCTACATGGGATACTAACCGAAGAGGTCTACATACAACAACCTGTAGGCTTTGTCGACCCTGATCGACCAAACCACATCTGTCGTATGCAAAAATCTCTCTATGACCTTAAACAGGCTCCACATGCTTGGTTCAATAAACTGAGTGACTTTCTACTTCGGCTGGGTTTTGAAGGTTCTAAAACCGACACTTCATTATTTGTCTACAAAAAGAATGTTCAGTTTGTGTACACTTTGGTCTACGTTGATGATATAGTGCTCACCTGCTCATATTCAAATCTGGTCAACACACTCATTAATGCCTTTAGCCATGAATTTACTATCCATGACCTCAACAAAATACACTATTTTCTTGGTGTAGAGGTTCATCATGACACTGCCGGCATTCATGTATGTCAACAGAAGTACATCACTGATCTTCTCAAGAAGACCAACATGACTGATGCCAAACTGATAAGCACCCTTATGGCATCTACAACATGACTCTCCAGAGATTCTGGCCCACCTCTCCAAGACCCTACGATGTACCACAGTGTGGTTATTGCGCTGCAGTACGCGACCCTGACACGGCTTGATATTTCCCCTGTGGTTAACAAAGTATGCCAATTCTTGCAAACTCCCACTGAGGATCATTGGCAGACAGTGATGTCACACCCCAATTCTGGATGAACCAGAAATGTGATGAACCTTCAAAAGAACCAACAGTTCAAGCCAGTATCTCGTAACAACCATGCTAACCATTCAAACCAAATACACATACCACGACATAATCAGAGATAATAAAATTAATAATGGGAGTCTTTATAAATACTGAACTGAGTGTCTAACATGATAAATTAAATAATTAAATCAATTATCTCCAAATAAACTCAAAACATAATTTAATAATCTATTACAAGTACTCTTAACTACCAAATAGAAAATAACTAAGAATAAGAAAACACTCATACGAAGAGTCGTGCTCGTCCTCTTTAGCTTGAATATCCACGACAGTGCCTCCATATATTCTTTCACTGTAGGACCTGCATCATCGACTAAAAATATTTGATGTTGAGGGGTAAACACACATCACGGCTCAGTAAGCAAACAAAATAATACGTAAACATATGCATGCAATCATATCATTATCTTTGGTCTGGTTTAAGTTTGCAACTATGCTATAGAAAGGATTGGCGGCCACTGCACCTCTATACACGAGTTTGTAAATTCGTTCAATGAATCAAATACCATTGCCATCTCACATGCACCCACCATGGATTAAAGATAAAGCTAAAGTGTTCAGATCACACACTGCCAACACTTCCCTTGATGCCCTACCCATACTAGTACATATGCTCCTACTGGCTAGGGCTTGCAAACTCAGCACGCAACTAACCAATCCTAATGCCATCCATATGTATCTAAGGCCTTATCTTAGCATTCCTCAATATGTTCATAGAGATAGAGCTAGGGTTCCTTGGTAGAGTCAAAGACCATACGGTCTGCGAACACCCCCTTGTCACACCCCAATTATGGACTAACCAGAATAGTGTGATAAACCGTAAATAAACCAACAGTTCAACCAGGATCTCCGTTAAGTAGTACCCACCATATCAACCACATACACCTTCCATAGAAATAATCAGAGATGAATAACAAATAAGCAAAAGTTTTATAGATAATGAATTGAGTGTTTAACAATGATATAATAATTATCTAATCCAATTATTTTCCAAAAACTCAAGACATAAAGGTAAATAATCCGTTACATGTCCCAACAATCAAATATAGCTAAACTAATAAAAAATACACTGGTTGCACTCGCATGAAGGATCATGTGCATCTTCAATGGCTTCTACGTCCATGGCCTCAACGTGTCCATACATCGGCGCATTCACATAATCTTCAACAGTAAGACCTGCATCATCAATTAAAATATTCGACGTCGAAAGGGTGAGCACACATCATGGCTCAGTGAGCAAACAAAATAATACAATAAACATATGCATGCATTCAATTCATATCTTTGGTCTGGTTTTTAAGTTTACAATATGCTATAGAAAGGATTGGCGGCCACCGCACCTCTATACACGAGTGTATAAATGTCACACCCCAATTCTGGACCAACCAGAATGGTGTGATGAACCGTCAATAAATCAATGGTTCAATCAGGATCTCGTATAAGCTATGCCAACCATGTTAAACCAAAACACATTCCACATTAATCAGAGATAATAAAGTAAATAGCAGAAGTTTTATTAATAATGAACTGAGGTCTAATCGTGATAAATAACTAATATTTCAATTATCTCCAAGTAACCAAAACATAATTTATTACATATTACAAATATCAAAATACGAAAGTTAAATACTAAGTGCATCCATAGTTGAAACACTCACTTTACAAATCATAATAATCCTTCATAACTTGCTCATCCATAGCCGCCACCTATTCATATGTTAGCGTGTCGACATAATCTTCAACTGTAATACCTGCAATATCAGAAACTAAAAAGAATTACATGCGCTAGGGTCAGCTCTCCAACTTGAGCTCAGTGAAAACAAAACAATGCAACAAACATATGCACGCATTCAATTCATATCTTTGGTCTGATTTTTAAGTATACAATGTGCTATAGAAAGGATTGGAGGCCCCCATACCTCTATACACGAGTGTGTGAATTCACCCAATGGATCAAACACTATTGTCGTCCCACATGCACCCACAATGGAATAGAGATAGAGCTAAAGTGTCTAGATCAAACACCGCATAATACTTCCCCTGATGCCCTACCCATACCAATACGTAAGCCCCTACTGACAAGGGCTTACAAACTGGGCTCGTAACTAACTAACCCTAAATGTCATCCAGTATATCCAAGGCCTCATCCCCGCATCCCTCAATACGTCCATAGAGATAGAGCTAAGGCCCCCTGGAAGAGTCAAAGACTACACGGTCCAAGACCACCTCCCCTGATGCCCTACGACGTAATAGTTCTGCTAAGGTAATGGCGATACGATAAAGTTAGTGAACAAGACTTGAGTAGAGATAGAGCTAGAGTTTGGTGACCAGGATGAACCACAATGTCACGTCCTCCCCCTGATGCTCCACTCACATCAAGCACACTAACCACACACATACATCACATGTCTATCCCTAGCATCATCATCATCATATTGTAAATAGACAGAAATAAATATGCATGAGTAAAATATAACAATAATATTGGATGACATGTGAGATGCACATTACAAGCAAGCAATCATAAAATCATTCATGGTATTGGACATAATGAAATAAAATAACTTGTTAATATCCAATTAGTTTAGGTCTTGTTCCCTCACCTTTGATTGATATTTATTCCTCTTCCAAGCTTTGAAAGTCACTTTGAATCTATTGGGAACCTAAACAATTAATATATTTAAGTTAGGGTTCAAGTTTATCAAATTACAGTAGTCAAAAACCTTGTTTAGTCTCAAAATATGCTTGTTGTCATCTTGTAGTCGGATGTGTGGTCAAACCTGTGGTTGCAATATATGAGACCATACACTGTGTGATTGGACCCTGTGGTCGCATTTTGTGCAACTACACCATGCGACCACACCTTTCCTAGGAACTTCTCGAATAGCTGTGGTCGACCCTCTAGTCACCCTGTGGTCGACCACAGGCTGCAACCACATGATGTTTGGTCAGTTTTCATCTTTAATCCGAATTCTTCTTGAGTCGATTCCTTGGCTCATCACTTGGGATCATCCTATGGTTATCATATGTCCATTATTTGTAGTTTTTCATTAACCATTATCCCTAATCCATCCCTCATGGTCATCCTTGAGATTTACTCAAAGGATCACATTAATCATATTGGTTTGACATCCCCAATCCACAATAGAAACCTCATTCAATAGAATCTACATCTACAGAGATAAGTTTTATACCTCACTTGTTGTAGGGAGCTAGAACCTTCTCTTGTAAAACCTTTCTCTTGGCCTTCTTCTTTAAATCACTTTCTTTTCCTTCTCTTCCTCTCTCTCTTTTCCACTTAGGTTTAGAGTTTCAACTTGGGTTTTAAAAGAGTAAGAGAGACTAAGGAACGTCCATTATATAGAGGGAAACCTCCATATAGGGTCCCACTTCAATTAGGAAAGAGCCCCCCCCCCCCTCAAATTAGGAAAGTTTTCTAAACACAAAGTCAGTTTAGCATCGTGTGATCGCACGTGGGGTCGCAGAATCCATCGACCAAAAGTCCAAAATATGCAACCACACGTCGTGTGGTCTCATATGTGGTCGACCACACCCCTCAAAACTGCTACCACACAACCAAAATTTTTTGATTTTTAGTTTTTGACTGGTTGCTTCCACACGATCTTAAATAGTCATTCACACCAATTAAATTTGACTCGTTGTTTACCTTATCTTGTGGTTTCTTCATACAATTGGTTTACTTGAGCCGATTATGATGGGAAGACTGATCACGACACGAGAATGTAAGGTTAGACCGGGTTCGTGGCATGCGGGTCTTACAGTGAATCTGCCCAATAGATCAAACACCATTACCGTCCCATATGCACCTACCATGGAATAGAAATAGAGCTAAAGTGTTTAGATCAAACACCGCCAATACCCCTCCTGATGCCCTACCCAAACCAACATGTAAGCCCTTATTGGCGAGGGCTTGCAAACTGGGCTCGCAACTAACCAATCCTAAATGTCATACAATATATCCAAGACCTCACCCCCAGCATCCCTCAATACGTCCATAGAGATAGAGCTAAGGCCCCCTGGCAGAGTCAGAGACCACACGGTCCGAGACCACCTCCCCTGATGCCTACGACGTAATAGTTCTACTAAGGTAATGGCGATACGACGATGAACAAGACTTAAGTAAAGATAGAGCTAGAGTCTGGTGACCAGGTCAGAGACCATAATGCCACGTCCTCCCCCTAATGCTCCGCACACATCCAACACACTAACCACACACACACAGTTACATGCCTATTCCTAGCATCACTAATCAATATAGTAGCAAATAGACAAAGTAAATATGCATGAGCAGTAATAACAGTAATATTGGATGACATGTGAGATGCACATTACAAACATACAAGCATAAAATCAATCATGGCATTGGACTCAAATAAATAAACAGTTTGTTATTATCCAATTAGTTTCGGTCTTGTTTCCTCACCTGTTAGCAAAACTTGATCTCCTTCCAAGCCTTGTAATTCTCTTTGAATTGATTTAATAACCTAAAAGTTATATAAATTTAAGTTAGGGTTCATATGTAACATGTTACAGTAGTCAGAAATTGAAATAGAGCACTAATATGTGTCTGATTTGTCCTATGGTCTCATACTGTGTCGACTTTACTGCCTACGGTCGATACCCTACGATCATATGGTTTCTGAAATCTTCTTGAATGCCTATGGTCGATCCTATGGTCATGCTAGTTATGCTATGGTCGACCGTAGCTGCGACCTTAAGACTTCTGGTCACCAACAACATTCAATTCGAGTTCTTCTTGGGTCAACTACTCAGCTTTTCTCTTGGGTTCATAATAAGGTTATCCTATGGTCATCATTAGTAGTTTCTCGTCACCCATTATCAGCAAACTCACCCCTCATGATTAGCCTTGGGATTTACTCAAGGAATTACATGGATCATACTAGTTTGACATCTCCAATCCCCCATAGAAGCCTTATTCCAAAGAATTTACATCTTCAGGGATTAGGTTCATACCTTTTCCTATGGTAGAGAGTTAAAATCTTCTTAGCAAAACCTTCTCCTTAGTCTTCTCTTCTTCTCCTTGCTTTCCTTCTCTTTCTCTAAGGTTTACTAATGTTCTAAAAGAGTGAAAAGGGTTGAGGGACGTCCTTTATATAGAGAAAAATTCTCCATATAGAGTTCTCCAATATTAGGAAAGAAATCCCCCTTAAATTGGAAAAGTTTCCAA
This sequence comes from Protea cynaroides, assembly GCA_028583415.1. Lineage (NCBI taxonomy): Eukaryota > Viridiplantae > Streptophyta > Magnoliopsida > Proteales > Proteaceae > Protea > Protea cynaroides. The sequence continues at coordinate 66,284,941 of CM053266.1, read as the reverse complement.
CTCGGAGTCTGGTTTGGGCTCTCACGGTTGATGGCCTACGGTTGCAGAATTCGTCGATTGTAGGGTAAAAAACATTGACCATAGGGTCAAAAACATCGGCCGTAGGGTCATTGATCAATGACCATTGTTTCTTTCCATATGGTTGATCATACCTACCCAGGTATGCGACCCTACGTATACTTTTGAGCAATTAAACTTGATTCGTACCTGATTTTGTGTTCCATCTTCACACAGTTGGTCCACTTGGTCTAGCAATGATGGAAAGACCTGGCACGACACAGTTAGACCAAGTTAGTGTAGTGTGTGTCTTATAACTCCCCCCTTATATAAATTTCATCCTTGAAATTTGCATATACCTTCTGAGTCGAACAGATGAGGATATTGCTTTCGCATAGCGTTTTCTTCTTCCCATGTAATTTCTTCCATATTTTGGCTTCTCTAAGTAACTTAAACATAGTAAATGTCGCGATTGTGAAGACATTGAACCTTTCGGCTAGTGATTTCAAAAGGTACTACTTCAAACGTCAAGTCTTCAGTTAAATCAGTGGATCCGTTATTAACACGTGTGTTGGATCTTTGACATACTTCTTCAGTTGTGAGACATGGAATACATCATATACACTAGACATTGATGGTAGTAGTTCTAACGGATATGCTACCTTTGCACGCCTTGCTAGAATCTCATAAGGTCCAATATATCTAGGACATAGCTTTTCCTTCTGTCCAAACCTTTTTAAACCGCGCATAGGAGATATTTTCAGAAATACTTTATCACCTATGTAAATTCAAGATCTCTTCATCGATTGTTCGCATATTGCTTCTGACATTTCTAAGCTATTCGAACTCTTTCCTTAATGATGTCGACCACTCGACATGTCTCTTCAACAAACTCTGGTCCAACAACACTACGCTCTCCAACTTCACTCTAAAATAAAGGAGTTCGACACTTTCTATCATACAGTGCTTCATAGTGTGACATCTGTATTGTAGCTTGATAGCTGTTGTTATAAACGAACTCGAGCAATGGTAACTTCTCATCCCATAATCCCTTAAAATCAATTACACAAGTTCAGAGCATGTCTTCTAAAATTTGAATGGTGTACTCCGACTGTCCATGTGTTTGAGGATGGAATGCGGTACTAAACTTCAATGTTGTACCCATAGCCTTCTGTCATCCTTCCCGAAACTTTGAGGTAAAGCGTTGGTCTTTGTCGGACACAATGCTTTTAGGTACACCGTGTATTCTGACAATATTATCCACATGTAGCTTAGCTAACCTCTCTAGTGTATACTGAGGTTGTATAGCTATGAAACGAGCTGTCTTAGTCAAACGATCTATGATCACCCAGACTGCGTCAACTACTCTGGAAGTCAAAGGTAACCAGGTGATGAAGTCCATAGTGATACAGTCTCATTTCCATGCTAGTTCTGATAGTGGTTGCAATAAGCCTGCAAGCCTTTGCCTTTTAGCCTTTACTAGTTGACAATTAAGGCATTGTGACACAACTTAGCTATATCGGCTTTCATTCCCATCCACCAGTATAGTTTCTTCAAATCATGATACATCTTTGTACTCCTGAGATGTACCGAATAAGCGGTGGTGTGGGCTTCCTTCATTAGTCTATGTCTAATATCTGAGTTTTCACTTTTAGGGACACATACTCTCCCTTTGTATCGTAGTACCCTTTTAAGGTCCAAGGTGAAGTCAGGAGTAGTCCTACCTTTTTCAAGGTCTTCTTTCACTGTTCTCATTAGGGGTCTGATTGAATAGCTGCCTTTGCTTCATCTGTCAGATCAAGTATAATCTTCAATGTAGCAAACATGTTTGAGAATTGATGAATAAACCCTAGGTTAGTTGAATCACCTGGTTTATCGATCATGAACTGCTCATTGTCGCAATTGAATACTCTTCCTGTGTCACACATTGCAGCATTTGTGCTAGCTTCTCCCTGTGACTTTGTCATTATTTTTCTGCTTAGTGCATCGGCCACTACATTAGCCTTTCCTGGATGATACTAGATATCACAATCATAATCCGTCACCAATTCCAGCCCTCTCCTCTGTCTCATGTTCAACTCCTTCTGATTGAAAAGATGAGTAAGACTCTTATGATCTGACTTAATCTGAAATTTCTCTCAATACAAATAATGTCTCCATAAATTAACAACATGTACTACTGCTACTAGTTCCAAGTGATGAGTTGGGTAATTTTTTTCATGTGTCTTTAATTGTCTGGAAGCATATGCAATTACTTTCTCTCCTTACATGAGCACACATCCCAAACCTAATCTAGACGCATCGGTGTACAAGATAAATGGTTCTCTAGAATCGGAATAGTCAATATGGGAGCTGATTTTAATCTTGTCTTCAATGTTTGGAAACACTCTTTACATTTATCGGTTCAAACAAACTTTTCTCCTTTCTTAGTCAGACTGGTGAGTGGTATTGCGATTCTAGAGTAATCTTTCATAAATCATCGATAATAACCAGCTAAACCTAAGAAACTTCTGATTTTGGCAACATTATTAGGTGCTTCCCATTTTACAATGGCTTCAATCTTGTTGGGATCCACTTTGATTCCTTCAACAGATACAACATGGCCTAAGAAAGCGACTTCATTTAGCCAGAATTTACATTTTGTAAATTTAGCATAAAACTTCTCTTTTCTTAGTCACTGCAGAGCGGCTCTTAGATTTGTGATATGAGTTTCTTTATCCTTAGAGTAGACTAGTATGTCGTCAATGAATACAGTGACTGACGTATCCAACATATCGTAGAATACTCGATTCATAAGTTCCATTAAAGTTGTGAGTGCGTTAGTTAATCCAAAAGACATAACTCAAAATTCATAATGTCCATATCTAGTTCTGAAGGCTATCTTCGGAATATCACCTTCCTTAATCTTTAATTGATGGTATCCCGATCGAAGATCAATTTTGGAGAACACTTTGGCACCTTACAACTGGTCGAATAAGTCATCGATCCGAGGCAACGGATACCTATTCTTGATCGTGAGCTTGTTCAATTCTCGATAATCTATACAAAGTCGAACGCTACCATCCTTCTTTTTCACGAACAATACCGGCGCTCCCCGTGGTGATATACTGGGTCGAATATAGCCCTGTCCAGCAGTTCTTATAATTGTACCTTTAGTTCCTTCAGTTCAGTAGGAGCCATTCAATAGAGTGCCTTAGATACTGGTGCGGCTCTGGGTATAAGGTCTATAACGAACTCTGTCGCTCGATCAGGTGGCAATCCTGGTAATTCCTCAGGAAATACATCCAAAAATTCACGCATAACTTTAATATCCTCCATTCATGGTGCTTCCTTGGTGAGGTCAACCACAGGCACTAGGTACCCAACTCCTCCTTTCTCGAGGCATCTTCTAGTTTTTAATGCCGAAAGAATGAGTTTTCGTTTATGGGAAAATTTGGTTCCCGTAAAACTGAACTCTGCGTCTTCCGTGTCTTTAAATGATATCTTCTTCTCAGCACAAATCAAACTCACAGAATGCTGGGATAACCAGTCCATCCCTAGGATGACGTCAAAGTCTGTCATCTCGAGTCGAATTAAGGTTGCATCCATAGTTTTCTCACCGATAATAACTGGACATGGTCCATAACCTTGGTCTAGCACTACTTCTAATCCCATAGGTGATCGTACAAGCAGTTTGAAATCTAAAGACCTGAAGGGTAGACTCAACTTCTTTCCAAATGACATAGATATAAAAGAATGAGTAGTCCTAGAGTCAAAGAGTACTCTGGTGGGTATGCCATTAATAGGTACGATACTTGTGATTTGATTTAATTTAATTTACATGCTCACACAAGGTATTTCAAAGCAAAAGTTTGAATCATACCTGTGACCACATCAGGCGATGCGACAACATCCTCAAAAGTAATTGCATAAACTTTTCCTTGTTGTAGCTGCTTCCTCAGCTTAGGACAATCTCTTGAATAATGGTCCTATTTGATTGCAGTTAAAACATTTGACTCCAGCATTACTTTGCTTCTGCCGAGGTTGAGTTGTTGGACTAGTCTTAGATGCAGCATTGAAGCCTTGAGTACGGAAGGGTTTGAATGTTCTTGAGTTCCCTCCATTGAATGTATTCCCATTCGGCCTCTTTATACCCCTGTTTTGAGCAAAATAACTCTCCCTTTGGCATGACCCCAAAACTCGAGCAATTTATATCGCTTCATTATAAATCTTCTTTTCTAGTCCCAGTACATGCTCACGAATGCTTCCCCTAAGTCCCATGACGAACCTTCAGGTTTTGGTATTTTCCTCCTGCATGCTAGAGGGAGCAAAGAAAAACAGCTCTTCATAACGCTGCTGATAAGCGTCTACAGACATTTATCCTTGATATAGACTTAAAAATTCTTTTTCCATCTGGTCTCTGAAACTCATGGGAAAATAATTCTCGAAGAAAGCTTCTTTGTAAATAGCCCAGGTCAGTTGGGTATGCTTTGTCAATAGTTAACTTTGAGTAGATTTCCACCAATAGTGTGCATCACGTTTCAGCATAAAAGTGGCACATAACACATTTTCCTCTTCATTTACAATCATCATCATAAAATTTCTTTCCATTTCCTCGATTCAGTGAGCTGGCTACAGAGGATCCGACGGCTTGCCATTGAATTCCTTAGGCTTTATCTTCAGAAAACATTCGATCAATCTGGAGTGATCAAGTTGATACTGAGCGTATGCTCCATACGTAGGCGGTTGGTACTGATAGTTACCTTGGTTATGTCCACCTTGTGGTGTCACACCCCAATTCCGCACACTTCAGAATGGTGTGATGAACCGCTAGCAAACCAATGGTTCAACCAGGATCTCGTACAGGTGGTATCCGACTGATCTAAACCTCATATATCCACATTCATAATCAGAGTAAATACACAATAGCGGAAGTCTTATAGTAAAATGAACTGAGAATCTACTGTGATATTAATATTAAAATAGTAAATTATTCTGTATCAACTAAGACATAAATAAGTATGAAATACAGGTCTTTAATTAATCCAAATAAAGAAAACTAAAAATCTAATCGAATACACATGAGTTGCACTCGCAAGAGGAGTCATGTGTATCCACTTCATCTTCAACTTCCATCGCCACCATGTGACCATACACTGGAGCATTTATATAATCTTCGACGGTAGTACCTGCATCATCAACTAAAAATATTCGACGTCGAGGGGGTGAGCACACATCATGGCTTAGTGAGTAAACAAAACAATGCAACAATACATATGCATGCAGTCAATTCATATCTTTGGTCTGGTTTAAAGTTTGCAATGCGCAATAGAAAGGTTGGGTGGTCAAAGGTTAACGTTTATTGACTCTGCCTCTATACACTGGGTGTGGAAGTCTACCCAAAGGTTAACGTTTATTGTCGTCCCCATCCACCCTATCATAATATTGTACAACAAAGGTTAACGTTTATTGCTGTACAATGCCATACCAACACGTAAGCCCCTACTGGCGAGGGGTTGCAAACTGGGCTCGCAACTAACCAATCCTAATGCCAAACAGTGTATCCAAGGCCTCACCCCAAAGATCCCTCGAACGTCCATAGAGATAGAGCTAAGGCCCCCGGTAGAGTCAGAGACTACAAGGACCGAGACCACCTCCCCTGATACTCTACGACGTAATAGTTCTACTAAAGTAATGGTGATACGACGATGCTAATGCACAAGACTTGAGTTAGAGAAAGAGCTAAAGTGCTGAGACCCGCCAAAGGTTAACGTTTATTGACGTTCCCATCACACCTCCCCTGATACTCGCTCGCATCAGTACACCAACCACACACATACATTCACATGCATATTCCTATCATCATCATCATCATCATGTTATAAACAATAAAGTAAATATGCATGAACAAATAATAGAAATATTGGATGACATGTTGTATGCACATTACAAATATATTCTCATAGGATCAAGCATGGCATTGGACTCAAGAAAATAAAAACAGTTTGTTATTAATCAATTAGTTTAGAGTCCTGTTTCCTCACCTTAGCTTGCTAATAGATCCTCTTACAAGCTTTAAGATCACCTTTATATTGTTATTATACTGCTAGAAAACCTAACAAAGTCGATAGAATTTAATTAAAATTAATTTTGAATTTAAAAACCTTGTTTTTAACTGGGGGTCCGAGGTAGGGTCGGAGTAATGATCGACCCTGGGTGCGACCACCCCTATTCTGGACTTCCCGAACATTTGGGGTCGATGCTCAGGGTCTGGTAGGGTCGATTGGCCATCGACCCCCCATGCGACCCCCTGTGGGTTTTGGTCGATTTTCTTCCTTAAATCCATTCTTCGTGTTTGGGGTCCTATGGCTTGTTCCTATAATCCATTCTACACATGTTCTATGGTCTAGAACCATGATTCTACCACCTATATGGCTTTCATGATTTTTCCCCATGGTTTTCCATGAAAACCTAACCATAGGTTGATAGTTTGGGTTTCTTCGAGATCATACTCTCTGCATTACCTATCCTAAGGTCTTTAGCAATTCATGGAATTAGTATCCATACCTGAGAAGAATACTCCTTCTCTGTAACTCTTCTCCTTTTGCTTTATTCTCTTCTTTCCTTTTATTTTCCTTCTCTTCCTTCTCTTCTCTTTCTCTCAATTCAATTAGGGTTGTAAAAGGAGTAAAAGAGGCTTAGAGACGTCCTATTTATAGAGTAGAAACTCCTAAAATAAATCCCATTGAGATTTGAAAGGAATCCCATCGAAATTAGGAAACTTTCCTAGTTTTCAGATTTACCGAGTACCGGGGGTCGATAGGGGGGGTCGGAGATCCCGTCGACCCCTGGTTCCTGAAGTGTCCAACCCCCCCATGTAAAACTAGGGGTCTGACTTCTGTCTTGGGGGGGTCCGACCCTCCCTTGCTGGGTATGCGACCCTCCCCTTAATTTAAGTGTTTTTGGTTCAGTTTAATACCTGGGATCGTGATCTCCTTCACGCACTTGGTCCATTTGGCTCATCCATGATGGGTAGACCTGGTTCAAGGTGGTAAGACCGGGTTAGTTTAATACGGGTCTTACATGTGGTGCCTCAATATTCTGCACTTAAGCTTGTAACACTGGCATTTGAGGTGCTTGGGGTACCGTATTGCTACCACTAGGTACGGTACTAGCTTGCCCTATAGGTAGAGGTGTTGCATTTGCAACTAGGGAAGCAATTCCCCTAGAAGCTTGCATGTTGGCTTGCATTTGCTGTATCTATTGCACTTGCTGTGCCAAATCCATCACTACAGTAGCCAAATCCATAGGTGGTGCGGGTAAGTTGGTTGGATTGGCTCATGGGTAAACATCCTAAGGCACAGTACCTTGATTCCCAATATTTCCTTCTTGTCCTTGTTGACCTTCGTTGTCATTGGTCTCCATAGATGGTGGAGGTGGGTTTGCATTCTGTCTTCTTTGGCTAACTCTTCACCCAGCTATTTAAATTCCTGGATAAATGGTACCTGAAAAGGCTGTACATGTGAGACAAAATAGAATGGTAGTATTAGGTTAGTCTCACAATGGAAAGCGAGAGAAGAAACAAAAGCAACAGGCAAAAGTTCGAACAAAATCAAAAGGCAGACAACAGTCAGTCATACGGTCGATGGCCTATGGTCGCATGTTGTGCGACCATAGGTTCAACCACCAAATCCCTGACAACTTCCCGAAACCCTATGATCGATCATATGGTTGATGATACGGTCGATCATTTTGGTCGAATTGTGCTATCGTAAGGTTCAAAATTAATTTTAAAATATTTTTTGAGATTTTCCCTCTCATTTCCCTTTCTTCTTCCTACGGTCTCAACTCAGCTCGCCACCACTGAGTTGCTACAATATCAACCGTACATTTGGTGATTTTTTCATCGATCGACAATCTTCCTTCCATTCCTCAAGGTATGTTCACTACTCTTTTCCCTTTTTAAGCTTTCATACCTAGGTTTTCACTCTTTATAGGGTTTTCATCAAATTAATATTCTTTTGACCATAAAAATTGATTTTTATTGGGGCTATTGCTATTGGCTATCCAATGGATGAAAGCCCTCGAGAAAATTTTAGTTTCATCGGTTGGTTTGGTAGAAATTTGAAAATTCCTAGTTGTGACCTAAATTTTGGGGTTCTTCCCAAATGTCAAAATTTCTTCAAATCAAATCTACCTAGTTAAAATTTTCCATTGTATGAGCCTTGCAGGATGATTTGAAACCTATGTAAGTCCTCCTGCCCAAATGTTTGGATGAAAAGTGAGGCTTTTTCCCATTTTATGTCATTATGCTGCCCAAATTTTAAATTTTCTAACTTGTTTTCCTTATTTTCTTCTCTTGCAGTTATCATGGTTCGCACCAAGGTTCCTCGAGTCCATGACTCTAATCGCTTCAGGTCCATTGAAGTAGAGGTTCAATATCCTCGGTTTGATAGAAAGAAAGTAGAAGGGGATCGATGTTTGAACTTAGCCCATTTAGCCCTATTTGATATGGAGAGGGCATTTGGAGATATGGGCTGACTTCGAGTGATCCTGTACGAGGCTTGTACTCGCCCAGATTTAGTGAAGTAGTTCTATTGTCACCTTCAAGTGGAGGATAACCTAGAAGAGTGGATAGGGGTAGAGAGCTTCGGATTACCAGTTGGGTGAAAGGGGTTCCTATCTCTTTTAACTGTCAGGAGTTGACTGATCTCCTGGGCATTTCCAACGATGGACAGTTAGTCTACTATTCACCAAGGGATCCCCAGTTCCTATCTATACAGGTGCGTGCAGAAATAGACAATCAGATTCTTCGGGATGACCGCTGGGGAATGAAGGCGATTAACCTGCGTCCAGAGCCACGAGTCTACTATAAGATTGTCCAGCATAATCTAATCCCTCAAGGTGGACACTACAAGATGGTCTCTCAGCTGACTCAGTACATGTTGTACTGTATCTGTACTAAGCAGCCTGTCTGTTTTCTGTACATCATCCTTCAGACCATGCACAAAGCTACGTTGCCTGACTCGAGAGGTAACTTGCCCTATGGGCAGCTAATCTCCACTTTGCTGGTACGTCTACAGGTGAACCTAGAGGATGAGAGGATTTTTGAAGACACCTTCTCAGCTGACCTTGATTGGGAGGCCATCAGTAGGATGGGCATGAAAGAGATACATGTCAGTAATGACAAGAGGAATGCTATGAGACGTCCTCTCACTCGGGTAGCGACAGCAGATGCAGAGGTGGCAGCAGCAGTAGCAGCAGAGGCAGACGAGAGTGATGATGGGGAAGATGATGATAGGGTGTACATGGATGTGGATGCCATACCTCTTCCATCACCATAACATTCTACTGGAGCTGGTCTTTCTCGAACTTCTCACTCAGCTGGCCCTTCACGCCCACCATCAGATGACATAATAGCGCTACTACATGAGATTTGTGAGGCTCAGCGTGCTACAGACCAGCGAAAAGTAAATCTGACAGCTAGTCTCTGAGCCACCCAGACTTAGGTAGCCTGACTTACGAGAGTGTATGCTGAGGACTATGATAGAGACCATGAGGCACCTCCTCCTCCAGTACCCCCAGCTCCATGATACCACTTATTTCTTTTTCCCTTTTATAATACAGAGTAACTGTCCGGATTGTGGACCGTACTCTAATTCGGATGTACATTTGTCTTGTTCCCCTTTTTATATATAAAATTTATTTTCCATTCACATATGTGCATTATTCTCTTTCAGTTTATGTCTCAAACCATATAGGTTCTTAGGGTGTGTTCTTATTACAGTTTTATAAATTTTATCCTAACTTAGTTCATGACTCATGTGGAAGTAGTTAGATTAATGGGTAGAACCTGAGAGAGCTCTGATACCAAGTTGTCATACCCCAATTCTGGACTAACCAGAATAGTGTGATGAACCGTAAATAAATCAACGATTCAACCAGAATCTCCGTGAGGTAGTACCTACCATATCAACCACACACACCTTCTACAGAAATAATCAGAGATAAATAACAAATAAACGAAAGTCTTATAGATAATGAACTAAGTGTCTAACAATGATATAATAATTATCTAATCCAATTATTTTCCAAAAAATCAAGACATAAAGGTAAATAATTCATTACATGTCCCAACAACCAAATCTAGCTAAACTAATAAAAAATACACTGGTTACACTCGCATAAAGGATCATACGCATGGCCGCAACGTGTCTATACATCGGTGCATTCACATAATCTTCAATAGTAAGACCTGCATCATCAACTAAAATATTCAACATCGAAAGGGTGAGCACACATCATGGCTCAGTAAACAAACAAAACAATGCAACAAACATATGCATGCATTCAATTCATATCTTTGGTCTGATTTTTAATTTTGCAATATGCTATAGAAAGGATAGGCAGCCACCACACCTCTATACATGAGTGTATGAATCCACCCAATGGATCAAACACCATTGCACATGCACCCACCATGGAATAGAGATAGAGCTAAAGTATCCGGATCAAACACCGCCAATACCTCTCCTGATGCCCTACTCAAACCAACATGTAAGCCCCTATTGGCGAGGGCTTACAAACTGGGCTCACAACTAACCAATCCTAAATGTCATACAATGTATCCAAGACCTCACCCCAGCATCCCTCAATACGTCCATAGAGATAGAGCTAAGGCCCCCCTGGCAGAGTCAGAGACCACACGGTCCGAGACCACCTCCCCTGATGCCCTACGACGTAATGGTTCTACTAAAGTAATGGTGATACGACGATGTCAGTGAACAAGACATAAGTAGAGATAGAGCTAGAGTCTGGTGACTAGGTCAGAGACCATAATGCCACGTCCTCTCCCTAATGCTCCGCACACATCCAACACACTAACCACACACATACAGTCACATGCCTATTCCTAGCATCACCAATCAATATAGTAGCAAATAGACAAAAATAAATATGCATGAGCAGTAATAACAGTAATATTGGATGACATTGGAGATGCACATTACAAACATACAAGCATAAAATCAATCATGGCATTGGACTCAAATAAATAAACAGTTTGTTATTATCCAATTAGTTTCGGTCTTGTTTCCTCACCTGTTAGCAAAACTTGATCTCCTTCCAAGCCTTGTAATTCTCTTTGAATTGATTTAATAACCTAAAAGTTATATAAATTTAAGTTAGGGTTCATATGTAACATGTTACAGTAGTCAGAAATTGAAATAGAGCACTAATATGTGTTTGATTTATCCTATGGTCTCATACTGTGTCGACTTTACTGCCTCCCGTTGATACCCTATGGTCGCATATGGTGCGACTGTAGCTGTGATCATATGGTTTCTAAAATCTTCCCGAATGCCTATGGTCGATCCTCTGGTCATGCCGGTTATGCTATGGTTGACTGTAGCTGCGACCTTAAGACTTATGGTCACCAACAACATTCAATTCGAGTTCTTCTTGGGTCAACTACTCAGCTTTTCTCTTGGGTTCATACTAAGGTTATCCTATGGTCATCATTAGTAGTTTCTCATCAACCATTATCAGCAAACTCACCCCTCATGATTAGCCTTGGGATTTACTCAAGGAATTACATGGATCATACTAGTTTGACATCTCCAATCCCCCATAGAAGTCTTATTCCATAGAATTTACATCTTCAGGGATTAGGTTCATACCTTTGTCTATGGTAGAGAGCTAAAATCTTCTTAGCAAAACCTTCTCCTTAGTCTTCTCTTCTTCTCCTTCCTTTCCTTTTCTTTCTCTAAGGTTTACTAATGTTCTAAAAGAGTGAAAAGGGTTGAGGGACGTCCTTTATATAGAGAAAAATTCTCCATATAGAGTTCTCCAACATTAGAAAAGAAATCCCCCTTAAATTAGGAAAGTTTCTAACTCGGAGTCTGGTCTGGGGTCTCACGGTCGATGGCCTACAATCGTAGAATCCATTGACCATAGGGTTGAAAACATCGACCGTAGGGTCATTGATTAGTGACCATTGTTTCTTTCCATATGGTCGACCGTACCTACCCAGGTATGTGACCCTACGTATACTTTTTACCATTTTAACTCGATTCATACCTGGTTTTGTGATCCATCTTCACACGATTGATCCACTTGGTCCAGCAATGATGGGAAGACCTGGCACGACACGATTAGACCTAGTTAGTGGAGTGCGGGTCTTACACCCTTGATGCCCTACGACGTACTAGTTCCCCTAAGATAATAACGATATGACGATGTCAATGTGATACATGGTTTAGGGATTACACACCCCTCCCCACATAGCACACCAACCACACACGTAAATACATGTCTATTCCTATCATCAGCCACAATAAGGTAAAACAATAAAGCAAATAGGCATGAATAGGAATAGCAGTAATATTGGATGACATGTGAAATGCACATTATAAGCATACAAGTATAGTAACAATCATAAAATTAAACAAAATAAAAGAAAAGTAGCTTGTTATTATCCTGTTAGTTTAGGTCTTGTTTCCTCACATTTGATCGTAGTATCGATCTCTTCCAAGCTTCCAAAATTATCATGTACTAGTTGACAACCTATACAATTTATGAGTTTAAGTTACGGTTTAATGGTATTTAGTTACATTAGTCTCAAATCTAACTTGGCCTTGAAACAGGCTCTCATCAATTAAGTGATTGATGCAGTGATCGCAGGTATATGTCGACCATACACTATGTGGTCGACTATGTGGTCGCACATCATGCGTCCATTGATGCGACCACACAACCCTAGTAAACTTCCGAGTGCCCCTGGGGGGGCCAAGTCTTTCTTAGTCACAGCAGACTCTAGGTGTTGGCCTGATTCATGGTTTTCACATTCTACAACCTATTTCATGGTTTACTTGAGATACATCGATGCGACCACACAACTTACAATGTTGTGTTCATCAATCATTGTTGAGTCAACAAAACCTTTTTAAATTTCCTATACCCACACTCTTATGGTTTATTCATACTGGTTCATAAAGTGGAAGTTGAAGCTGAGACACAGTACCCTTGGTTTCGGGCCAAGAAAGTGGAAGTGGGCTGTTTATGGATTTAGCCAGCCTTGCCCTCTTTGATGTTGAGAAGGCCTTTCATGCTATGGGTTGGCTCCCAGTTATATAGTACCAGGGGTGTACCCATCTCGACTTGGTGAAGCAGTTTTACTGTAGGGTGATCCAAAGGATCTGGATAGAGTTAGGGACCTCAGGATCATGCATTGGGTGAAAAGGGTTCCCATTTCTTTCAACTGTCAGTAGTTGACAGACATCCTAGGTATCTCCAACAATGGTCTATTGGTCTACTACGCCCCAAAAGAGCGTCAGTTTCTGTAGATGTGGATGCATGCTGAGATAAGCAATCAGATCCTCCGGAGTGATCGCTAGCAAATGAAGGCGATCAACCTGCATCTAGAGCCCAGGGTCTATTATAAGATCATCCACCATAAATTGGTGCCACAGAGTGGGCACTACCAGATGGTTTCTCAACCCTCCCAGTATCTGTTATACTGCATATGCACCAAGCAGCCCGTATGCTTGCCCTATATCATCATTCGCACTATGTATCAAGCTACGACAATTGGCCTGAAGGGTAACCTACCCTACGGTCGTATGATCACTACCATCCTCACCCACCTACAGGTAAACATGGAGGGTGAGAGGATATTCGAGGATACAATCTCTGCAAACCTTGACTAGGAGGTCATATGCAGGATGGAGATGCAAAACATGCAGGTCAGCGATGAGGAATGGAATGCGATGGTCCGTCCACCCATCGAGCTGCATCCGTGGCAAAGGGTGATGACGACGATGATGATTGGATGTTCCTAGATGTGGATGACATCCCCCCCCCCCTTCACCACAGCATACCACTGGAGCTGGCCCTTTTCATACTTCCCCTTTTGCTGGTCCCTCGCATCCTCCACCGGATGATATGATGACATTCCTTCAAGAGATCTGAGACGCTCAGAGTGCGATAAATCAGTGGGTAGTGGATCTTGCTGACAGTCTTCGAGTGACCCAGGTGCAAGTAGTCTGGCTCACGAGATTGTACGCAGAGGACTATGATAGAGACCGAGAGGCACCTCCTCCTCTTACTCTTTTAGCTCAGTGACAGATCTTCATATCTCTTCCATTTATATATACATTTCTCTTTTTGATATTTTGCAGAGTAACTGTCCGGCTTATGGACTGTACTCTGATTTTCGGATATACATTATGTTACTTTTATTTTTGGGCTTATATATATATATATATATATATATATATATATATATATATATACTTAGAGAACAAAGATAGTTTTAATTCATGTTTGTTATGATATTTATTGCATGTATTCCTACCAAGTGGTTAGCTATTCACTGAGTTTTGGCTCATCTCAATTGATTTATATGTTTTACAAGTGATTATAGTAAGTACATGGAAGAGAGACAAACAGTAAATGAAAGTCCAAGAGGAAGTTTAGTTCTCTTGGCTAACCAAAATATTTTGGTATGGAATGTTTAAGATATAACTTTAAATAGCTGATGTCTTGGCTATGTGGGCAACAACTTTTTGTATTAAGCCCACACCTTAGATGTAATTTAAATAATTAAGTTTATTTATGTAAGAAGTAGTGTTGCCACCAGCTTAATAGAATGTATAGTTTAAGATTTTCGATGTATGTATTAAAGTATTGAAAATGGATCAGAATTGATGATGAGACAGCAGGTATAACAAGTTGAGTTGATATAGGTTATGTATAAATTTTTTTTTATAGGTTTATTCATGCTCTTATGTGTATCTTTGTTCGACCAGTGATTCATTTCCCTTACCTAGGAAGGCAATGTTATTGCTCCATACTCCAAGCCTTGTCATTTAAAACACTTTTAATATGCGTACCGTACTTTGCTCTCAAGTCCTATCAATCTCACTACCAAAAAAAAAAAAAAAAAAAAAAAAAACTTTATTATTGTAGCTGTGAATTTATTCTCAACTGAACTAAATATATGTAGACGGATGGAATGTCATGGAATTGGGTTATGAAGAGTTTAATTTTGTTTAATTGAAATTATGATTTTGGTTTTTATCGGTTACGAATGGGTTGACTATTTTATTCTTTCCTCTTTATCATTAACTATAGTGACTTAATTACCTGTCTCTGTAATTTTGTTTTTAGGAAATGATATTCCGTGGGACCAATACAGTGGCCATTATCTTGAGAGTAGATTCTAGCAAGAATTATATTGCACCTAGAAATCCAGTCCAAACCCAATCTGAACTCAATGCTGTTATGGGCACCACCAAAATCATATTAGATTTTGATCTGCAGAACCTCCATTACCTTCAAGTCATAATTAAGGAATCACTGAGAATTCAACCTCCAAGTCCCCTCATCACCTGGGCCAGTCTTGCCATCCATGACGTACACGTTGGAAACCACTTCGTCCCTTCAGGAACCACAACCATGGTTAACATGTGGGCGATAACCCATGTTGAAGCTATCAGGGTAGAGCCCAATGAGTTCAAGCTTGAGAGATTCACGGAGGATGACGTAAGCATTATGGGTTCAAGGTTGGCACCTTTTGGGTCTGGGAGAAGAGTTTGTCCCGGTAAAGCCTTGAGTTAGAGAACATGAAGATGGCAGCAATAAAGGAGAAGCAGAAAGAAGCACGGTGGAAGACAAGTATCAGTGTTTTGAACCGTCGAAGCTTCTGTAAGGACATGGTGGACTGAATGTAAAAGGATAATTCAATATAATAAAGGTGTTATGACATTTTAAAAAAATAAGGTATGTTCACATTAGCAATTACTGTTCATATTCTAATGTAGTGGACTAAAGTATTATAAGTTTTACTTTATGAGGGAGGACTATATAAGTCAATAAGTTTTAGGGGAGGTCCATGTAGTAAACAAAATGTCAATAGGAGGTCCTAGTAATTTTCCCTAGTAGGTATTTAGATAAAAGACTGGCCTTGACAAGGTTTGACTTGCTCGATTCACCAGGTTTTTAAAAGGGTTGAGTTTAGTCAAATAACCCAACTCTCCAACTATGAATTCCAAAATAGAACTTTATTCAAAAGTGTAAGGGATTGAATTGGTATGGTTCGTTATATCATGTGTTTACGATTTAGAGTAAATAGGCTATGTGGAAAATATTAAAATAATTTTAATTTATTCCTATGAATCGACCTTCAATACTAAGGCTCTCTTTTGTATCATTTCTTTTTAATTTTTCCCTATTTATCAAAAAGCATTTTTGAAAATCATTCTTGATAAAAAATAAAATATTGTTTGGTAGCTATTATGAATAATACATTATAGAATAAGAAATAAGTTTGATATTCTATTAAGGCTCTCTATGGTATAATTTATATTTATGTTGATGAGTTATATATAACAACTCATTTATGAGTCAGAAATAATAATCTTTAATATCAATAGACATAAAGAAGTAATAATAGATTATCATAATAATGATAAACATCTTCTAACCTATTTACAGATTTTAGATTATATCAATTTATTTTAAATATAAATAGACACCATAAATCATACCAAACAATTACATATGTCATAATGTATTATATAATTAATTCTATAACACATACCAAAAAAAACCTAAGGGATTAAAGTAAAGGTTTAATCAGTTTTAAATAATTTTTTAAACCAAAATCAAACCGTTTAATTAAACAATTTCATTTTCTTAACCATAATCAAACTGCTAAATAATTGATTCCAGGTTCGGTTTAAATTGTTCAATTCGATTTCATTATAGTTTTAGTTCATTTTCAACACCCTTAGATTACAGATAGCTTAACCACTTTATTTTTTTAGTTTCATGTATCTCAAACTCTTATAGTTGTAACTCAATGTATTCAAATCAATGGAACAATACCCCTATCTCTAATTATCTTTAAACTGCAACAAATTTGGGAATAGTTCAACAGTCTCGCCATCTCCGTCCTGAGCTTTTTGAAGCAGATTTTATATCCGTAGCAAAAAGTTATGGACCTTGGGGACCATCACGCCAAAACTTGGTGTTGTAACCTCTTACATTTTGCTTAGATCTTCCCATTCTCAAACCGATTAGCTGATAGCTAGCATAATATGCTGAGAGTATGGGGATAATAACATTGGGAGAAAGGGATAAACATGCCTATGGATAGAAAGCACTTCCTCAAAGAAGTTGATGGACCGTTAATGTTGCCGGCGAAATCTGTAAGCACAGAAGGTGATCGGAGCTATTGACACCCATAAACATTTTTTTTTATTTAAACAATGCCTACTGTGGGGCCAGGATATGGAATTGGGCATCCAAGGAAGCCACCCGAATTGGGGTAGTGGGAGAGCAGGGTGGCCGAGGAAGTAATGGATATAATACTCACACATTTAGGATAGGGATAAGACTCCAACTCGAGTCCTTGGACATAAGTCAATGTCCACTGAAAAGAAACAAATGAATAAATATCGTCTCTTGTATATTTTCTATTCCTAAGTGTCACATATATATATATATATATATATATATATATATATATATATATATATATATATATATATAGTTGAGAAAAGGTTACAATCAATCTAAAAGATTACAATCAATTTAAAAGACTATAATCAATCTTTACAATTTTATTTTATGGAGATAAATTTGGTACAGGAATGTAGGTTCATTGTATGTGGATAATTCTTGAGTAGAACAGCCCATGTTATTTCTAGCATCATTATCTTTTGTAATAGCTCGTCGGTTTATTTTGGGAAGCTGACATGGTGCATGGATAATTCTTATCCCGATGAGCTATCATGGTGTATGGATAATCTTTATCCCTAATATAGTCCCTCAACCTGATGGGAGGGGAGTGATCATCAGGTTGGTCCTCAACTTAGTGAATGGGAGAGTAAGCAATGGCTTTGTAAGTATGTCCGCTAGCAGGTCCTTGGTAGAAAAAAACTGAACATCCAGTTGTTTTGTAGCCACAAGGTGACGAACAAAGTGGAAATCTACCTCGATGTGCTTCGTGCGAGCATGGAAGATAGGATTGGCCATCAAATAGGTAGCCCCCAGATTGTCACACCAAAGGATCAGAAGTGAGGTAGGACAAATGCCAAGTTCCTTTAGCAGGCTTTGAAGCCAAACTAGTTCGGCCGCTGCATTGGCTAGAGCATGGTACTCAAACTCTGTAAATGAGTGGGCAATAGTAGCTTGCTTACGAGTTGACCAGGATACGAGGTTATAACTCAAGAAAATGGCATAGCCACTTGTTGATTTTCTCTCATCAGCGCACCTAGCCTAGTCGGCATCATTGTATGCTTGGAGCTACAATGGAGAGTTGCTAGAGATACTGAGCCCATGTGCATGAGTAGCCTTCAAGTAGCGTAGGATACGCTTTACTTATAAGACTCACATTCCACTAATCAGGTTTAACCGTGTCGTGCTAGGTTTTTCCATCATAACCGGTTAGATCGAACCAACCGTGTGAAGGAACCACAAGGCTAGGTGAGTAAATTAACCCAAAAATAGTGTATTTTGATTGTGTGGCCGACTGATAGCCATTGTGTGCTGACCACATAGTTAGAAAGTGAGGTCATTCAAATTTTATTTGAGTGGAAGCACAAACTGCCTTGTGTGATCGACGTGTTTTACGACCATATAGTCGACCACACAAACTCAGAACTGACTCCAAGATTTAATAACTTTCCAAGTTTAAAGGATCTCTTTCCTAGTCAAGAGAGGACTCTGTATGGAGGTTTTTCCTCTATATAGAGGATGTCCCTTAGTCTCTATCACTCTTTTAGAATTAATTCCAAAACCCTAAACCTAAGAGAGAAAGAAAAGAAAGGGAGAAGGAGGCTTGGAGAAGAGAGTTACAGGATAAGTTGCTATCCCTCTTTGAAGAAGGGACAAATGTAAGGAATCTATCCCTGTAGATGTAGGTTGGTTAGGATTGATCTTCCAACAATGTATTAATGACCTGAACCTAACATTGTGATCGAGATCATGCAATCTTTCAATTTAATTTCAAGAGAAACCTTAGAAATAGGTTAGGGGTAAAATTGTTAATGGAAAACCTATGAATCAGGCCATAGAATGACCCTAGGAGGTGTTCCAATAATGAGCTAAGTGTTAGACTAAGAAAGACCTTCGAACACAACCTATAAGTTGTGTGTCCGGATCAGTGGTCGACTACAGAGTGACCAGTAAGTAACCATAGACTCTCGAGAAGTTTACTAGGGTTGTGTGGTCGCATCAGTGGAGCATGATGTGCGACCACACAATCAACCACACAGTGTATGGTCGACATATACCTGCGATCACTGCATCAACTACTCAATTGCTGAGAGCCTATTTCGAGGCCAAGTTAGATTTGAGATTAAGGTAACTAAATACCATTAAACCCTAACTTAAACTCATAAATTGTATAGGTTATCAACTAGTACAAGATAATTTTCAAAGCTTGAAAGAGATCGATACAAAGATCAAAGATGAGGAAACAAGACCTAAACTAACTGAATAATAACAAGCTAATTTTCTTTTATTTTGTCCAATTCTATGATTGTTACCATGCTTGTATGCTTGTAATATACATCTCACATGTCATCCAATATTACTGCTATTTCTGTTCATGCATATTTACTTTATTGTTTTACCTTATTATGGATGATGATAGGAATACGCATGTGTTTACATGTGTGGTTGGTGTGCTGTGTGGGGAGGACTGTGTGATCCCTAAATCATGCATCACATTGACATCGTTGTATCGCTATTACTTTAGCAGAACTAGTACATCGTAGGGCATCAGGGGGGTGTTCGTGGACCGTGTGGTCTTTGACTCTGCTGAGGAGTCCTAACTCTATCTCTATGGACATATTAAGGGCTGCTGGGGTCAGACCTTGGATACATATGGATGGCATTAGGATTAGTTATTTGCAAGCTCAGTTTGTAAACCCTCGCCAATAGGGGCATACGTACTAGTATGGGTAGGGCATCAGGGGAAGTATTAGTGGTGTGTGATCTGGACACTTTAGATTAGTGGACATACCAGCCGCCAATCCGACCATGATGGTTATCTATTTTATGATGGATGCATGTGGGATGACAATGGTGTTTGATCCATTGGACGGATTCACACACTCATGTAGAGAAGTGCGGTGGCCGCCAATCCTTTATATAGCATAATTACAAACTTAAACTAGACCAAAGATAATATATGATTGCATGTATATGTTTGCGCATTATTTTGTTTGCTCACTAAGCCATGATGAGTCCTCATCCCTCGACGTCAAATATTTTTAGTTGATGATGTAGGTCCTATAGTGGAAGATTATATGGAAGCATCATCGTACGGATACGTAGCGACGATTGATACTCAAGTTAAGGAGGACAAGCACGACTCTTCATGCGAGTGTTTTCACTATCTTTATTCTTAGTTATTTTCTATTTGGGAGTTAAGAGTAATTATAATAGATTATTAAATTAAATTTTGAGTTTATTTGGAGATAATTGATTTAATTATTTACTTTATCATGTCAGGCACTCAGTTCAGTATTCATAAAGACTTTTGCTATTTTTTTTATTATCTCTGATTATATCGTAGTATGTGTATTTGGTTTGAATGGTCGGCACGACCATTACGAGATCCTGACTTGAACCGTTGGTTCTTATGATGGTTCATTACACTTGTAGTTCGTCTAGAATTGAGGTGTGATAATTTGGTACCAGAGCTCTACAGCTTTACCAATCAAACCTAAATATAGCCACAAGAGTCCATGAACTGAGTTAGGAAAAAAAATAAAAATAAAAACTTTAATAAAAATCCACCATAAGCACAGTATTGTTTGAGACAAAAAATAAATAAGACTATAATGCACATAATGTAAAGGAGGAACAATGTGTGTGAGTGTGTGTGTGTGTGTGTGTGTGTATATATATATATATATATATATATGATTTGAAACTGTCGTTATCATAACGTGAATCATATTCTCACTCATGTATATTTTTTTATTTTTCTATAGTTCCATGATACTTATCTACGTATTTATATGCTTGTAGTTCACTTCTATACTCATACTTCATTGACTCATTTATTACTATTGTCTTGCTTTTATTGTTCTTACTTGACTTGACTATGATCTATTGACTTAGCCTCAATGGATGTATCCACATGTTGTTCTATTGTACACTTGGTTATTTCATAATATGACTGGACTTGCATACTATTTTCTTTGCAGTCTACTATTTTCTTTCATCACTTGACTATCTGTTAACAGATCTGAACTCAACAGATGCTTTTGTTTCTTGTCAATAGTACATCATGCTTTGACTCATTGGATGTCTCTGTTTCTCATCATTAGTTTGACTCAATAGCTACTTTAATTTTATTGTCACTTGTTTGACTCAACGGCTGCTTCTATTTATTGTCACTTGTTTGGCTCACTAGATGCTTCCGTATCTATCCATTTGTTTGATTCAACGGTTGCTTCCGTTTATTGTCATTTGTTTGGCTCACCAGATGTTTTCGTATCTTGCCACTTGTTTGACTCAACGGCTGCTTTCGTTTATTGTCACTTATTTGGCTCACTAGATGCTTTTGTATCTTGTCACCTATTTAACTCAACTTCTGCTTCTGTTTATTATTACTTGTTTAACTCATCGGATGCTTTCGTATCTTGTCATTTGTTTAACTCACCAGATGCATCCATTTATTGTCACTTTATTATGATGTACTTGCATTCCTAGATTGGTTTTCTAAGACTTATCTCTTGTTTATCGTAAACATGAAGCTTGCTGTCCATGTTTGTTCTTTCATGTTCATAAAGGTATAACATTTACTATTTCATATTTTTGTTTGACATTAATGTGTCCAATGTTTCTCATGTACTAGTTCAACACTTCCTATGCGTTGTTGTCCATAACAGTTAGAACATGTTAAAAGGGTACTTAGTTTTTTAATTTTCCTCTTTCTATATCGCTTTCATACTTTCCATATATTTCCACTTGATGGTTAATGTTCGCAAGTGGTTGTTGTACTTTACTTGTTCTCTAGGATAGTCTTGTTAATGAACTTATTTTCATTATATTTTAGCTTATCCATTACATTCTTTGTTGATGAAAAATTATTTCATGTTTATAATAACTTGGTTGAGGTGTTCTGATCATAAACTTAACATATAACAAGCAAACATTTACTAATATGTTTTGTTGTCCTCGAGTTTCTAATAATGGCCTTAACAAGTTCTATATTCATTATAACCTTATCAAGCTTGGATGAGTTGTAAAATTCTCATTTAATCCTTAAAATTTCAATATGATTAGCTCTTTAATCATCTTAATTTGGTTTCATGCCCATTTCAGTCCATTAAGTAGGAACCCCGAGAGTTAAAACACAAAACATGCTGTAAAACAGCATTGCTGTAAAATAAACCTTTAATTCTTATTAAATTCATTTGGGTATCCAAAATTCAATAAAAAATTCTTAAATTTGGACCACATATGCTTTACAGGTCAATAAAGATCCTTGAAAAGAAATTTCATGAAAAATCGTAAAAAAATATATCAAAATAGGCTTGGCCAATAAAACTAATGATGAATAGATTTTTCAATCATTTATACTGATTTTCACATACATTTTGGGCAGGATAGAGTCTAGATTTTGGTGTCTATTCTAGCACAAGATGTGTTCCTTTTAAATACCTTTCTAACGCATCAAGAATCGCTTAATTTTGAGTTGTATGCTAAAAGTTATGCCTCTCTGACTGAGCAGGGGTCATACTGCTAGTCCATGACAGGTTAGTTAACCAACGCGGGATTGAATCAACTAGGGGATCATCTTCAACCTCAAGGCATTCTTTTCTAATATATGCAACTCCTTAATAAACATGAATGAAGAGCAATTGAATCATTCTAAAGTCCATATTCATTGACCATAAACCCCCATTCCAATGTAAGTCTAACCAAACACTCATAAACCATCAATTAACCTTTGATATAACTATAACAAGCATTTAACACTTATAAAAATCATTTTCCCTAAAATCTTACATGCATGCATCACTCTTGGACTCTTCTTAATAGATATTTGATGAACAATGTTACTGTTCATCATCTCTAACATTAGAATCATAAATAAATTTCAGAAACTTCATTGTTATTGTCTTGATTCACAATCTATTTGCTCAGTAAAGTCTTTAGAATTTACCTGGAACTCTAATAGGCTGGTCACCCAAAGCAATTTCACCAAATCTTCAACTCAAGGTTCATTGTTCTCCTTTGAACACCATTTCTGCAACTCTTTTCACTCCTTCTTTTCCAGCACTTGTCTTGCTGTGATTCTTCCATCTACAGCCCAAATGATCTTCCCAATCCTCTTGCTAACACCAAATCACTCACATACATTCATTCCTCAAAGAAAATTCCAGCACTCCCTCACAAAGCTTCAAGAGTGTTTTCCTCACACTCTCCCACGTTTCTAACACCAACCAAATAGTTATAATGGTTAGTTTAGTTTCCTTTTATAGTATCTGATATTTATTAAATTTCCACCCACTAGTAAATTTTATAAAATCCCATTTCTGTCCTCAATAGTCCTCAAATGCTTAAATGAGTTTTTTTACTAACTTAGGTACCTCTCAATAGTGTATAGACAACTTTGCCTACATAAGATTCCATTTATTGATCATACACATTCTCACTCTCTTACCTTTGTGGTACTCCTAATACTCTAATATACCAAAATGTCCTCCTAAACCACCATTTTGACATTAGTCCATCCTCACCACTATAGTTCTTTATTTATATACAAACATTACACATTCATGTATATATTATTATTTTCGTACTTTATGACTCTATATATTTATAAACTTAGGCTTAAGCAAAGTATAAACCTTATACATATTAATGGACTCAACATTAGATTAATTTCAATGTAAGATTATATACTTTATTAATGCAATAAAAATAATTTCCTACCAGTCAAAGTAGGATAGAAGTTACCTTTTAACACCTGGGGAGTTATAGGAGCATTTTAAAGTATTTTTGAGGTCGATACAACAATGCGTGTACTAAATGGTTGAGTAGGTACGCATTAAAACGAGTTTTAAGTAACAGAGGGTCAAACTACAAAGACGGAACTATTGAGAATCTCTTTAGCAGTATTTGGATGGCTTGAGGTAATGAAACGAGTGAAACCAGAAGGCGAAACTATTGAGAATCTCTTTAGCAGTTTCTGGATGATTTGAGATAATGAAACGAGTGAAACCAACAGAAAAGGCAATGAGCTAACTGCACTAAAGCTTTGGGAAAGCTTGGCTTGGCAAGAACCCGATGAGTTGCAGAACTCTAAAGGAAAATACTAAAGCCAAGGAGAGGGAATCCAAATGATGCAACTTCGAAGTTTTCAGGTACTCTCTCTTTCTTTCTGTCTCTCAATATTGACAGATTGAATCAGAATAATCAATAGAATGATGAAACTAATGTAAATCAAAACCCCAATCTGCCATTTCTTTGCGGATTTGTGCTTACTACAAACACAATTTTGGCCCTATATTCATTTGCGGAAATGTTAGCTTCAATTTGGGAGATACTCAGAGGCACCACTTTGTTCCCGGAAACCATATATCTGGTTTGATTTCAGTCATGACCGGGTTTGTATCCAACTCTATTAGCCTCTGTCCATTTCTATTCTCCTTAGTTTTTGACCAATAGCCCTACACAACTAACCTTTTCATTTGTAGAGTCAAATAAAGGGTATTTTGGTTAGTAAACAATTTAAGTTAACATTGTTAGTTTAAAGGAGGTATATGTAAGTCAATAAGTGTCAGGGGAGGTTCGTGTAGTAAACGAAATGTCAAAGGGGGGTCCAAGTAATTTTCTCTACATACTATATATAATCATAAAACCATAGAAAAAGAATCGTAATAATTAAGAAATCACATATATAAGGGGAATTATTGTTGTAACAAGGGTTTAATAATGAAACAAACATAATTAAATTATTAATTTCGTGACTATAAATGGGAAACTCTTAAAATGACTGAACTTGATGAATCTCATTTTGACTCAGTGAAAAAATTGAGTCATGAGAAAATTGGACTAACTAGGACCGAGTCTGGTCATTTATCAAGCTTGGGTGAGTCTTCATGAGAAGAATTCATTATTTTTTTACTCAACTTGGACAAAGTGTTTGAGTCAAAATCTGGTTTTCCAACTAGTTTTGGATATGATTAAGGGAAAAAAAAAAAAAAAAGGTTGAGTGGCCATAAGAATCTTGACTAGGTCAATGCATATTATTCTATCTAACTGTAAGATACAATTAATTTCAGAGAATACTCCTAGCATGATGGATCTGTCTAAAAGACAATATACATGGACCCTCATTAGGCTATCAAGGAAACCACAATATACATGGTGTTCTTTTCTTTTTCTTCTTTTTTTTTTTTTTTTATTAATTTACATGGGGTTATAGTTGGTATTTTAAGGAGAGGAGTGGACGGTTTGCGTGACCCATTTGAGGGAGAGGAGTGGGCAGTTTGCATGATCCGACGGACACTAAGCGTCAATGGAAAGCCAACTTCTTAACATTTGAGTGCATAACAGTTACATTGCCCCAAGCCAATGGGTACCCATTAAACCATGTGAATCATCCAACCGGCTCAATTATTTAATGGTAAAATAGCTAGGTGGATTGGGTGGATCTATAGATTCCAATTCTAGTCCTTAATTTAATCAATTTATTCTTTTATTTAATTCCCTTAGGCGTTGTTTGTATGGTTGATTTTATATAAAATTTTCTTATTTTTTCAAGGTCTTTCTTATATTTTAGGGAAAAATACTATTTCCCCCATGTGGTTTACCCAAAGGGAAAATGCCCCCAAATGTTTTAAATAAGTACAATTATCCCATTTTTATAACAATGTTAAACTTAATTATTTTGTGCACAGTTTTACCCCTGAATATTTTGTTACCTAAAAACCGATTCAATTGTTAAAAAACTAATATGACTCTCATGTTCTACTTAAAATTAGTTCCATTAGATGGAGATGAAGCTATCCATCCGCGACGCCTCCATCCCCTGCGTTGTACTCTCCCTCGGTGTGGAACCTCTCGACGATGATTTGCTGCTCCTTTATGTTGCTGTTTGCCTGAGTCAAGAAGTCTATTGATTAAGAATGAAAGCGAAGCCCCTGTTCCTCACGAAGAAGAATCTCACGAAGCAACTGAATACTGATCTTCAATGGCAACATCATCCCCTTTGCTTCTACCTTCACCAACTTTCCTTCCCACCTAACTCGTTAACAGCCGGAACAATATCTCCGGCCACTTGATAAATTTTTGCAACATCAAAACAAACCCAGATAGTAAAAATACCGTTGCCCATCTCTCGTGTAGCTGCGAAGCTCCATTGCACAGAATCACGGCGAACTCCCCAGTTTCTCATCTCAATTTGGGAAAAATTGCCAATCTAAGGCTTGCCCATCTTCGTTTATTCTTCTTCATGGGTTTGATTTTGCGTATGCGGCAGTATATTCATCTCTTCCTAGGTCTCTTCCTTTGTGTGGGTTGTATCCTCTACCTTTGGAGCTCTGTGAACTGTCTCTTCGTTTGATTCTTCCATTATCTCTTTGGAAGCCATTGTGTCTGCTGCCTCTGTTAGTCCCAACACTTCTCATTCTATTACTACTTCCTGCTACTGTTCTTCTAGTACTCCTCTCCCATCTGCTAGAACTAGTTGTACCAGTACAACAACAGAAGATGACGAAGAAGAGCCGGAGCTTGTTCTTCTCTCCTCTTCTTCCACTTCTGCTTCTTCTACTATCTCTTACAAGCTAGTTTCTTTTTCTTCTGTACAAAACTAAAGAGAGATAATGAAACCTTCACAAACTTTCACAAACCAGAAAATAAGAGAATTGAAAAGAAGAAGAAGAAACTGAGAGAGACAGGGAGAGACTCCAAAGAAAAAATTTATTGCAGAGAAAATCAACCCTCTCTTTTCCTCTAATACTTGTATTTATAGAGAAATTAATACCAATTACAAGAGAAGTATCCATAGAGAGAATAGAAATAAGATGGAAACAAATAAAGACAAAAAAGGAAATTAACTAAGACCAAAGGAGGCCAAATAGTCCTAGCCGTTGTTGACTGGCGCTAATCTTAGCACCAGCCTTTATTGGTAAGGGCCTTACATTATAAACTGTAACACCCTCCCTTAAACTGGAATGTATAAATCACCCAATGCAAGCTTGTAACAATTTAACCAATACATTGGTCAAAACATCGGCTTCGTAAGAATATCAATAAGTTGACTTGTAGAAGAGACAAATGGAGTAACAATTATTTTCTTCATGACGGCATCTCAAACAAAGTGACAATCAACATTTATGTATTTGGTATGCTCATGAAAGACTGGATTACTTGCAATATAAATAGCAGATTGATTGTCATACATCAAGGACATAGGTCTAGAAACAGGGAATCCAAGTTCTTATAGAAGAGTCTTCAGCCATAACACTTCAGTACTAGACTTGGATATAGTAGTTTGCTTCTTACTTTGCCAAGTAACTAGATTACCTCCAACAAAAGTATAGTATCTAGTGGTGGAACGTCTATCGCCATCAGCTCCTGCCCAATCAAAATCAGAGTAACCTATAATGTCAAGATGCCGATGCCGATGCCGATGATAATTAAGATCAGTTCTAGGAGATTTCTTGAGGTACCACAATATGCGACAAGTTGCTTCCTAATAAGCAACTCTAGGTGCATGCATGAACTGATTAACAACCTCAACATCAAAAGAAATATCAAGTCGAGTAACAGTTAGATAAATTAACTTTCCAACCAAGCGTCTTTATTTTTGAATATTAGAATAGTCAGGATTATCACAAGTTTTAAGCTTGTGATGTGGATCCATTGGTGTATCAACTAGTTTAGCTCCAAGAACTCCTGATTCAGAAAGTAAAATCAAGCATATACTTTCTTTGAGATAAGCTAATGCTCTTACTACTACGAACCACTTAATCCCAGGAAGTAATGAAGAAGACCTAAGTCTTTCATCTAAAATTGAATGTTCAAATATGAATTGATTTCAGTAATGTCTGTCTTGTCATTCTCCGTAATTGTCACACCCCAATTCCGCACCATTCGGAACGGTGTGATGAACCGTCAATAAACCAACGGTTCAACCAGGATCTCAAAATAGGCTATCCCACATACGATAAACCAAAACACATTCCACATTAATCAGAGGTAATAAAGTAAATAGCGGAAGTCTTACAGATAATGAACTGAGGTCTAATCATGATAAATAATTAATATTTTATTTATTTCCAAGTAACCAAAACATAATTTAATACATATTACAATATCCAAATACGAAAGCTAAACACTAAACGTATCCATCGTTGAAACGCTCGCTTAACGAACCATGTTCGTCCTCCACAGCTTTCTCATTCGTAGCCTCCACCCATTCGTATGTTGGCATGTAGACATAGTCTTCAATCATAGTACCTGCAATATCATAAACTAAAAAGATTTGCGCGCGCGAGGGTCAGCTCTCCAACTTGAGCTCAGTGAGTAGCCAAAACAATGCAACAATACATATGCATGCAAAAAGTCAATTTATATCTTTGGTCCGGTTTAAAGTTTGCAATATATTATAGAAAGGTTGAGGTAGCCAAAGGTCGCGTTTATTGACCCCGCCTCTATACACGAGTGTGTGACGTTACCCGAAGATCACGTTTATCGTCAACTCACATGCACCCAACCATGAACATTATATAACAAAGGTTACGTTTATTGCTATATAGTGTCATACCAACACGTAAGCCCCTGTTGGCGAGGGCTGCAAACTGGGTTCGCAACTAACCAATCCTAATGCCAAACAGTGTATCCAAGGCCTCACCCCAAAGATCCCTCGGAATGTCCATAGAGATAGAGCTAAGGCCCCCCCGTAGAGTCGAGACTACAAGGACCGAGACCACCTCCCCTGATACTCTACGACATAATAGTTCTGCTAAAGTAATGGCGATACGACGATGCCAATGCACAAGACTTGAGTTAGAGATAGAGCTAAAGTGCTGAGACCCGCCAAAGGTTAACGTTTATTGACGTTCTCATCACACCTCCCCTGATACTCGCTCGCATCAAGCACATCAACCACACACATACAAGCACATGCCTATTCCTATCATCATCATCATCATCATGTTATAAACAATAAAGTAAATATGCATGAACAAGTAATAGAAATATTGGATGGCATGATGTATACACATTACAAACATATTCGCATAGAATCAAGCATAGCACAGGACTCAAGAAATAGAAAATAGTTTATTATTAACCAATTTAGTTTGGAGTTAAGGTTCCTCACCTTAGCTTGCTAATAGATACTTTTCCAAGCTTTAGAATCACCTTTATAATGTTATTATATTGCTAGAAGACCTAACAAAGTCGATAAAATTTAATTAAAATTTATTTGGAATTTAAAAACTATTCTGTAAACTGAGGGTCGGAGGTAGGGTCGGAGTCATGATCGACCCTAGGTGCGACCCTCCCCCTAATCTGAACTTCCCGAACACTGAGGGTCGATGCTAGGGTCGGATCTGCCATCGACCCTAGGTGCGACCCTCCATGGTTTGAGTCGAAAATATCAAATTTCGTTCTCTCTTTCATGGTTAGGTCCTATGACTTACTTCCACAATCCATTCTATACATGTTCTATGGTTTAGAAGTATACTTTATTTACCTACATGGTTTTAATGATGTCCTCCATGGTTTCCATTGAAACGAAGCCATGGATGGATGATTTGGGTTTCTTCTAAGTCATACCCTCTTCATAAACCATTCTAAAGTCTTAAATAAATCATGGGAAACGTATTCATACCTTAGGTTTGCTGAGATTCAGAGTTCCTCTGAATTTCCTCTTCTTCCTTAGCCTTTTCTTCAAGTTTTCCTTCTCTTCTTCTCTTCCTTCTCTTCTCTTTTTCTCAATCCAATTAGGGTTGTAAAAGGAGTGAAAAAGGCTTAGGGACGTCCTATTTATAGGGCAAAACCTCCCAAAATAAGTCCCATTGAGTTTAGGAAAGGTTCCAATTGAAATTAGGAAGGTTTCTCAATTTTCGGTTCGTGCTGTTTTTCCCGAATGCCGAGGGTCGATGGTGAGGGTCGATGGGAGGGTCGGACAACTCATAGACCCTGTGACCCATGGTTGAGGGTCGATGGTGAGGGTCGATGGGAGGGTCGGACCTGCCTGTTAAAACCTGCGACCCTACCCTCATTTTGACTATTTTTGGGTAAATTTTCATATTGGGTCTTGATTTTTCTTCACACATTTGGTCCACTTGGCTCGACCATGATATGTAGACGGGTCCCGACACAAAATATAAGGTTAGGCCGGGTTCATGGCATGCGGGTCTTACAACTCCACCACCCTTAAAAGAAATTTCGTCCTCGAAATTTGAAAGTACGGATCTTACAACTCCTCCATCCTTAAAATGAATTTTGTCCTCAAAATTTGAACGTATGAATCTTACAACTCCCCCATCCTTAAAATAAATTTTGTCCTCAAAATTTTGAATTTACTTCAGAGTCACTAGGTGGGAATTCTATTTCCGCATTGCATCTTCTTCTTTCCATGCTGTCTTCTCCTCATCTTGTCTTCGTCAGATTATCTTCGTATAATTGATACCAAGTTTTTAAGGTGTTGTACCTTTCAATTAGTGATCTAGGCTGGTACCACTTCAATAGTTAAATCTCCTATTTAATCCAGTGATTTCGTGGTCAATACCTTTGATATGGATCTCTAATGTATTTCTTCAATAGAGACACACGAAATACATCATGCACACTAGACATGGATAGCGGTAACGTTAATTGATATTCAACTTTTCTACTTCTCTCCAATGTTTATAAGATCCAACACATATATAAAATATGATTTTTCCTTCTTGTCTAATCGTTTCAAACTACGCATAAGTGATATCTTCAAGAACACTTTGTCACTTATGGCGAACTCAAGGTCTTGGTGTCTCTTTTGAGAACTTGAGCTATCTTGCCCCATTTCTTTGATCTTGTCTGCCACTCGATAGTTTTCTTCATTAGCCTTAGGTCTCAAAATTCTTCATTCACCAACTTTATTCCAAAATAAAGGAATTTGACATTTCTACCGTACCATGCTTGATAGGTGACGTTTACATGGTAGCTTAATAGCAACTTCAATTCACGATAACTTCTCAACTCAAGTTCCTTGGGATCAATTCACAAGCTCAGGGCATAGCTCTTAGGATCTGTATAGACCGCTCCGACTGTCCGTCGGTTTGAGGTAAAGTACGGTACTAAACTTCAACTTTGTTCCCATTGTTTCCTATAGATCCTTCCAAAACTTCAAGATAAAGCATGAGCTTCTGGCTGACACTAAGCTCTCATGCATACCATTCAATCTGACAATACTATCCATATATAGCTTAGTTAGCCGCTCCAAAGCATACCGAGGTCGTATAGCAATGGAATGAGCTATCTTCATAAGGCGATCAACAATCACCCATACTGCGTCAACCGATCTAGGAGTCAGTGGCAAATCAGTGGCATAGTTCATTGTAATGCAGTTTCACTTTCAGACTGGCTTTGATAGTTATTGTTGTAGCCATGTTGGTTTTTATCTTTCAGCTTTTACTTGCTGATAATTCAATTACTGAAACATGCATCTATCCACAACCACTTCCATTCCCTTTCTGCCAAAATAATCTCTTCATGTCATGATATATATTGGTACTCTAGTATGTACTGAATATTGAGTACAATGGACTCTTATCATTATCCTCTTCATAGTATCCAAGTCTTTATCTTCATGTATTCAGAATCTGCCTCTGTATCTGAGTACCATCTCCACATCCAAAGTAAGTCAGGGTTAGGTTTTTCTTTCTCTAAATCTCCTGACATTATTCTTATATATAGATTTAACAAAATTGCTATTTTTATTTCATCCACCAATTCAGAGATGATTTTTAATGCCATAAACACAACCGAACTATTGTTTCATAATTCATCCATAAGTTCTCGCTCGATTGGATCATCACTAGCTTCTATTTTATGTTACTCTTTTCCAAATCTGAATCTGTTGCTGCAGAACATAAGGCAACATTTATACTCGGTCCTTCTTCAGACCTCATAATCCCTTTTTGCTTAAGGCTTAGCTACTACATTAGCCTTACTCAGTGACCTTGAATATCACGGTCTTAATCCTTCAATGTTCAAACCATTTTCCAATCTTCATGTTCAACTCTTTCTGATGAAGAGATAAATAGGACTCTTAACTTAAAATTATTCTCCGTTTAAATAATGTCTCCAAGTCTTGATTGCATAATTCATCACCGGTAACTCCAATCATGAGTAGGGTAACGCTTTTCATGCTCCTTTAGTTTTCTTGAAACATATACAATCGCTTATTTACCTTGCATCAACCCGCATTCTTGATCCAATCCGAAAGCTCCGATGGATAGGGTAAAAGGTTCCATTGGTACCGAAATGATCAAGATGGGAGTTGATATCAACCTTACCTTAGAATCTGAAAACATTCTTCACACTTGTAGGTTCAAATAAATTCCTCTCCCTTCCTGATTAGCATGGTAAGAGGTTTTGCGATCTTAGGGTGGTCCTCCAAGCATCGTCTGTAATAATCAGGTAAAACCAAGAAACTTCTTATCTTCGCAATATTCCATACAATTGCTTCTATCTGAATAGGGTCCACTTTAATCCCTTTATATGATGCTACGTGATCTAATAAGATCACTTTGTTTAATCGGGTCTCATAATCCTTGGAATTGGAAGTAAGCTTTTCACTTCTCAGCTATTGTGAAGCTGTTCTAAAATCCGTTGTATGAGTTGCTTCATTCTTGGAATAAACCAAAATATCATCTATGAAAACTATGACCGACGTGTCCAACATGTCATGAAATACCCAGTTCATCAGTTCCATAAAAGATGTAAGGGCATTGGTTAATTCAAACGTCAAAATCAATAACTCATAATGTCCAATCTCGATTCTAATAGCTATCTTTGAGATATTTCAGTCCAAATTCTTCAGTTGATGCTATCTTGATCGAAGATCAATCTTAGAAAATACCATTGCTCCTTGCAACTATTTAAAAAAGTCATCGATCTGAGGTAGTAGATATCGATTCTTGATCTTGAACTTGTTTAGTTCCCAGTAGTCTATGCATAATCTGACACTACCGTCCTTCTTCTTTACGAGTTGCGTTGGCGCTCTCCGTGATACAATACTTAGCTGATTAGGACCTTGGCCTAGTAACTCTTGTAGTTGAGTCTCAATTCCTTCAATTCTATAAGAGCTATTTATAGGTGCCTTTGACACAAGTATCGTCCTTGGGTAACAAGTCGATGACGAACTCGGTCACTTAATCAGATGGTAACTCCAGGTAAGTCTCCTGGAAACACATCAAGAATTTATGCATCATATCAATATCTTCCATCTGTGGTGCTTCTTTGGTAACGTATACCACAGATACCATATATCCAACTTCCTTCTCTTCAAAGAATCTCTTCGCTTTTAGCATAGAGATGATCAGTCTTCACTTCTTAGGCAACATACTCCCAATGATACTAAATCATATGCCGTTTTTATTCTTGAATGACAACCTCTTCTATGCACGTAATCACTTGTAGAGTGTTGAAACAACCAGTCTATTACCAAGATGACGTCAAGGTCTGCCATCTCAAGTCTAATTAGGTTGTGTCCATTTTTATCCATCCATACGATTTGGACTTCGTTCATAACACTCATCCAATTGACATCTAGTCCAAAAAGGGCTTGAACTAGCAAAATCTGGTGAAATGGTCTAAGGAGCTTGTCTAGTTCCTTTATCTCTTATGATTTCTCGAAGACTATCGTCAAAATCTCATATTGCACTTATTAGTTTGTATTTTTTTTATCCCTGATGTTCTACCTTGCTCTCTCTTCCATATACCTCGAAAAATCATGTGATTGTTACTTCATATCCCAAGTCTATCTATAAGTATTTGGGTATATGCTTATAAATTCATTAATTCAACCAAACTATTTGGTCTTTACTTAATCATATTCCTCAACATTGGGCATAACTCAATTATCATTGTATTAAATCGAGTACTACTTATGCCATGACTTTATCCTTGTATCCACTCTTAAATTTGCCTTTAGGAATCTTCTACCGTGTCAAAATTCATACCGATATAACCATCATTAACTCTACTTGAGTGCTATCTATTTTTTTACTGGCTACTCTTAATAGTTCCCACGTTTTCTCATGCACTCTTTTACAGACATGATTCATATCTATCCATTTAGCAATATCAAAACAAATTCTCCATCACTTCATCTGAGTTTCCTTGGCTATAGCATTTAATCTGAATCCCATCATCTTTCTTCCAATAATTCCATTATCACTACACATCTTTATCAACAATGATCAGAGAGTTTATGAATCAGAATGTGCATCCAAAATAATTCTTTTTCTTTTTTCAATTATCATAATGACAACCACTTGCTTTATCTAGCGAATCTAGGTTTCAAGGATCAGGAGTAAATCTGTGGTAATCCAACCGGCATCAAAAGATTATTAAGTTACACGGTGGTCCAAATACATGCAATAGAGGTTTTACAATTCTTAACCTCATGGTTACAGGTTTTATTGAGTATATATAATGCCATTGGTCAAGGCACTATAGAAATAAATCTGGAGAAGATTTCATACATCAGTATATCAGGTATAAATCTAGAGAAAATTTTTGTACATCAATAAATCAGGTATAAATCAGTAGATGTATGCTCAACATGATTAAGCATTTAACTGTTCATCATTCAGTTCGTATCTCTGTTCATGTTGTCGATCATGAGAATGGTGTAGATTGGTACAATCAGGACTAATACTAAAGAAACAATATCTGTAACTCCAGTTGACAGGTTAAATTAAGAAGGTATCCTGTCAAGACACGTGAATTTTAAATCTGGTATGTGCATCCTCTATAATCATAAGAGTAAATCAATAATGCACCGCATCCTATATAATCATATCCAGTTATATGGCCACAATTAGATTTGATCTTCTACTGAAAACGTTTAAGGCTTCGTCTTTAGAAAATATTCTTCAATCCTTGGTCGGATCATTGCAACTATCCCATACATCGGTGGCTGGTAAGGTTAACCACATTGATATACTGCTTGTTGTGCACCAAACTTCTGCACTGGGATATGCATTACTGGGACTTACTATATGGTAGGCACTATGTTATAGCTTGTACTGGGGTACAGTGTTGCTACTAGTTGGTACCGTACTTGGTTTGTCTCGAAGGTGTTGATGTGGCATCGACAACTTGGGTAGTAATTCACATAGCAACTTGAATAGTCAGTCTCATCTATTGTTGCTCTTGTATTTATTGGGCCAAGTTTATTACAACCATAGTCAAGGTATTTGGTAGTCCAGGTGGTTGGCTGGAGTGGCCTGGTTGTTCACTCTTTTAATTCGATACAGTTTGATTATCTACTCAGATGAGTTTTCATTATCCATTCTCGGCCCTGATAGTGGTGGGGTCAAGTTGCAACCTCTTCTTAATGCTCAGCGGGTAATGGATCAGCTTGTGGTGGATCTCACTCTGAGTTTCCATGTCACCCGGAGTATAACTTTATCTTCTTGTAGTTATTCTTATTCATAATGTATGGCCATTATTCTCCTATCACTGTTGGATTTAGCCCTAGATCTTTTCCTTTATCTCTACAGGGGTTTTGGCATTACTAGCCATTTTTCTTCTCTCTCTGTCATACATCGAGTTTCACATCTTGTAAAGTATCAACTCGGTATTCTAATTTTCTGCTATACAGATGCTCCCTTCTTGCTACTGTACTATATCCTTGTATACTTGGATAACTACCCAACTTATAGATAATACCCTCAATTATTTATTTATTAGGATAATTTTTGGTCTTCTCTTTCTGTGTGAGTGTATATATATGGTTCCACATTTTATATGTACATTATCGTCTTGTTTAAGTTCTGTTTCATCAAACACAGGTGCTTATGGTTTGTTTGTATTAAAGCTTTTAATTTATCCTAACTCAGTTCATGGACTCCAGTGGAAGTATTCAGGTTTAATGGGTAAGGCCTACGAGAGTTCTGATACCAAGTTGTCACACCCCAATTCCGCACCATTCAGAACGGTGTGATGAACTGTCAACAAACCAACGGTTCAACCAGGATTTCAAAATAGGCTATCCCACATACGATAAACCAAAACACATTCCACATTAATCAGAGGTAATAAAGTAAATAGCGGAAGTCTTACAGATAATGAATTGAGGTCTAATCATGATAAATAATTAATATTCCATTTATTTCCAAGTAACCAAAACATAATTTAATACATATTACAATATCCAAATACGAAAGCTAAACACTAAACGTATCCATCGTTGAAACGCTCGCTTAACGAACCATGTTCGTCCTCCACAGCTTTCTCATTCGTAGCCTCCACCCGTTCATACGTAGGCATGTAGACATAGTCTTCAATCATAGTACCTGAAATATCATAAACTAAAAAGATTTGTGCGCGCGAGGGTCAGCTCTCCAACTTAAGCTCAGTGAGTAGCCAAAACAATGCAACAATACATATGCATGCAAAAAATCAATTTATATCTTTGGTCCAGTTTAAAGTTTGCAATATGTTATAGAAAGGTTGAGGTAGCCAAATGTCGCGTTTATTGACCCCGCCTCTATACACGAGTGTGTGACGTTACCCGAAGATCACGTTTATCGTCAACTCACATGCACCCAACCATGAACATTATATAACAAAGGTTACGTCTATTGCTATATAGTGCCATACCAACACGTAAGCCCCTGTTGGCGAGGGCCGCAAACCGGGCTCGCAACTAACCAATCCTAATGCCAAATAGTGTATCCAAGACCTCACCCCAAAGATCCCTCGAATGTCCATAGAGATAGAGCTAAGGCCCCCCGGTAGAGTCAGAGACTACAAGGACCGAGACCACCTCCCCTGATACTCTACGACATAATAGTTCTACTAAAGTAATGGCGATACGATGATGCCAATGCACAAGACTTGAGTTAGAGATAGAGCTAAAGTGCTGAGACCCGCCAAAGGTTAACGTTTATTGACGTTCTCATCACACCTCCCTTGATACTCGCTCGCATCAAGCACATCAACCACACACATACAAGCACATGCCTATTCCTATCATCATCATCATCATCATGTTATAAACAATAAAGTAAATATGCATGAACAAGTAATAAAAATATTGGATGGCATGCTGTATGCACATTACAAACATATTCGCATAGAATCAAGCATAGTACAGGACTCAAGAAAAAATAGTTTATTATTAACCAATTTAGTTTGGAGTTAAGGTTCCTCACCTTAGCTTGCTAATAGATACTTTTCCAAGCTTTAGAATCACCTTTATAATGTTATTATATTGCTAGAAGACCTAACAAAGTCGATAAAATTTAATTAGAATTTATTTGGAATTTAAAAACTATTCTCAGAACCGAGGGTCTGGAGGTAGGGTCGAAGTCATGATCGACCCCGGGTGCGACCCCCCCCTAATCCGAACTTCCGAACACCGAGGGTCGATGCTAGGGTCGGATCTCGCCATCGACCCTAGGTGCGACCCCTCCATGGTTTGAGTCGAAAAATATCAGATTTTGTTCTCTCTGTCATGGTTAGGTCCTATGGCTTACTTCCACAATCCATTCTATACATGTTCTATGGTTTAGAACTATACTTTATTCACCTACATGGTTTTAATGATCTCCTCCATGGTTTCCATTGAAACGAAGCCATGGATGGATGATTTGGGTTTCTTCTAAGTCATACCCTCTTCATAAACCTGAGATTCAGAGTTCCTCTGAATTTTCTCTTCTTCCTTAGCCTTTTCTTCAAGTTTTTCTTCTCTTCTTCTCTTCCTTCTCTTCTCTTTCTCTCAATCCAATTAGGGTTGTAAAAGGAATGAAAAAGGCTTAAGGACGTCCTATTTATAGGGCAAAACCTCCCAAAATAAGTCCCATTGAGTTTAGGAAAAGTTCCAATTGAAATTAGGAAGGTTTCTCAATTTTCGGTTCGTGCTGTTTTTCCCGAATGCCGAGGGTCGATGGTGAGGGTCGATGGGAGGGTCGGACAACTCATAGACCCTGCGACCCATGGTTGAGGGTCGATGGTGAGGGTCGATGGGAGGGTCGGACCGCCTGTTAAAAACCCGCGACCCTACCCTCATTTTGACTATTTTTGGGTAAATTTTCATATTGGGTCTTGGTTTTTCTTCACACATTTGGTCCACTTGGCTCGACCATGATATGTAGACGGGTCCCGACACAAAATATAAGGTTAGGCCGGGTTCATGGCGTGCGGGTCTTACAGTAATAATAATATCATCAACATAAATAGCAATAATGGTGACATGAGAGGAACAACATCAAACAAAAATAGAGTGATCAGAGTAGCATGTAACAAAGCCAAAATTTATAATAACAGTGCTGAACTTATCAAACAATGCAAGAGGAGATTGTTTTAATCCATAAATTACGTTCAGTAATTTACACACCTTAGTTGAGTTTCATCTCTGAGCAACATACCCTGGAGGTTAATCCATGTAAATTTCCTCATATAGGTCACCATATAAGAAGGCATTCTTTACATCCATTTGATAAAGAGATCAATCAAGGTTCATAGCCAAGGAAATAATAACACGAACAAAATTAAGACGAGCAACAGGAGAGAATGTCTCAAAATAATCTACTCTACAAGTCTGAGTGAACCCCTTGGCAACCAAGCGTGCCTTTAGTCTGATGAACTTAATATGACACTGAGATGGGGGTGAATCAGTGTCTGAAAATTCTCCCTTATTATTCACTGTTGCCTAGAGCTAATGGAGATATATTCTTTTACACACACACAAGCGTATGCAAATCTACCTCGCTACCACTCAATGGTCAGGTCTACCAGATTTGCACACCCACCCTGTAAGCCATTCCACGCACTCTCAAATATATCAGAAAGATAAAACAATGAACACAAAGATATTACGTGATTCACCAACCCAGTGTGTGATGGTTAGTCCACGGAGTAATACCCAAAGGGCTCCGTATTTACTCAACACTCAACTTTTAGTCTCTAACAAGACAAGGATATTTGTCACACCCCAATTCTGACTGAACTAGAAGTGTGAGTGAACCGTCACTGAACCAACGGTTCACACCAGGATCTCAATAAGACTGTGTTCACTCATACAAACCATTGCACATAACCATAATCAGAATATAATAAATACAGCGGAAAGTCTTAAATAAAATGAACTGAGTAATCTGTTGATAAATTTAAATAAAATATTCAATTATTTAAATTTCCAAAACTTAAATAAATATCTTTACATCACTATATTTCTAACAAAAAATAAATAGAATAAATTAAAATCAAATCCTAAAGGTACACGTAGAAAGGGCACTCGCATGAAGTGTCATACTCGTCCTCTCATGCTTGCACGTCCAGGGCAGCCACGCCTCCATATACTGGAGTGTCCACGTAATCCTCCACTGTATAACCTGCATCAACATCTAAAAACATGTATATATACAAGGGTGAACTCACAACTTAGCTTAGTAAGACAATCAAACAATGCAACAAACATATGCATGAGTAACATTCACATTATGGTTTGGTTTTAAGTTTGTAATATGCTATAAAAAGGATTGGCGGCCACCACACCTGTATACACAAGTGTGTGAAGCTGCCTAATGGATCAAATACCACTGTCATCCCACATGCACCCTATCATGGAATAGA
Organism: Protea cynaroides; assembly: GCA_028583415.1. Taxonomy (NCBI): domain Eukaryota; kingdom Viridiplantae; phylum Streptophyta; class Magnoliopsida; order Proteales; family Proteaceae; genus Protea; species Protea cynaroides. The sequence goes on along the minus strand of CM053266.1, from coordinate 66,245,125 downwards.
GATAGAGCTAAGGTGTCCGGGTCAAACACCGCCAACACCTCCCCTGATACTCTACCCATATCAAAATGTAAGCCCCTATTGGCGAGGGCTTGCAAACTGGGCTCGCAACTAACCAATCCAATATGTCATCTCAGTGGGCCCTGTAGACGCTTCAAATTTGTCGAGAAAACTAAATTATATTTTAGCTCAAGGTAAAAATAATAATAATAATAATAAATAATAAGTAGATAAATAATAAACAATAAATAAATAAATAAAATATAATAGATAAGTAATGTATAATGGTAACAAAATAAAATAAAATAAATAAATATGACAATAATAATAAAACAAATAAAATCTTAATAAATAATTATAAATCATTAAATTAAAATCTTGAAAAAATTGATTAATTAAGTTGTTTTACTTTAGTTTTTAAAACAAATAAAGTAAAATATAATAATAGTAGAATATATAAATAATAATTATAATGAATAAAATAAAAGAAGAAACAACCCAAATGTTGTCCACGTGGTTTGGAAAAGGAGATTCCAAACCCACGTCAAAAAAAAAAAAAAAAAAAAAAAAAAAAAAAAATATATATATATATATATATATATATATATATATATATATATATAAAAGGATATATAAAAGGGAAAAGAACGCAGAGAGAGTCATTTCTCTCATCTGCGTTCAGAAAGAATAGAGGGACGAGGGTTTGAGAGCAGAGAGAGGGTTTGAGGAGGAAGAAGAAGAGGATGGTGATGGTAGTGGTTTAGTCGACGGCGACGGCAGCGGTGCGACGGGCGGCAGCGGTGCGACGGCGACTTTAGTGCGACGGCGACGGAACGGCAGTGGTGACTTCGACGAACCGAGATTTGAAGATTCAGGAATTTTGAGGAGAAAACAGATATCAGATCTGATTCTTTCCTTCTTTTCTTTCTTGCTTAATCTCTTTTGATCTTTCGAATCTCTTTTGATCTTTCGAAACCTGAATCTCAGTGTTCAATTTTTTCAGTTTCGTTTCATTTTTCTTTTCTTTTTGTTTTTTCTTTTTCTTGATTTCATTTCTTTTGAATTTCAGATCTGAAACTTCAGTTCTTCTACTTATCCTCTGTAACCTTCTTCTCTAAAAATTTTCTTTAAATTTCTGTTCATTGATTTCAGAATACTTTTTTTCAGTTTATTTCAGTTCTCGGCAGTGGCGTATCATCCTCTTTCATGGTTTGATCTAGATTCCATGTTTATTCCGGTGATTCTTGATTGTTTTTCTCCGGCGAGATGCGGTTGGATTTGCTAGGCATCAAAGAATTTGTTCTTGACATCCAAGCTCTCAGGTTTAGCTCCAGATAGGTAAGTTCACTTATCGATTTCGATTTTTTTTTCATTTTTTTGATCTGCTCCGTGGTTTAACAATCGGGAATGTTAGGAGGGAAATGATCCCTCCACTCAAAATTTTACACGTGTCCAGTTGTGCCTTCGGAGTCTGAGCGCTAGGAGTATCTCGTGTTCAGCCTCGTGTATTCGGCCTATTGCCCACACGGCCTCTTGCGCTCGGCCTCTCTGGTAGCGTTCGGATTCTTAGTCCTACTCGACTATAGTTCTCAGACAGCCAGAGTCCTAATGTGATTAGGATTACCTTCGAGGAGTCCTTCTCCCAGTATGATACGACATCGACTATCCCGGTGGGCCGTTACTCACGCGCCAACAGGTGTCAGTCCCAGAGCTGACCGACTTAGCTTCCTTGGCTAAGGTCTCCGACTCCTACTCGAGTCTCATCGCCCAGTGTCCCACGGAGCGACACATGGCGATCCTGATTGGCGATCTACTTCCCTGAGTCCTGGTGCCTCCGTGCTTCTTCCCAATCTATAAGTAGAGGTCATCCCTCAAGGTAAACCCTTATGCTCTAAGGCACTTACAAGTTACAAGTTATTATTTATCCTACACGCTCAAACTCATTCATTGTCCCACACTCTCTAAACTGGAGATAGCCTTCCGCTATCTCTTGACTGTTTACCTTGGGAATCTCACTTAGGCATCGGAGGGTAATCGGGGCTTAGGCGCCCCCTCTTTTGTCTCTTCTCTGTTGTTGCAGGTAACTCAGAGCGTGGATCAACGGGCGATTTTCAACCGTAACAGTTTGGCGCCCACCGTGGGGCCTCTATTCGACTGAGTTTAGCATGCACATATCTTTGTTTCGATGGCTCACCGAAGAACTCGAGGACGGACGTCGCGCGCCCTTTCTGAGGCATCAGTGCACATGGACAGTACCGAAAGCACGACGAGGGAGGACCGTGGACTTGCACCTCCAGTGCCGAACCCGCACCAATCCCGAAACCGGTACCCACTGCAGCACCGGCGCCCGCCCGAGCCACACACCATCGGTAGATCGACCCACGCCCTCCTCCCGAGCACGTCACTCGCCGGCCAGTTTGACGAGTTGAGGCGACAAATTGAACGGCTTGCTCAAGTCTTAAGAGGGGCTCGAGCAAGCAATTCGGTAGTGGCGGGAGAGAATCCACGGCCGGTGCCGAATCCCCCACTTCCACGAGGCCCCGGAGCGGTCCATCCGCCAAGGGCAGGGACCCGGCTAACGCTGTGCCGAACAACCCCCCGGGTGATCAAGCTCCCGGACGAAGCGTAGCTCGGCCCGCCGGTCAGAATCCTCCGTCGCACCAGCGCCAGGCGCCCGTCGCCTCCAGTCGGAGGCCCGAGGTCCTTCCTCGATAACCTCCGGAGAGAAAGAATTAATGACGAAACACCCGGTTCTGGTCCTCAGCCTCCGGACACCCCTTAGTCCGAGGTCGAGCGGCGTCTACTCGAGATAACATCTCGACTTCAGCAGGTGGAGCAAAACAAGGCCGCCCCGCCGAGAACGGCCTACACCGCAATTACGGCGCTCTCGGACGAGATCATGAGAGCACCACCCCCTGACAACTTTAAGATGCCGGTCTTGGACTCCTACCATGGGAGTACCGACCCCGAGCAGCACCTAGACGCTTTCGTCTCCACAACACTATTCTACCCCTTGAGCGATGACCTCATCTGCAGGATGTTTCCCTCGACGCTCTAGGGAGTTGCCCGCACGTGGTTCAATAATCTCCCGGCCAAGAGCATTACCTCGTTCGAACAGCTATCGAACAAGTTCTTGACGCACTTCCAAGCAAGCCAAGTGCGCAAGAAAACCTCGTACCATCTGTCGACAGTGAAGCAGCAGAAGGACGAGTCCCTAAGGGAATTCATCAAGCGCTTCAACAATGAGGTCTTGAGATCAAGGACGTTGAGCCCGCGGTCCACATGTCTAGCCTGCAGGCCGGCGTCACCAATCGTCAGCTTTGTTGTTCCCTTGCCAAAAAGCCCCCGAAGAACCTGGACGACTTGCTCGTCAGGTGCGAGAAATATGCCTCCGCAGACGAGACGACTCGGGCGCAGAAAAACAACACCGTGAACAATCTACAGGCCACTACGAAGTCGGCAGACAAAAAAAGGTCTGAGACGGCCGACCCGGCACCAAGCCTGGGAGATTCTAAGAAGCAGAAGTCCGGAAGAGATCAGGCCTACCGGCACCCCTACAAGACATTCGAGTATTACACTCCGCTGAACACCTCGATGACGGAGATCCTCGAAGTAATTAAGAATGATCGGAACCTCCGACCACCGCCAAAAGCACTCGGCAGTGGAAGGAATAAGGACCACTCCCGTTTCTGTCTCTTCCATCGCGACTATGGCCATGAGACAGAAGAATGCAAGTACCTCAAAGAGGAGATTGAGGACCTCATCAGATGAGGATACTATGACAACTTCGTCCGACACGCAGACAGGGGACCACCCCCTGCTCGGAGGGATCGCGGGTTACCGCCCCCACCTCCGAGAAATCCACAACCCAACAACTGCCGTGTGGACGCGGGCGACAATCAAAACGCCGCTCGGAGGGACGACAGAGACCCTGATGGTGGGCCGGCTCCTCCCAGGCAGTGGGTCGGCGCCATCGAATTTGGCACCGTCGGAAGCTCGTCAGGAGGGCAAAGAGGAAGAGTTTCGGTGAAAGAAAGACTCGGAGGCCGACAACATGCCCAGTCCGAGTCCCATCTCGGCTTCAAAGAGAAGAAAAGCCGAACGCAGGTTTGTCGGCAGTCCACCCCCGGAGGACCGACCGTGCACATCTATGGGTCTGCGCATCCCTGGAGACAGTGGCGTCTATGCCGTCACTAAGGGACCTCAAGACGAGGGCAAGCCAGTCCTCACAATCATAGGAGGGCCCGCCACCGGGAACACCTCCAACAGGTCAGCAAAGGCCTACTCCCGTCTGGTGGCCAAAACTGAGTGGTCGTCGAATAGAGCCCGTACCAGAGAAGTCATTACCTTCAGCGATAAAGATCTAGTCAACGTCGCGCTCCCCCATGAAGATGCCCTTGTCTTCACGGCCGGGATCGGGCACTGCGATGTCGCGAAGTGCCTGGTAGACACCGGGAGCTCGGTAGACATTATATTCTACCATGCATATCAGAGGATGCAGCTGACGGATGACCAGCTCCGTCCCGTCACTTTCGACCTTATCAGCTTCTCCGGGGACCCAGTCACGGTAAAATGGGGCATTCAGTTGCCTGTCATTCTCGGCCAGAAGCCTAGCCAGCGACAAGTGGTGGTCGAATTCATGGTGGTTGACCGACCATCGGCTCATTATGTCATCCTCGGCATGCCCTCGCTGAACAAATTGAAGGCATGTATGTCCACCTACTATCTGGTGATGAAGTTTCCGACTGAGGGTGGAGTCGGAGAGCGCTAAACAGACCAGGACACTTCGCGCAGGTGGTACGCCACCGAGCTGAAAAACAGTCAGCGCGCCTTGAAGTCGGCACAGGTGAACATGATAGATGTTCCCAAGGACCCCTCTCCCAACCGAGGGGAACCCACAGAAGAACTTCTGCAAATTTCGATTGCGGACGATCAACCGGAGAAGACGTTCCAGGTCGGCTCCTGCTGCCCGAGGAACAAAGAGAAGAATTGATCGAATTCCTAAGGCAGAACCTCGACGTCTTCGCATGGTCGGCCTCTGACATGTCGGGGATACCGAGGGAGATAATTGAACATCACTTAGCGGTCGACCCGCAGCATAGGCCGGTGCGACAGAAGAAGAGGACTTTTACACCCGCCCGACAGTCAGCCATAGACGAGGAGGTGCAGAAACTGCTGGCGGCAAACTTATACGGGAGGTCGACTACCTGGACTGGTTGGCCAACGTGGTTATGGTGCCAAAGTCTAATGGAAAATAGTGGATTTGCATATACTTCACCGACCTCAATAAAGCCTGCCCAAAAGACAGCTATCCGTTGTCGCGCATCGACCAGCTGATTGTCGCCACGGCCAGACATGAAATTTTGAGTTTCCTTGACGCATACTCCGGCTACAACCAGATAAAGATGCGGAAGGCCGACGAAGAGTGCACATCCTTCGTCACAAATCAGTGGCTCTTCTGCTATACGGTCATGTCTTTTGGCTTAAAAAATGCAAGAGCCACCTATCAGAGGCTGGTCAACAAAGTCTTCAGAGGACAGATTGGCCGCAACATGAAGGTGTATGTGGACGACTTCCTTGTCAAGAGTACATAATCTGGTCGGCACCTAGCCGACCTTGGTGAAGCGTTCCAAGTCCTCCGAAAGCACAGCATGAAGCTCAACCCTACAAAGTGCCCCTTCGGAGTTGGATCAGGAAAATTCCTAGGATTCATGGTCTCGCGAAGGGGAATCGAGGTAAATCCCTCAAAAATCAAGGCAATCCTAAACATGTTGCGCCCACCAGAGGGAAATAGGTGCAAGAGCTGAATGGCCGAATAGCCGTACTCGGCCGCTTCATGTCCAAGTCAGCCGAGCGCTGCCTCCCTTTCTTCAAAACTCTGAATGGAGCCGGGAAGTTTGAATGGACCGAGGAGTGTCAGAGGGACTTCGCCGACCGCAGCCGGGCCGCCGTCCGATAAAGGAAGAGGACAAGGTCTAGCGGCCGATCTATTACGTCCGGCAAAGTCTTCGCCGACGGAGAAACTAGGTACAAGCCGATTGAGAAACTAGCGCTTGCCTTGGTCACCTTTGCCCGGAAGCTCTGCCCGTACTTCCAGGCGTACCCGATATCGGTGCTCACAAACACGCCACTGAAGAAGGTGTTGTCCAAGCCCGATGTATCCGGATGACTAATAAACTGGGCAGTAGAACTCGGTGAGTTCGACATCAAATACGTCCCCAGAACGACCATCAAGGCACAAGCCCCGGGCGGACTTTATAGTCGAAAGTACTCTACCCGATCGGATTTTTGCGGAACCTCGGGCGGTACCGCCCTCGGAACAAGTCGAAGCCGTCGGACCCCCGAACTTCGACGGTTCTTCCATGGAAAACAAAGCAGGGGCAGAAATAATTTTGAGAAGCCCGGAAGGATTTAAAATACGATCCGCTATCGATTCGGGTTCAGGGCAACCAACAACGAGACCGAGTACGAGGCTCTACTAGCCGGACTCAGATTGGCCAAAAGCCTAGCCGTTCGTCGGCTAGTGATACAGGGCGACTCTCAGTTAGTCATTCGCCAAGCACAAAGAGACTACGAGGCTAGGCAGCCCGAGATGCAGAAATACCTCGAAAGGGTAAACTCGGCCATCGTAACCTTTCAAAGCGTCGAGTTGCAGTATGTCGGCCGCGAAGAAAACGCCGAAGCCGATGAATTATCAAGGTTATCCCTAGTAGACATCCATGCAATGGACTCTGCCGTGTACGTGGAATTCTTGGACCACGCCAGCACCTCTGTTGAAGTCGTAGCCCCCCGTCGGTGTCGCATCCGGTTGGTACGATGACATAAATCAATACCTCCAGACGGGCGCCGCCGATCGACAAGAAAGATGCTCGCCGCATCCAAGCCAAGTCCCAAGCAATACACCATACACAATGATGTACTGCACAGGAGATCTTATACCCTACCGCCGCTAGGTGCTCGGCGGTCAGACGAGGCCGACAGCGTTATGAGAGAAGTCCATGAAGGCATATGCGGCCGACACCAGGGCGGACGATAGCTCTTCCAAAAGATCCTCCGCCAAGGCTACCATTGGCCGAAAATGCACGACGATTGCATCGAGTTGGTCCGCAGATGCGACAAGTGCCAGTTCTATGCACCTGTACAGCATGCTCCGGCCGCTCCATTACAGTCGATTACGAGCCCCCTCCCCTTCGCCATATGGGGTATGGACATCATGGGGCCCTTCCCCCAAGCCACTTATCAACGGAAATACGCCATAGTGGCCATTGATTACTTCACTAAATGGATCGAAGTCGAGGTCGTGGCCAAGATCGACACCCACAAAGTGGAACAGTTCTTCCGGCACTCGGTCATGTACAGGTTCGGTGTACCAAGGATCCTTGTGACGAACAAAGACACTCAGTTCTCCAGTGCATCATTCGCAAACTTTTGCGAAGAGTTCCGAATAGACCACAAGTTTGGGTCAGTCGGGCATCCGCAAACAAGCGCCAAACTGAGGCCACCAACAAAACAATATTGGCCGGCCTGAAAAAGATGGTGGCAGACCAGAAAGAGAAATGGGTCGACATGTTACCCAGTATCGTATGGTCGTACAGAACAACCAGCCGAACACCTACTGGGGAGACGCCCTTCATGCTTGCCTTCGGCACGGAGGCAGTCGTCCCTGTCGAGGTGTTCCATCCCACATTCCGAATGCTGAACTTCAACGAGTGCACCAACTCCGACGACCTACGCACAAACCTTGACAACCTCGAGGATGTGCACGAGTCGGCAACATTCCGAATGGCAGATTACCAACAGACTACAGCTCGGCATTATGATAAGACAGTCCAACTTAAACAATTTAAGGTCGGAGATCTTGTCCTCCGAAAGACTGCAGTCTCCGACCCCACCAATCAGGGGAAGATGGCCAAAAACTGGGAAGGACCATACCGCGTGCTAAGGACGGGACGACCAGGCTCCTACAAGTTGGTCACCATAGATGGCGACGAAATTCCGAGGACATGGCATGCCACCAACCTTAGAAAATATTATCAGTAGTCCAGTCTTTTACAAATTCAATTTTTTTTAATTTTAATTGTAATACCGGACCCCATGAGGGAATCCGCTCATTTTCCTTAAATAAAAGACAGTATCATCTAGTCAACTTTAATTGTGCGTTATGCCGGCCCAGCCGATTGCAAACATGAAGGTCACATATCTTCCTACCAAGGTCCACAAGCAGACCAAGGTAGCATGAAGATCACACTCGTACCTTCCGAGCATGGTCCATAAGCAGACCATGCTCGCATGAAGACCATATCTTCCTACCAAGGTCCACAAGCAGACCAAGGTAGAATGAAGATCATACTCGTACCTTCCGAGCATGGTCCACAAGCAGACCATGCTCGCATGAAGGCCATATCTTCCTACCAAGGTCCACAAGCAGACCAAGGTAGCATGAAGATCATACTCGTACCTTCCGAGCATGGTCCACAAGCAGACCATGCTCGCATGAAGGCCATATCTTCCTACCAAGGTCCACAAGCAGACCAAGGTAGCATGAAGATCACACTCGTACCTTCCGACCATGGTCCACAAGCAGATCATGCTCGCATGAAGGCCATATCTTCCTACCAAGTTCCATAAGCAGACCAAGGTAGCATGAAGATCATACTCGTACCTTCCGAGCATGGTCCACAAGCAGACCATGCTCGCATGAAGGCCATATCTTCCTACCAAGGTCCACAAGGCACCAAGGTAGCATAAAGATCACACTGCATTACCTTCCGAGCATGGTCCACAAGCGTACCATGCTCGCATGAAGGCCATATCTTCCTACCAAGGTCCACAAGCAGACCAAGGTAGCATGAAGATCATACTCGTACCTTTCGAGCATGGTCCACAAGCAGACCATGCTCGCATGAAGACCATATCTTCCTACCAAGGTCCACAAGCAGACCAAGGTAGCATGAAGATCATACTCGTACCTTCCGAGCATGGTCTACAAGTAGACCATGCTCGCATGAAAGCCATATCTTCCTATCAAGGTCCACAAGCAGACCAAGGTAGCATGAAGATCATACTTGTACCTTCCGAGCATGGTCCACAAGCAGACCATGCTCGCATGAAGGCCATATCTTCCTACCAAGGTCCACAAGCAGACCAAGGTAGCATGATCATTCTCATACCTTCCGTAGACTATGCTCGCATGAAAGATACGCTCATAACTCCATACCACGGTCCATGAAAAGGACAAGGCAACATGGGGGTCGTTCGTACTAAGAGCCCTCGGCTAGCCTCTGTGCCAAGCCGACGACAACAAATAGATTTTCATTAATGAGAGCCCTAGAAGGGCAATATTACAGATGTACAAAAAAAAAAAAGTATCTATACAAGTTTACAAGGGAAGCATCTTTTCCTCGGCGGTCGCAGCGGCCGGGTCTGCCAGATCCTCGGTGGGCAGCGCAAGTTCGGGGAGCTCCACCAGTGGAGTCTGCGGCACCTCGTAGGGGGGAAGGTCATAATCGGGCGCAGGGGCAGCCTTGGCCTCCTTAGCCGGCTCCGCCAAAACTTATTCAGTGGTGGGCAGAGCCTCTTCGGACGCTGGGCATTTAATTCTTCAATTTGGGCGACAATCGGAATTGTCGACCAGTTTATCTTGAGGGCCCCCTTGTCCCTCAGCTGATCCCTCAGAAACATTACTCCCCTCTCGAAGTAGCCGCTGGCTGCCTCCTCGACTTCTTCATCGAACTGGGCCGATGACTTGTACTCGTCAACGGCCCGAGTCAACTCCGTCTGATGATGCTCCTCGGCCTTGACCAATGCATCCCTGGCACTCCGAGCATCGTCCTCGGACTTATTCAGATGCTCCTCCAGCTCCTTCAGGCGCTCCTCCAGCTTCTGCCGTGCTTGCACCTCAGCCTGCAGGTCGCCAACGATTTTCTTCCGCCCCGTCCTCGAAAGTCCGGAGCTTTTCTTCAATGGAGAGCACCTTCTTGCGCTCCGCGTCAAGATCAGCCTCAGCCTTGGTCAACGACGCCTCGAGGGTGCTCATCTCCTTAACGAGGCCCTCGACCTCCGATGATTTATTTGCGAAGTTCTCCTCAGTAGCCTGCAGGGCCTCGCGCAAAGAGATCTCCAGAACTTTCTTCTCGTCCAGGTCGACATATGCACGGCACAGTCTTTCGCTAAGCTCGGAGAAGAGGTTAGTAGCCTGCACCAGATGACAATTATACGGTCAGTACATTGGAAACACAACAAAAGCGACAGTCAGGGGCCGATCAATACTGGACGAGAGCAGTAAACCCGCGGGAGTAGATTTCCTCGTGAGGCGGGCGGGCCGTGAACTTAATGTCTTCCAGCAAGCGCCCCTCGTGGCCACGATCCCGGCCGCCTCCGGCTCTTAAAAACCGAGTCCGTAGGCCTCGGGCCTAGCAGGGTGGAAGGCCGTCGTCGTGGCCGTTTGCTTCTCGCTCTGTTGGCGAGCTACACCTTCGGCCTCTCCCCTGGTGGCTCCGGAGGCTGTCGTCGGATCGTCTACCTTGGGGCTGTTGCCAGCCCCCTTGGCTTTGGAAGCGGCAACACCTTTGGGCACGGCTGCCAAGGGAACTACCGTCTGGAGGGGCTGGGCGTCCACCACACCCCCTCGGGCAGGCTGAACTTCCTTCGTCGCAACCTTAGTCGTTCTCCCCTCTCCGCCGTCGAGTCGAGGAGCCGGCCTCTTCTTGTATATGTCGGCTGGGAGCTCGGCAGTCGACTTAATCTTCTTTTTTGGGGGGCTCCTCGGGCATGGGCCCCTTACCCTTGGCCTCTACCGTGGCTGCTGGTCCCCTCTGAGGGTGGGAATCTGCCTCGCCACTGACAGGCTGAACTTTGGATCCCGCTCGGACGCTGATGAGTTGAACCCCCTTTTCGGCGTCGACCTTCTGTTTGGCCATTATCCGAGCGACGATCTTGTCGTCCTTGAATTTCACTGCAATAAGAAGATGGTCAGTAACATAAACAGAACAGCATAGGAAAGGCCTAATGTTGTTAAACTCAACAAGAAGACCGTGCCCCGCCAATTGCACGGGATTCGCAAGGTTGGAGAGGTGCACGGTCTCCCGGCCATCATCTTCTTCGTATGTTCTCTCTCTCCGTCGTCAAGAAGGGAATTTTATTGAACCCCGTGGCGTCGACCACCAACTGGACGTTTGCCAGAGGGAGAGGTGGACCGCCCCCCCGCAAGGGGCCCACGAAGAAAAACTTGTCCTTTCACCCGTGGATGGAGGAAGGCTTTTGGGAGATGGCCGGGAGCTTCTTCCCGCCCCTCTGGCTAAAGAAGTACCACCCTGGCCATGGCCCGAGCTTCGTTCAAGCCTGGTCAATCAAAGACCGACCGGAAGAGGTTCGCGGTCGGAGTCTCGCCAAGACGGCGGACGAATATGATGAAGGCAAAGATGCATCGCCACCCATTCGGAGCGAGTTGGGAGGGGGCGATGCGGGTACGTCCCGTGCAATCTCTACAACCAAGGGGTGGAAGGGGGTACCTAAACCCCGATTTCCAGAGTGTGCTCATACACACAGATCTCCGACATAAGTACTGTGCAGGCTCGTTCGTCGGAGGTAGGGAGCCGAGGTCGGACATTTGTCATCGGCTCCTCAAGCTGGTATGCCCGACAGATCGATAACAAGGCCGCCTCGGTCTTAATTTTACTCAGAATTCTCCAGGCCGGGACGGTAGCGAAGGACGCTACCGGCGGTAGGCCACTCCTCTAGCGGGAAGCCTGTTTGGGTGGAGGGCCCGCGGGACGACCGCGCTCTTCTGCCCCGGTAGGAACTCTTCTCAGATTCCTCCGGGCTAGAAGCCCTAGATTCATCAAACCATCCTCCGCCAGAGGAAGATGATCCGTCAGAGGAAGAAATTTGGGACTGGGTCATTCTTCTAGTCACTCTCACCATACCGGAAGACGTGACGCTGTTAGAAGAGAAACTACTGAAGCATGAACCGAAAGACGAACGATTAGAAAACTTACCGGGGTTGCGTAAAAGACGACTGAGTGCACGAGGGAAAGCTTGAAGACAAAGATCAACTGGACTCCGAGTGCTCTGGTAGAACTCCGATCGCAATTGAGGCAAATGGTCGAATGACTGAAGTAGGAAGGTATTTATAGGGCGAGCGACCAAGAACTCTCTTCGGGTTCCGGACACGCGTTTCAGTCCCATTGGCTGTCCTCTGCTACGCCGGGCGCGACGTGACTGATTGACGTGCGCAATGATGGCGCACGTTCTCGAGGCGCTCAGCTTCCTACGGACCGTCGGATTAATGTGACGATCCGTGTGCACTGCGTTCTCGACCATTCGATGCACTCAGTCGATTCCGAGGCAAGTAACATTTAATGGCATTCATTCTCGAGGCGCACCGCCACTCGGTGTTCGTTGGATCGTGGATCGATCCGCGTCAAATTGGGAGATTAACGGTTGTACACTCTTGCATGAACCGATATTGACGCCTCGAGCCCCGCGCCTCAATCAATCGTGCAGACGGAACGCAACTGCCTCTCCTTGGGAACGGCCTGTCATTCAATGCATCTGTCCGTCTGATATTCGGCCTCGTACGACGCGGATCTTTTCGGTGTTAAGCTTATTGCCCCCGTCGGTCGTTGCATCCGACATCGCAAGGGGCATCCGAGGAGGGAAATGATCCCTCCACTCAAAATCTTACACGTGTCCGGGGCCATTGCCTTCGAGTCCGCGCGCCGGAGTATCTCGCGCTCGGCCTCGTGTATTCGGCCTATTGCGCACACGGCCTCTTATGCGCTCGGCCTCTCTGGTAGCGCTCGGATTCTCAGTCCTACTCGGCTATAGTTCTCAGACAGCCAGAGTCCTAATGTGATTAGGATTACCTCCGAGGAGTCCTTCTCCCAGTATGATACGACACCGACTATCCCGGTGGGCCGTTACTCACGCGCGGTGTCCCACAGAGCGACACATGGCAGTCCTATTGGCGATCTACTTCCCTGAGTCCTGGTGCCTCCGTGCTTCTTCCCAATCTATAAGTAGAGGTCATCCCTCAAGGTAAACCCTTATGCTCTAAGGCACTTACAAGTTACAAGTTATTATTCATCCTACACGCTCAAACTCATTCATCGTCCCACACTCTCTAAACTGGAGATAGCCTTCCGCTATCTCTTGACTGTTTACCTTGGGAATCTCACTTAGGCATCGGAGGGTAACCGGGGCTTAGGCGCCCCCTCCTTTGTCTCCTCTGTTGTTGCAGGTAACTCAGAGCGTGGATCAACGGGCGATTTCCAACCGTAACAGGGAATAAACCAAAATTTTTTCGATTCATGAACCTCCATCTATCCGCCAGTTTCTTATCATGATTCTGGTAGTCTATTTAAGAATTTAGTTTCAATTCTTGAAATTCGTTCGATAAATTTAAGCTTTTAAAATTCTATTCGAAGATTCATCGATCTAATAGATGCTTTGAGTTTCAAGATATTCGATGGTGATTTTTTTTTATATTCAATGCTCTGTTCCAACTTCTAGATCTATAGTTATCTAAATCTCTAATTTAATAGTATGTTGCAAGTTTTGACCCCAGTGAATCATTTATGAATTTTCTAAGCTTCATGACACTCAATCCGATTTTGGTAAATCTGTTTACAATGCCATTGGTTCTGTTCTTAGTTTACAGTTCCAGTAATTGAATTTTATTTTGTATTTTTCATAAGGTAATCTGATTTTTCTTTGAAATTTATAGTTTCAATGATCCAATGGCCATCTAACTCTGTATATTACATGATAGTTTCTTTGATTCAGTGTCAATTTCAGTTCTTATAATTTTTGCTAATTAAATTAATGCTGGTTACTCTAATCCGATCATTTTTTAATTTTTATTTTAATATTTTATTTCTTATGAATGTTTTGATTCATTTTATTTTTCTGATTTGTAATGATCTAGTTTATTTGGTTCATAAATCCCACTTTAACTGTCCGTTTATTATGTTGGAATGGTTTCCATCTTTAATAATCGACTCCTACCTAAATCAGATTTTCTAAATTGGATTGCCCAATGTTAGGTAGACTGGCCCACCAAATCAATTTAATTCTATTTTATCGGATAAAATTTACATCCTAATCGGTTGGCTGGGTGTCCTAACGGAATCCATTCCAATTTAATCAGATTAGATTTATTTTGGCTTTGGATTACAAGCTAATTTGTCCCATCAAATGCTTAAATATTTGGTATGATTTGGGATATATTTTAATAACTCGAATGGAAGGTTTATTTGAAAATTTTTAATTGGTTAAATCTGATTTTTTTTTTTATGATTATCAATTTACTTTAATTTCAAAGATTAATTCTCATCTTTACTCAAGGCTGATTTCCAACCATATTTGGTCCATGTCGATCCAAGTTTATTTTATGTGAGTCTCGCCATGGGTTAGAAATCATCCATAAACTCTCTAACCTAATGCCTATGTCCATTATATTCTTGTCATACAACTTGTTAGTAGGACGTGCCATCAAACATCTGTACACTTTGCACGACGTTAGAGACACGTGGGATCACTCCTTTTGCGATTCACCTCTACTCACAGGCAGATAACTCCCCTAACGCTATGTCTTTACTTTATATGGTTCCGCCATCGTGCACCTATAATTATTCGATGCGGGATAATCTTATATGAATGCGGCACTTGCCATCCCTAGCGTAGTGATGGGCGGGATAGACTAGGACGTCCCCTACCCCCTTCAATGTATCCCATAATACGAAAGGAAAATGTATTAATAGTTTCGATCCCCAATCCCGACTTACGTATCCCATAGGAATTTCTATAAATTTTTATAATTATTCCCGTGCAATGTGGGCTCACGCGCTTGTGATGCGCGAATAAATATAGACGTATGGATATATGTAAAAATAAAGCGAGGTTCTGATGCCTATTTTTTTTTCAATGTCGAGAGTACCCTCTCACATGTTGACAAATAAAAATTGTTTTCATTTTTTTTATGCGTAGTTCATTTCGAACTACGTATGAACTTGATTCTCGGACTTCACCCTGAGATACCCAGGTTGCCTGAGAGTCCATCACCCAAGCTCAGTCCAACTGTAATGAGGGAAGTAATAATGCCCAATTTGCATCATAATATATTTTTTATATTTAGCACACTGGCTTCAAAATTGTATGTTTCTAGATTCTATTGTTTCAATCATCAAGCATAATTTCAAAAATTCGACTTTTAGAAAAAACAAAATTTAATTCAATTTCAATTCCAATTTTTATTCCAATTTCAATGTCAATTTCAAATTTAAGTCAATTTCAAAAACTCAATTTCAATTCAACTTTTTTTTCAAATTCAATTTTAATTTCAAATCTATTTTCAATATTCAAATTCAATTCAATTTCTATTTCAATTTTAAGTTTCAATTCTAAACTCAATTTCAATTTCAAACTCAATTTCAAATTCAGTTTTCAAATTTCAAATTTCATTTCAATTCTCCATCTTCTCATTGAACTTTGGGCAAACATTCCATCATTGCATGGAAGTTCCTTTCAACCTTAGGCAAACATTTTATCATCGCATGGAAGTCCCTTTCAAACCCTATTTTACATAGATGGTCTACCAGTTTGACTAGTGGCTGTATAAGTCTATTCGATGTGCTTTACATAGATGGTCTACCAGCTTGACTAGTGGCTGTAGAAGTCTATTTGATCTGCTTTACATAGACGGTCTACCAACTTGACTAGTGGCTGTAGAAGTCTATTCGATGTGTTTTACATAGACGGTCTACCAGCTTGATTAGTCGCTGTAGAAGTCTATTCGAACATAGACGACCTACCAGTTTGACTAGTGACTGTAGGAGTCTATTCAATATCCTAAACCTAGATGACCTATTAGCTTGACTAGTGGCTATAGGGATCTACAATCTCATCAACCCAAGCGGTTGAACTACGTTGGGCTTGATTCTTGGGGTTGTCCTGAGATACGTAGGTAGCTTGAGTGTTTATCATTCGAGTTCAGTCCTAAATTAATTTATTTTAATTTAATTTTTTATTTTTTTCATTTTTTTTGCATTTAAGCTTTGGACTACGCTTCAATAGTAAAAAAATGATTTTTGTCTGTCAATATGTTGAGAGTTGTGCACTGTTATCCGAAATTGACTGATTGGTTTGTCATCCAATCATTTTATTTCTAATATATATCACATTTAAAATTTTCTTTCTGTTATATTGATGGCTTGCTTGTAGATTAAAATATATCTAGAATCTAGGTCTGGTGCTTATTAAAAGTTGTTTAGCCATTGCCTGTAATTTATATTAGGATAGGAAAGGATAGTATATGGAGACTAATCTTTGGATTAAGCAATTTGGGTGCCTAACACCTTCCCAAATTGTAACATGACACTTACCCATTATTTCTCTGGTTTGACCATAAGCCTTAATCCCTTACGTGAGTCATTAGTATTTCTCATATGAGAAATTTTATATAGGTCCTAGACCTTATCTAGGTGGCGACTCCATTTTCATTTTTTACATTTTAATCATTTCATACAAATTACAAACCATCGTCCCTACAGTGGCGACTCCGCTGGGGAACATATGTCAGGCTTCAGATTTACTATCTTTTCCTAAGATCAGGTAATGAGCTATGTTTTCTTGTATGTTAGGTGCCATGTAATTATTGTTGACATGAACTGTTGTGTGATATAAATTATTGTGTGCTGTATATTGCAATCTCTTGGGGGTGTGCTACACATTGAGTGGCTAGTGGTAACGGGTTCCCAGTTTATACTGGATGACCTATCAAGCGAAACCACAGCTTTGACCTCGTACATTCAGGTATATTAAAAGGATGTAGAGTCGATGATTCGATGTTTATATACCGTTAGACATTCTCATCATCGTCATGGTAACTCTTGCCGAACCTATCATCTATACTACTAACATTTGTTGTGATCCGGTTCATTATCAAATAATTTAAATAAGATTACGTTAATCAAGATATTCATGTTGATGTATTCAGAATCACTCTACTCTCAATTTGATATATTGATTTTCTTAAATCTATTCGTGAGCTTACAACTCATAATAGGCTTATCATAATCAATGACAAGGATGAGGGTGACTTGATTCTTTCTTATATCAACCCAAATATCTTAATTAAAGTGTCTGCTCAATTATTCATTTTGAACCAAAAATTTGTTGATATCTTTCATGGGAGTTGGCATGCTAAAGGATCTTTGCCAAACTTTTCAAATTTGAAAAATTTGTGTAGTTGGTGATCATGTAATCTATCTTGGAATCATATTTTCAAAAACCATCTATAAGGCTATTCAATTTAAGGAGTTTGGCAGGGATATGCTAATTTGACTTCGCTTATGAAAGAACTAACCATGATATGGTCGAGTCATTGTATGTGTATTCCAAGACCCTTTCCTAAACCTTATTCCCTCCTGATTATTTCTTTCCTTCTATTTTTCGGTCTCAATTCAGTGATCATCCATTTCTTTAGCCATTTGGACTCGAGATCACACCACTAGGAGACTTTTTAGAGTGTCTATCCAAAAATCCTTGTCTCCAGTCACAAGCAATTTATTGGACATCATGGATGATCAAGATCATCCGAAACAGCCCACCAATGTCAATGAGGATAGAGAGAGAATAATACAATTAGAGAGAATCGTTAATGCCCTAGTAGATCTAGTAAAGCAAAATCAATTCCACATAGAACAGAGCATGAAAAATCATGGGAAAATCAGAAAGAAAAGAAGTGAAGAGAATTCTGATACTCCAAGAAATCAAGCCTCAAGCTCTAGAGAGCCCTCTCCACAAAATCTTAGGTCTGATGGTGAAGAGGATGAAGAAGAGATCTTATACGAAACACCTAAACCTACCAAGAAGCCTCAGCCCAAGATTAATAGGAGGATGGATAATGTAGAACAGTTGCTTAGAGGTCTGAAAGGAGTGGAGAGTCAAATAATTGACTCGGAAGGTCTATGTTTCTTTCCAAATGCCAAATTACCATCAAAATTTAAGTGGACTACAGAGAAATTCGATGGAACAGGTGATCCAAAGACCCCTCTAAGATCTTTCACTGGACTACTCAGACAAGGTAGTGGGTTTTCTGATGAACAACTAGGACAAGCCTTCCAATTTTCACTTACTGGCGGTGCCCATAGGTGGTTGATGAATCTAAGACCTTCTTAAATTCATTCATGGGATATTACTAGAGCATTCAATGAACAATACTCCTATAATACAGAGATTGAGACCAATAGGAGACAATTGGAAACCATGACTCACCTGCCCAATGAAGGAAGCACCTCTTATCTGACCCGATTCAGATCAGTGGCTGCACAAATGTGGGATAGACCTTCAGAAAGAGATCAAGTAACACTGATAATGAAGGGTTTGAACAAAGTGTACAAAGGTTACCTGTTTGCCCAAGGGATTTTATCTTTTGAAGTGTTGATGGCTGCGGGACAACAAGTGGAGGACAATATCAATCATGGAGATGAATTACCAATTAAGATAGATGCAACCCCAATGAGAAAGTCTTACCCGTCAAAGCCAACAGCAACTGCAATACCCTCGGCTATGAAAAATGTAGCATCTACCAATACAAAACCGTTGATCATTGAAAGTGGCAGCTCTGGTTATTCTACTTCATCTCAGGGAAACGAAAGGCAGTTTACTGAGTTGGGTTTACCTTGAGCCGTTATTTTGGATAAGCTTGTAAATACTGGCAAACTCAAAATCCTTGATCCCAGACCTCTCCCAAATGCTTTATCAGTAAGTTTTCAACCAAATAGTTTATGCAAATACCACAATCAGAATGGACATGAAACCGAATATTGCTTTAAATTGAAGCACGTCATTCAGGAAATGTTGGAAAATGGATCATTCAGGATCGAAAATAAGCCAGCTTCAGTAACCAATAACCCTTTCCCGCAGCATTCTACTAATGTCATAGAAATCTTTGAAGATCATACTTGTCTTATCACTTCTGAATCTGATCCTATCACCATTCCCTCTCATGTTACTCATCTTGAAACTTTACCTGAACTCATAAAATCTGATAGTCAAGTTAATATGCTTCAAGAAGCTGGACATCACTTAGATGTATATTTTCCCGAAGATCCGGAGTATGCCAATGCTGAACCTTCGACAATTTACATGACAGGTCATGTGACAAAGGTAGCTCAAGTAAGCAGAAGTTTTGAAAATCTAGAATTATACTTTTCGGAAGATGAAGAATTTACAGTAAGTGAAATGAGAAGTGGTCAGTCATTAAAGCCAGCAGCTTTATCAGTGGATAATCCGGCACAACTTGTGAGAGAAAAAGAGCGAGGTCAAGTTAGTCAACCAGAACCTCAGAATCCAATTTTAAAACAATTACAAAAGACACAAGCAAACGTGTCAATCGGGGGTTTGTTAATGGCTTCTAAAACCCATAGAGATGCAATTCTGAAGTCATTGGAAAATATTTAAGTACCAATCTCTACTGATAGCACAGAGTTGACTAATTTGGTTGGTGGCGCATATGCCAAAAATGCTCTAACTTTCGGAGATGCTGATCTAACCCAAAATGGGAAAAATCACACCAAAGCCCTACACATCACAATCTACTGTCGAGGAAATTTTGTACCTCAAGTCTTGGTTGATAATGGGTCCGCCCTTAATGTATTCCTGTTCAGAACATTCAAGCATCTAGGGTTCAGGGAAGAAGAGTTACGTCCATCCAACTTGAGTATCCGTGCTTACGATAACACCCGGAGAACTATCTCGGGAGAAATTTTCGTTCCGATCAGGGTAGGATGTGCTGAGTTCAATACAGAATTTCAAGTGATCGATATCCCAGCATCTTTTAATATGCTTTTGGGAAGACCTTGGTTACACCAGGCAGGGGCTGTAGCATCATCTCTCCACCAAAAGATCAAATTTATTCATGATGGGGTGACCATAACTGTTTTGGCTGACTTAGAGTTGGTAAGTGCTTTGGTCATAGAAAATACTGGATCTGACAGTGCTTCAACCACCTCTCCTGAGATCCGCCTGGTTGGATTTCAAATCAGCAGGTCCGAGCTACCATCAACCCAGAACCATTAGGTAAAAATTTTATATTTCCGTTATTTCAATTGCTTAACATGGCTTATTTTCCAGGCATGGGTCTTGGCTTGCATCAACAAGGCAATGTGAATATAATCTCTATCTTGGTGAATGAGTACAGATTCGGAATAGGGTACACCCCAACAAAGGAAGAGTTGAATAGAATAAAAGAAAAACAAAAAATAGCCGATGACAAATTCTTGAGGCTATAAAAAAAGAAAGTACAAGAATAATGGACAGTTCAGAGAAGATATAAGAATAAAGAGGAAGACATGGAAGCAACAAAGATCAGATGAAGCAATCAATCAAGTCCATTTCGAAGGGTTACATGAAGAAGAAAATACATATTTCAAAACATTGAATGGGTACTTCATTCGCGAAGGAGAAAGTTTTCCCTACTGTGGGTTCCCAGAGCCTTGGTTTGATGTACATTTTCCTATTCGAGTACCTGGATTTGAAATTTTCTTCGATTGTAATATTGATTTGATGGAATTAGAACAAATGAATATTCAGAATAAAAAACAAGATAAGTCAAGGCCAGAAGCAGAAGTGTTCGATGTCGACAACTTATTTGACAACAACCAAGTGATGACTCTCATCGAAGAGGTCTAGAATAAAAATCTGGATCCTCAACAGTTCATCGTACCGATCGATGGGCTAGTTCCGAATTGGATTTGTTTTAATCATTTCATTCTCCCTTCTGAGTTGTCATGTCAACCTGATAGTACGACCATGTCTGGGTCAAAGGTTATCGAGTCTTTAGATAGGATAGAGTCTTTTCCTAGCGTTGAATTTGTTCCACTTGGAACCACCTCTTCTGAAAATTTGCGTGATATTAATAAAGTTCAACATTTTGATTATACTGTTTCTACATCTTCTAATTCTGTTTCTAACTCTAACTCTAACTCTGATAATGATGATGATGATGAACCACCGTCTGAAATATTAGAATCTTTAAAAGCTTCAGAAGAGATGAAAGTTCAACCAGCTGGTGAAGAGTTCAAGATGATTAACCTGGGCACAGAGGAGCAACCTAAAAAAATTAAGATTGGGGTCACTCTGAATGATGAAGAAACTACTAAGATGTTAGACCTGTTGATTGAATTCCAAGAAGTGTTTGCCTGGTCCTATGATGATATGCCTGGAGTGGATACTACTGTGGTGCAACATAAAATCCCTCTACTCCCTGGATTCAAACCTCATAAGCAAAAGTTGAGGAGATTAAAGCCAGAATGGGCATTAAAAGTAAAGGAGGATATCATGAAGCAATTAAATGTTGGTTTCTTAGAAGTTGCTACCTATCCTGATTGGTTGGCAAATATAGTGGTTGTGCCTAAGAAAGATGGAAGGCTGAGGGTTTGCGTAGATTACAGAAACTTGAATAAAGCAAGTCCAAAAGATGATTTTCCGCTACCCAAGATAGATATTTTGGTCAATAACACTGCCAAACATGCCTTATTATCTTTCATGGATGGATTTTTCGGGTATAATCAAATCAAGATGGCCCCTGAGGATAAAGACAAGACCTCTTTTATGACGCAGCGTAACTTATTAATCTACGGTTGTCCAATTAAAACCTGCGCGTGAGAATCTACACGTCCGATGCATATATACCTGATCCCGTAATTTTTAGATCCATCTGATCCGAATCTAGACTTTAGGACTTCATCGAGGCCATTAAAACTGAATATTCTTCATTGTTTTTACCCAAAATACCTCTGAATACACTTTATATGGCATCTGTAACCATTTGTTTCATTAGCAAATCCCTGTAAAGCTTGTATCGACCGAGAGAACTTCTCTCTAGACCATTCGACCCTCTCTTTAAGTAATTTCACCAAACAGGTAATGGGCGACCAAGCCATGAGCACCCATGCCATGCGCAGTAGCAGGCTTGCAGTCCTTGCTGCCTTGCGGGCCTGCTGCTGTGCTTGGTGCATGGCACTGTTGCTGGCCATGTGGCTAGTACTTGGTGTCGGCTTATGGCTGTACCATGCGGCTGGCTGACCATGTGGGGCTGCCACTGTGGTGCCACGGCCTCGGCCAGGCTGGCTGCCATGGTGGCATGCCACCTTGGCACAGTGGGTCCCACCCACATTTTCTCTCTCTACTTTCTCTCTCTTCATCCTCTCTCTTCGTTTAAGCCTCCAAAAGATGTCGTTCATTCTTCAGACGATGCCCACAACACCAATATTTCTCCCACATCACTAGTGGGACCTATAGACACTCTCTCTCATCAAACTTGATATAGAATACCATTTAACTCGCTGCAAGCCATCTGAGACACACTATAAGAGATGTAGAATACTGTAAAACCCAACTGCGAGGTTGCTCACTGCACTGACACTCTCTCTCCTTATTTCTCTAACTGTAAGGGTGTCAAAATTGGGCCCGGCCCGGTAGCACGGACCGAGCCAACCTGATATAACCCGAATCCAGCCCGGACCGAGCCTTAATGGATAGGTTTTGGTCTGAGCTTATAAAGCCCGACGTTGTTTCAGCCCAAACCGAAATCAAACCGGACCGGTCCGTTAAGAAGCCCGAATTAACCCAAATCGATAAAACCCAACCCGAACACCGGTAAGGTCCGTTCGGGCCCAATTTCTTAATTTTAATGGTTTTAAATTTTAATAGATTGTGTTACACTATTAGAATTCACTTCATGATTTAGAAGATTATGTGAATCAATAGTTGAAAATATTATGTTAATTGTTATAGTTTATTAAATTACATACATATGGAAGGAATAATGCTAATTTTATAAATAGAAATAATAAAATAGACTATATAGTTTACATATAAAAGGGACCCGATAAGCCCGATAAGCCCGATCCGGATCGAACCAACCCGAAATCACCTCAATAAACCCAGCCCGATAACAAACCGACACCGGACCAGTCCGTTAGTTTTTGTGTCCAGCGCAGCCCACCCCATCCCGAACTCTTAATGGACATGTTTTGGGCTGGGCTTATAAAACCCGATACCGATTCAACCCGGACCGAAACCGGCCCAGACCGGCCCGTTGACACCCTTATCTAACTGTATGCTCACAAACACTGTCACATCAGTCAAGTTGTCAACAATGACAACATAAAGTCCAACACAATCTATCGATAGTACCATCAGAATTATGCTTTATAGTATAAACCCATATGCAACGAACCAATGAATGTCCTTCAGGAAGATCTACAAGAGTCTATGTTTAGCGTGCCAATAAGGCATCCATATCAGCATACATAGCTGCTTTCCACCCTGGATGGGACAAGGCTTGGGAAACAGTAGTAAGAACAATAGTAGTAGATAACAAGTGAACCAAATTTTGGTAACAACGAGGGAAATGGACTGTAAAAATAAAATTCTCAATAAGAAAAGTACTTTTACGAGTACGAATACCTTTACAAAGAGCAATAGGAAGATTAAGAGAGACCTCAAGATTACGAGAAGTAGTGGTCATCGGTGGAGCAGCTAGTTTAGAATGCCGTTGATATACCGGTAGGGGAGGTAGTGGGTCATCGGAGTGAGAAGATGCATCAGAAGGCGTAGAATCATCAGATGGAACCAAAGAGACTGGCGGTTCAGATTGAGGTGAAGGATGTGGCACCACGACTTGATAGTTCGAAAATATAACATCAGGACTGACATAATGACCTTTAGTAGTAGGATCAAAACACCGATACCCCTTTTAAGTATGGAAATAACCAAGAAATATATACTTTAGAGAACGGGATAAGAGTTTTTCCAACTTAGGATGCATAATATGAACAAAGCATGTACTACCGAAAACTCAAGGATGAATAGGAAACAAAAAAGTGTCAGGATAAAGAAGACGAAAATGAATTTTCTCATGTAAAACAAAGGATGGCATACGATTAATGAGAAAACAGACTGTCAAAATAGCATCACACCAATAAAACTGAGGGACATTCATATGAAATAGTAAGGACCTGGTATGTAAGACCCGTGTCAATCTAACCCGGTCTTACCACCTTGAACCAGGTTTACCCATCATGGTCGAGTCAAATGGACCAAGGGCATAAAGGAGATCGAGATCCAGACGAAATCGCCCAAAACACTTAATTCTAGGGAGGGTCGCACCCGGTGAAGCGGGGTCGGACCTCCCAAAAGAAGTCGGACCCTCGGTTTTGAAGGGAGGGTCGGACGGCTGAGACCCTAGGGTCGGCGGGATCATCGACCCTCCCATCGACCCTCGGTTTCGACGAAACCGAAATTAGGAAATTTCCTAATTTTCGGTTGGGATTCTTTCCAAATCTCAATGGGATTATTATAGGACATTCCTAGTCTATTTAAAGGGCGTTCTAAGCCACATTCACTCCTTTCCAACCCTAATTGAATTGAGAGAAAGAGAGAAGAAGGAAAAGAGGAAGAAGGAGGCTAGGAAGAAGGCAGCAAAGGAGAAGAAATTACAGAGAAAGTAATCTTCTCGGGTATGGATACTAATTCCATGAGTTTCTACAGACCTTAGGTTAGATATGGTTGAGTGTAGGATTTCGGAGAAACCCAAACCATCCATCCATGGTTAGGCTTCATGGAAAACCATAGGAGGATGCCGAAAACTATTTAGATGATTTATACATGGTTCTAGACCATGGAATGAGTGTTGGGTGAAGTAGGAAGCAAGCCATAGGACCCCAACACGAAGAATGGATTAAAAAGTAGAAATTGGACCGAGTGCACCGAGGGGTCGCACCGAGGGTCGATGGACCATCCGACCCTAGGTGTTTCGACCATTGACCCTCGGCATTTGGGAAGTTCGAATGGAGGGAGGGTCGATGGACCCATCGACCCTAGCATCGACCCTCGTGAGGAATGGTTTTAAATTCTGAATTAATTCTAATTAAATTCTATCAACTTTGTTAGGTTTGCTAGCAATATAATAACGTCATAACGGTGATTCTAAAGCTTGGAAAAATATCTATTACAAGCAAGGGAGGAACCTTAACCCCAAACTAAATTGGTTAATAATAAGCATTTTTCTTTTCTTGAGTCCTATGCCATGTTTGATTCTATGCGAATATATTTGTAATGTGCATACACATGCCATCCAATATTTTATTACTGTTCATGCATATTTACTTTATTGTTTATAACAGATGATGATGATGATAGGAATAGGCATGTGATTGTATTTGTGTGGTTGGTGTGCTTGATGCGAGAGAGTATCGGGGAGGTGTGATGGCGTCAATAAGCGTTAACCTTTGGCGGGTCCGGCACTTTAGCTCTATCTCTAACTCAAGTCTTGTGCTTGGCATCGTCGATCGCCATTATCTTGCGGCTATTATGTCGTAGAGTATCGGGGAGGTGGTCCCGGTCCTTGTAGTCCGACTCTCCGGGGGGGGAATATCCAAAAGATGCTTATTTGGATTTATAGACATGTATTTGGTATTTAAATATTTTTGTTTTACATTGATATTTTATGGTATCTTCCCATATTATTTATAAATTTTCCATTGTGTATTACTCACGATTATGATTGTGGATGCGTGTAAAGTTTGGATAAGGGGGATAGCCTATTAGAGCGGGTTTTTTATAGATCACAACTAGTATGATGGATTATATCATTAACACAACTAGTATGATGGATTATATCATTAACAAAACAGAAATCAGAAACAGCATGTTGAACATATTTAAGAGCATTATCAGTTTGCAACACTTTAATAGGAACACCAAATTGAGTTAGAATTTTCATATAAATTTTTTTAAAAATTAAAAGGAACTCAGAATGATCTTTTATTAAATAAAGTCAAGTCATCCTGAAAAAAATCATCCATGAAAGTTACAAAATAAGATAAACCTAACCTATTCGGAACACGACAAGGACCCCAAATATTCAAATGCACTAAATAAAATGGAGTAGAATTCTTAGGACTAAAACTAGAAGGAAAGGACGAATGATGATGTTTTCTTAACTCACAAGCCTCACATTGTAGGGAAATGAGAGACTTGCATCTAAGAATTAAAACTTTCATCTTAGACAAAGATAAATGATCAAGTCATTGATGTCATTGAAGGGGGTATGAGTAGTAGTGGTAGTTGTAACAAGAGGTAAACGTTCTGTAGGCTCCAAGTAGTCTAGACCAATATGCTCACGTCAGCCTCCAATCATCTCCTTGGTCCTGAGATCCTAAAAGGTACAATAAGAGGGATAAAAGGTAGCAATATAATTTAGAGATTTAGTTAGTTGACTTATAGACAAAAGATTAAGAGAAAAATTAGGTACATGTAGGACAGAGGGTAACGACATAGACTGGGAAAGAGAAATATTACCATACTGAGAGGCATTAGAAGAGGACCCATTAGCAAGATAAATAGTAATAAGTTTATTAATGGTCTAAAGGATGAAAAGACAAAGGACTCACCCGTCATGTAACAGGTAGCACCGGAATCAATAATCCAAGGGTGAGGGGGTGTGTAAGAAAGAAGAGCAGATGTACCTGTGCAAGCCAAAATAGCTATAAACGAAGGTCCAGTAGTCTCAAGGTTCTGAATCTTTTGAAGAAGGACTTCAAACTGATCAGATGATGGAGCAGGGGTAGATGATGGAAGAGGTGCAGCTGGGGATGCATCATCAATGGTAACATTATTTATCAAATTATCTGTCCATTCAGGGTGATCAAATTTCTCCCAACAAGTATTAGCAGTATAGTTTATTTTGTTGCAATGAGTACAAAAGTGGACAAATTTATCAACTTGAGTACGGCCAAAACCACGACCACGGTAGGAGCCACAACCTTTAGAGGAGGTATCCTAACCATGGCCAGCAAACAAAGCAGTAGTATCCTTTTGGAATGTCAGTCTGAGGAACCAAACATTAGAGACGAAAGAATGCCTCACTGAGGGTAGGTATGGAAGCACCTGCAAGTAACTGACTCTTTACAGTTTGATACTAGAGAAAGACCAGCAAAAAACTTAGCAACATAAAACTCAAACTGTTAAGTCTTTAGTTTGTTAATATCAGTGGACAAGGGCTGCACAGCCTGAATCTCTTCAATAAGGCCTTTGAAGCCTCCATAGTAATCAGTCAGGGATTTATCACCAATGGAATAAGTAAACATCCTCTCATAGAGGTCATAGATTCTAGAAACATTCTTATCTTGACCATATGTCTCTTTTAAATCAACCTAGATGGCTTTAGCGGTATCATGAGACATCATAGTAGGTAATATAGATGACTCAATATTATTCCGCAACCAAGTTTGAACCATAGAATTATCATGAAGCCATGTATTGTAGATTTTCACAGATTCTTTATCCTTAGGATCATGAGTAAGGGCATGATCAAGCAACAAAGACAATTTTTCTTTAAAAAGAATGTAGGCTTTAATAGCCTGAGCCCATAGGAGGTATTTTGACACCCCTTTCAATTTTACAGAGATAATCTGAACATCTGAAAGCTTGTAATTAGTCATTGTACGTAGTAAACAATATAACCAAGCAACAAAGAAAAATAATGATTCTTCTTTCAATCGATTCTGCCAACCGAGAGGCTAAGGAGGTAAGGCTTAAAGAGAAGCAGAGGATGATGGAGGTAATAGGTGGGACACAATATTGTTGCATAATTAAATATCTTCTCGATTCAACCAACCGAGTAGCCAAAGGAATGTTGGCTTGAGATGGGAGGCGGTAGGAAGATAGGTAAAAAAAAAAAAAAAAATTTAATGCAATACTTACCACATAAATAGTAAGGAGATGATCAAGATGTTATCAATCACATACGAATCAACATAGTAATAGGTACAACAGATCTTGATAATCTCGAGTAGCAAAACAAATCAATACATAGGTAGCGTAAAAATATCAAAGGCCTATCAAACCAATGATTAATAATAGCTAAGATTTAATGCTCTGATACTATGTAACAAAACCAAAGAGAGATAATGAAACCTTCACAAACTTTCACAAACCAAAAAATAAGATAATTGAGAAGAAGAAGAAGAAATCGAGAGAGACAGACAAAGACTCCAAAGCAGAAATTTACTGCAGAGAAAATCAACCCTCTCTTATCCTCTAAACCTTGTATTTATAGAGAAATTAATACCAATTACAAGAGAAGTATCCATAAAGAGAATAGACATAAGATGGAAACAGATAAAGACAAAAAAGGAAATTAACTAAGACCAAAGGAGGCCAAACAGTCCCAGCCGCTATCGGTTGGTGCTAATCTTAGCACCAGCCTTTATCGGTAAGGGCCTGTTTGGCCCTTACATTATAAGCCGTAACATCTTCATCGTTCGCCTCCTTTTCTGGATTTTTTAATTCTTCAAGAGCTTCAACTGAAATCCAAATTTCCAATATTTGTTCTTCTTATTCTCCACACGCGGTTCCTCGTGTTGGTTTTGCTTTTCTGAGTCCCCTTCAACTACTCTCTCTAGATTTTTTTCTCCTATTTCTACTGCCGGTGGGTTTCAATGACTATTGATGTTGTAGAAATTATATTCTTATTCCAATTCAATTCAAGCCTTAGATTGGCAATTTTTCGATTAGAAAGTTCTACAGATCACAGACAGCTTTGTCTTTACAACCGTTTTTTCTCGCCGGTAAGGAGATCTACTTGGATGCCGAAGAATCGATTGACGGTAGGGCAATGCCATATTCGAGCCATGAAAGAGAACCAGAGCAATCCTAGATAACGGGAGAGGAAGAGAAAAGATAGTGAAGGAAGGCAATCTGATATGAGGGTAAGTCAGGTACTTCACCCTTGAAAGGGGTCAGTTTGGTCATTATAAAAATATTGGCCATGAACCATCAGTTTCTAATAGAATATGCCTAAAGGGTTGGATTTAGTTGTAATTTAATAGTCGTTGTAGGACAGGTATTCGTACTTCTTTGAAACATTTAGGGGCATTTGTACTTTGGGCAAACCACTAGGGAGGAACAGCTTCTCACTCAACATCTTCTACTTAGACAAAATCTCCTTTCACAGCCACTCCGACGATGACAACAACCTATTAAAAGGGTATTCTCTTACTCCGATGTCATACGACATTGACTAGGTTTCATTTTCTGAGGGAAAAATGTGGTTATTATTCATTTTTTATTGCATGGAATATTTATTGTTAGAGATGATTCGTTGTAGGATTTGTTTAAGGATATGTTTCTCGGCATGTAGGAAGTATCAATGGATCAGGTGGACTATCCAGTGGGACTCGAAGCAGAATCTCCAAAAGATCGAAGATGAGTCAGCCAACGAAATCATCCTTACCAACATCCATGTCCATTACTACAATCTCAAGCAAATGAACCTGCAAGGTTTCCTTTGAGAAATCAAACACATGCCTCCACACTAGATTTCCATTCTTCTCAAGGTTTTTGGTTATCCCTTTGTAGTTCCAAGCTTCACTTCCACATATACATTAAGGTTTCCGGTGACATCCATAGAAGGAAGATCTTTAGCCTTGACTACATTACCATACAAGTAGAGCATCTTCTCTATAAGATTATACGTGCCCATAGTATTGTCAACGCCTATATATTGCATTCGGACAGCCACCGGTGGACTAGTCTTCAATAGATAGAATTCAGGATTCTATCAAGGAATATGCATATGCATTGCAGCAACTTTATGACCTAGCTGAACTACACGAGCATAGTCAATCTTGGTTTCCCCTGTTTGTTAATGCTTTCTGGGTCGCAGCTGAGGTGGTCAATGGTACGGGCAATGTTCTCCAGGCCTTCCATTTTTTCCTCTTTCACCAACATCAAGAGGGGTAGAAACAAGACTTCACCATCCCATTAAGATCTTCGTCCGACCAAATGAGGAAGAGCTATGAACGTTGGAATGAGACATTTGAAATAGGGTTTCAAATATAAGGGTTTTGGAAAAAGTAAGGGAAGATAAATGAGTAATTTCAATCTTTATTGGAACTAAACCCAATAAGGGTAAAATTGTCTTTTAAAATTTAGACGTAACACCTTTAACGGAATGGAACTTTTTGTTGGGTGGTTTTGAAATTAGGGGTTATAAGTGTAATTGTCAGAAGCTACAAGGGGGTAGGTGGAAATAATCCATAGTCTAACGGTAGTACGTGTAATTTTCCCATCTTTGTATTATTGCTCCGATAGTTAGGTTAATGCCCATTTTCCACTTCCTTTGTTTTCTTTAATCCTGAATGATTTGCTGCTGTACTTCTTCCGTCCTGTTTTCGGTTAATTCTGGTTTTTGCTTTGGTAATCATATTTACTTCCATTTCGAAGTGTTTTGTTCCTAATGGTACAACGAGGGCAAAAACATAACTTCACATTCAGTCAGATGCAATTTTGACCTTAAAAATTATGGTTTCATTTATTTCATACTTTAACGGAGGACAACAACCAAACAACCAACGGAGTGGAGTTGAGTTGAGTGCAACAACTTGCAAACTGATAGGCATGCACACAGGAGAGATCGGGGTAAATTTCCTTCTTTTTTTTTTTAATCCTCATGGAATGATGATTGAGAACACTCTTACAATAGAATGTAAATGCAGGATGGGTTTATTAACCCATTCTAGAATGGCCCTCGTATTTTGACATTTCAAAATATATTTTTCATCCAATATGCATTCCAAGAATAAATACCAAAAATGCAATCTTAATCTCTCAAAAAAAAAAAAAAATTGTATAAAAGATCTCAAAAATCCATTCATACTAAATGTATGAATCTATGATTCATTACCTAAAAATGAGTTTCAAATTTTAAAACTCTTAGGGGTTGTTTGATAAAACTTCAACTCTGGGATTCTTTCTTCTGGTTCAAATTTCTACTCCAACTTCAAAAGGATTCAAGAGTATGAGGGAGTAGAAACATGTTTGTTAACCTAATTTAGTCATGGACTCGGAGTAGTGGGGGGGTGGCGGATGGTGGCACTAGTGGTGAGTGGGATGGTTGGTGACGTGGTGGTGGGTGGGAGGTGATGGTGAAGGGGGCGGTGGGGGGGTGGTGGTAGTGGTGGTGGGTGGTAGTGGATGGTGGTGGCAGTGGTGGTGGGTGATAGTTGGTGGTGGTGGTGGGTGGTGGTGGCGGTGGTTGGTGGCTGGTGGTGGTGGCGATGGTAGGTGGCGGTGAGTGGTAGTGGATGGTGGTGGCGGTGGTGGGTGGTTGGTGGTGGTGGCATGGGGGTGGTGGTGGTGGCGACGGGGGTGGTGGTGGGGTGGTGATGGTGGGTGATAATTGGTAGTGGTGGGGGTGGTGGGTGGTGGTGGTGGTGGCGATAGTAGGTGGCGGAGGTGGTGATTGAGGTTGGTGGGGTGGCGGTGGTGGTGGGTGGTAGTGGATGGTGGTGGCGGTGGGGTGGGTGATAGTTGGTGGTGGCGGGCGGTGGTGGTGGGTGATAGTTGGTGGTGGTGGGGCGGTGGTTGGTGGCTGGTGGTGGTGGTTGGTGGGGGTGGCGGGGCGATGGTAGGGGCGGTGGGGGTGGTGGCGGTGGTTGGTGGTGGTGGCGATGGTAGGTGGCGGTGGGTGGTGATTGAGGATGGTGGTGGTGGTGGTGGTGGGTAGTGGTGGCGGTGGGTGGCGGCGGTGTGGTAGTGGTGGTGGTGGTGGCGGCAGTGGATGGTGGAGGGTGGTGGCTGGTGGGTTGTGGTGTTGGTGGGGGTAGTTGGTGGTAGTAGTGGGTGGGGTGATTTTACTCCAAAATTGTGCTCAAGTCGAAAAAGATCTATTTGATGCTCCAAAAATTGGATTTTAGAGCTCATTTGGAGCCGGTTCACTCATGGATTCTCCAGAAGTTCGGACCGGGTTACCAAACAAGCTTCTACTCCATTTATACTCCAGAAGTCAGAATCCAACTTCTGGAGTGTTACCAAACACCCCCTTATGGTATTAGGTATTCTTATTAAATGTAGATTTCATTACCCAAAAAGAGTTTAAGAATTTGAAATTTCAAAATTCTTAGTATATTTATAATTCGTTCTTACTAAATATAGATTCATTACCTAAAGGAGAGTTTAAAAATGTTTAAATTTCCAAATTCTTATGAACCGCCTATAATTCATTCTTACTAAATGTGAATTTCGTTACTTAAAAAATTGTTTATTATTCAATTTGCGGAATTCTCACACTTTACCTATAATTAAATCTTTCTAGATGTAGATATCATTATCTAAAAAAAGAGTATAAAATGTTTAAAATTTCAAAATTCTTATGGTATATTAAGGTATTACTAAATGCAGATTTCATTTCCTAAAAGGGATTTAAAATTCCAAATTATCATAGGTAATGAAACATACATTCTGAACAAATGGCAAGTAGATCAGTTTGAAAATTTAAAATTCACCTGGTCTACCTAAAATCCATTTTTACTAAATGTAAATTTTATTACCCAAAAGAGAGTTTGAAATTTCAAAAATCCAACATTAGTTTCATATTAAATATAAAATTTATTACCTAAAATTATATAAATATAGGAAAGTTATTAATACTTGATTCTAAAAGTTCTAATGATTTTTTATAAGAAAGAGATAATTAATACCAAAAAAAGAGGTAATTATTACCCTTAAAATATTTAAATCCCCCACAGATTTTATTTCATAGAAATTTGTTGTAAAGACATTCATTGATTGCTATATACATGGGCTAGATTTTTGACGAAAAAATAAAAATAAAAAACCTTCCAATTAGAGTGGCCCCTTCTATTTTCATAAGACAAGAGATCTATATACGATTCTAAGGGCATATGAATTGTTTTGCTTTCTTAGCTAAAACATGTGGTTCCTTAGCTGGTAGCACGAGTTCTTAATAGCATAACATATGTAAGCAATCCATAGCTGGTAACATAAGTTGGCATCTTAGCTGGTAGCATAAGTTGGTTAAGCGTCCATGTGGTTCCTAATTTTTGGACTTTAAAAAAAAATCTAAAATTTCCATAAAAAGTTTCATCTATTTTAAGACAAAAAAAAAAACTGTATTTTAATGAGTTTCTTCATTTTTAGCAATCTACAAACATAGTACAATGATGATTGTTTTAATGAGTTTCTTCATTTTTAGCAATCTACAAACATAGTACAATGATGATTGTTTTCTTTATATATATATATATATATATATATATATATATATATATATATATATATATATATATATATATATATATATATATATACTTGCAGTGATGATTGTTTCCTTCTATATATACTTACTCTTTGTACTTATATTTTAGATTCCCTCCCTAAAGTTCCTCTGGATTTGTTTGGTTGCCAAGGAAAATAAAATATTTTTTAAGAATTAAAATATATTTTACAAGAAAAATATTCTTTCATTTTTGGTTGTAGAAAAAATATTTTAGACAATGAAATATATTTTATGATGAACAATTAATAACATCCTGACTTTATTTCTCGACCAAAAACCAAAGTAAATTGAAAACCTGATTTATCTCAACTCTCGAGTTTTAACACTCAAAACCTCTCCCTTCTCGACACTTTCGTTTCTACGACAGTGTCTCCCGCTTGCAACAAAAGCCTCGACTCTCTAAATTTCTTATTGAGTTCTTCAATGCAAAAATATCTTCCGGAGAAACAAGATCCTCATTCTTCCTTCGCTCTTCTTTCTCACATATCTTTTTGGAGTTTAGACTCTTCTCTCCTATCACTTAGGGAATTTTGGGAGAATCTCTCCAAGTGTAGCAAGCAATCCAATACTTTTTTTCTCTTAAATAATGTTCTCTTTCTACACGCGATTTTTGGTCATGAAAATGCTTTTAAATATGACTAAATACAAATCTAATTTGAGGGTTTTCGATTGTTTTTGAATTTTTTTGATTGTTTGATTTTAGGATGTTTGTTTTTTGGTTCCTCACGTATCTGTACGTTTGCAGGTATGGATTACTCTAATCTTCCTTGGTCAATGTTTACAAGTTCTTTAATCCATGAATTTGACCTAATATGGATCTAATTTTAGGGTTTTCGATTGTTTAGGAAATTTTAATTGTTCGATTTTAGGGTGTTTGTTTTTGAGTTTCTCGTATATTTGTATGTTTGCAGATATGGATTGCTCCAATTTTCTTTTATCAGTTCCTACCGGTTCTCTAGACCGTGAATTTACCTAATACGGATTTAATTTTAGTGTTTTCGATTGTTTTTGAATGTTTTTGCTTGTTTGATTTTCGGGTGATTGTTTTCAAGTTTCTCGTGTATCTGGACGTTTGCTGATATGGATTGCTCTAATCTTCCTTGTTCAATGTTTACCAGATCTCTAGACCCTGAATTTTGAATTTCTTATCCCAGGAAAACTGCAAATAAATTTTACATCAATTTTACGTCTAACCAAATAACTCTGTGAAATTAATTTCACTTTATTTCTCATGCAACCAAACGACTTAAAAGAGAATACAATTTACTTTCACTTCAATTCCCTCACTTCCCATTCCATTCCCTTGCAACCAAACAGAGCCTATAGGGTGCCATTTGGGAGAATAATTGGCATAAACCTTTCTCTTTCAAAGACCATTTTATTTTTTAGGAATGTGCTTTCTCAGTTTTAGTTAGTCGATTCGGTTGGTTTTGGTTTATATGTTAAACCGTAAAAACAAAAAATGAACCAAATAGAATTCAATTCTAAGTTTCACAATCAGAACCGAATCAATTAATTTCATTCGATACAATTAGGCTTTAAACGGTCGGTTTCAATTTCAGTTTTGATTTCGGTTGCGGT
The DNA here is from genome assembly GCA_028583415.1 of Protea cynaroides. NCBI lineage: Eukaryota > Viridiplantae > Streptophyta > Magnoliopsida > Proteales > Proteaceae > Protea > Protea cynaroides. The sequence continues at coordinate 66,210,396 of CM053266.1, read as the reverse complement.
TTTCTTTTGCATCCATAATTTCTCCCCTCATCATTTTTAATAGAGAGGACCCTTTATAATCTTTCTCAGCTGAGGTTTCATTCTAGTCAAATTCTCATCATCTAACTGTTACAAAATATAAAAAGAATGATTTTTGTCATAATATACAAAAAATTATTGAATTTATAAGGTTTCAATCTATTTCCAATTTTATCATTGTATCAGCTAAGCTATCTTCTTTTTTCTTTTCCTTTTTTTTTTTTTTTTATCAAATATAGATAGCATAGAGTTTCCATACATGTTTATCTATTGGCAATACTTACCAATTACAATGATTTAGTTCTCTATATAAAGCTCTCTTTTTTCCATTGATCAACCATAAGCCATCTGGATTTCAAAGATGAACTCTTGCCAATAAGATTACTTGGGTAACTGTTCATGCTTTTTGTTTTTTCCTTCAATTTTTTATACTAGTATAATTTAGGTTCAATCATCATTTTTTGTTGCTTGAAATAATGTTAGTGATTTATAATGCATTAGTGTAAAAGCATTCGTCATTTCGTAAAATTAGCGTTGAAAATGTATATGATAGTTGGATATTATTTCATTGATAAGTGTATTCACACATTAGGATCCTACCATTGCAGGGTTTTTGGAAATTCACATAGAGGTTGTTTCCATCTTCAAAACCATGACATTATTTCATTGATACCTTATTCAAAAAAGGAGTAACTGTTTTCCTCTTAGACTCTTCCCAACAAGGCCTCCTCCTATTGTTATTGAGATTGAATTTATATTTTAATTTTTAGTCCAAGTTTCTTTTTCCTTTGTTCTTTTTGTTTTTAATAATTATTTTTCTAATGATTCAATGTCTATTAAGGTTTTAGATGAAAAAACTACTCATTATCTAGAGGTATTAATGTATAAAATGAGAAATAAAAATTCATTAATTATAATAATTTTGTTAGATCAAGTAGTGGGATGCCTACGGGCGTTCACGTTTTCAATTTTGTTAGATTCTTTTCTAGCTCTAGGGGCCTGCTAGCTTTGTTGAAGGTGAGACTTGAGTCTATGGTCTTTGTATTCATTATTTCCTAGTCCCAATAAAATTTCTAATATTTAGCAAAGAAAAAAAAAAGTTATTTGGAGTGCATCGTAATATTTAAGACATCACGACCTTAGTAATAAACGGCTAAAATTGGCTTGCCAAGCAGCCCAGGGTTTTTAGGGTTCACTCCAAAATTTGCCTAATAATAGGTTTGGGCCTCGGCATGAATCTTACAATGTAGACGTATGTGATCAATATTAAATGGCCTGTTTTATTTTAGTTTTTGTTTGTGTATTTTTTTTGGGTGTTGGTGGTAAAATGGCCTATTTTATTTTAGTATTTGATGATCTTTCATTTTATTATCTCATTTAATATATTTTGCTTTTTATTTTTTTTTTAAGAGTAGAAATGCACCAAAACATGGCAAATGCATTACAAAAGACGAGATGGAAAATAACTATTTCCACAGGATTAAAAAGCACAAAGGAAAATACGGAAAGCCATACAATCGGATCAATGATTTACCAGGTGTGTTAAATGAGATTTCAATTTTTGTCATAATTCTTTAAGGCTTCGTTTATTTCCATGGAAAAATGATAGAAAAGAAATATTTTCTGATAAAATAGGTTTTCTTTTTCTACATAAAATACAAAGAAAGGAATTGAAAAAATAAGAAAATTTTGTATAAAATCAACAAAACAAAGAAAGCCTAAGGGAATAAAAATAAAAGAATCAATTGATTAAATTGAAGACTAGAAATGGAATATAGACCTACCCAATCCACAAAGCTATTTCACCATTAAATAATTGAGTAGGCTGGGTGGGTTACATGGTTTAATGGGTGCCCATTGGCTTAAGAAAATGTCTCTACTTTGCACTCCAATGTTTAGAAGTTGGCTTTACACCGGCACTCAATGGCTGTTGGATCATGCAAATCGCACAACCCTCTCCCTCAATTACCAACTGAACCCCATGTATATTGTGGTTTTTTGATAACCCAATGAATGTGTTAAAAGTGAATCAATGTCAATGGGCCATTGACACCCCATCGACACTTATCAGTGTCATTTAGATGGACCCATAATGCTGGGGAGTATTCTTTGACCCCAATCAATTGGGATTCAAATCGTCTCATCCCTGAGATTTGGGAGGCGTGGCGGCGACCCCACTGGATGGTCGTCATGTGGAGGTCGGATGAATCCGACCCCTCCATTCGAGCCGACACTCTCTTGTCGGCTCAGCTTGTCGGCTCGAACGGAGAGGTCGGATTCATCAGACCTCCACATGGCGACCATCCAGTGGAGTCGCCGCCACACCTCCCGAATATCAGGGATGAAACGATTTGGATCCAATCAATTGTGCTTTACAATTTAATAGAATGAATTGCATTGACCTAGTCAAAATCATTATTGCCATTGAACTTTTTTTTGTTTTGTTTTGTTTTCTGTTTCTGTTTTTTTTTTTTTTTTTTTTTTTTTTTTTTTTTTGTCGTTATCATATCCCAACATAATTGGAAAGCCAGATTTTGATTCAAATGATTGGTCCAAGTTTACTCAAAAAAAAAAAAATAATGAAACCTTGTCAATTAAGATTCATAAAGACCTACCCAGGCTTTGATAAATGATCTCGGTTGTATAATGACAAAATTACCCTTTATTAATAATAATTTACTATTTCACCTTCCCTTAATTTACAATTTTTTTAAAGGTAATTTACAACTTTCATTCTTCTGACTCGAACCAGTTCGATATCTTTGGGATTTACCAGAGATACCGCGGTAATCCAACTACCGCATCTTGTTTTTAGTTCTGCTGTTTCTGTCGTTCTCTTTGAGTTCTTTCGAATATTGTGCCCGATCGATGCTGTCATCTTTGTCGTCAACAAAGCTCAATTTGTTGGAGAGGGAAACTAGTGCTGAGGTTATTTTAAAGGAAAAGTTTGGAATCTAAGATTTCATCTCTAAATATTTTGTCTATGTTTTTTTGAGATTGATGTGAACAGGAATACCGTTTGCTGTTGGAGAAATTTAGTGTCGAAATGCTAAAAGCTTTAATCCACTTATTATTTTTAATTTTCCTGTAATTCTTCAAGACATGCAAAGCTGTATTAATGACGGCTACTATTTGGTTTTGTTCCGTAGTTCCATTTTGGATTCTTAATGAAATGGCACAAGGGCTTGTGAGCAGCGTCTGAGATCCGAAGCTCTGGTTTCGTTGCACCGGCTCCAAAATCCGGCGTCTTCCCTTTCAAATACGGCAACGTTGCACTGGCACCCATGTGCCCTGTTTGTGAACTATCTTCAAGCCTCCAAGATCGTAACGTGGTGAGAACTTTTGCCCTATTCGTGAACAGGACCGATTCATGCGGATTCATGACGATGGCAAACGTGATAAGGACTATGAGGAAGGAGGCCGTGTGTATCAGAGTTCATAAGGTCTTCCGCTGTTGGTTTTAGATTCTGAAAACAAAATATGCATGAGGGTAGTTAGGTAATTTCATATATTTTGTTAGTGAACTTAACAGCAAGGGGTAAGACTCTAACTCGAGTCCTTGGAACTATTGGGGGAGGGAAGATGGAGTATTGAGGGAGGAAGATAATGGATATAGGACACATATCCACACATCCGGGTAAGGGATAAGACTCTAACTCGAGTCCTTGGACTTATGTCAGTGTCCACTGGACCATGGAAGTGAGGAGTGCGAGATTGGGAGAGGAAGATAATGGCTGTATACTCACACATTCAGGTAGTGGATAAGACTCCGACTCGAATCTCTAGACTTCTGTCAATGTCCACTAGCTTAGGGGAGTGAGGAATGGGGGAGGAAGATAATAGATGTAATACACACATTCTGGTTGGGGATAAGGTGCCAACTTGAGTCCTTGGACTTATGCCAATGTCCACAGGCCTGACAGTGCTAGTTGCATTATGAAGGGCTTCTTTATGATCTTGACATTCATGATTTGAAGTAATGGTCAAAGTTCTATAAATTATTTTTATTATGTAAAAATTAGTAGATTGAAATTAGAGCATTTGTCTTCGCCATAAATCTTTTGGTCCTTGGACTAATGCTAATGTCTGATAGCTTCCCACTGTGTTATCGGGCACTTCCCTATGTTCTTGACATTCATGATTTGAAGTAATGGTCAAAGTTCTATAAATTATTTTTATTGTGTAAAAATTATTAATTTAAAATTAGAGCATTTGTCTTCGCAATAAAACTTTTGGTCCACCATACTAGCGGAGAAAATGAAGGTGAGGGTGCAATCTCTCAAAGAAACCAAAAGCAGAATCTAAGGGGATTAGCTTGGTTGGTAAAAGCGCATAGCTCAAAGAGACCACGTGTTCAACTTTCCTTGAGGACTTCCTATAATAATAATTAAAAAAAAAGAAACTAAAGCAAGAAACTGACATATAAAGCACAATTCTTTAAATGCTTTGATAGGGTGAAGAAATCAATTTCACTACATCTCATGGAAGAATAAAGGACATATAGGGTGCAAGTTTTACCTTGACAATCCGAACCCGCCCAAACCCACCCTGAACCCTGGCAGGGTTGAACCCGGCCCAAACCTTGGTAGGGTTGGGTTAGGGCTCAAATTTTGATCAACCCCTATCTGGGTTGGGCTGGGTTAAGGTTGACCCCTTGGGTTGAGCCCGGCCTGGCCCAACCCTATATATGTGTGTTTGTTATATCTTTAAGTTATAATTGTTATATGTATGTTATTTGACAATTTGTTGCATGTTTCAGGACCAATCAAGGTCAATCTGACCCTAAATCAGGGTTAATCAGGGTTAACCTGGCCCTGTCAAGGTCAATCAGGATAGGTTAGGGTTAAACCCAACACTGCAAGGGTCAGGGTTAGGGTTGTACATTTTCTGACCCTGGCAGGGTTGGACTGGATTAGGGTTAAATTTAAATAACCAGGATTAAGGTTAGGGTTTTGAAAACCCCGGCCCAACCCGGCCCTGCTGTAGCCCTAAGGACATATCACTCCTCCATAAGATATAGTTTCAATTGGTAAAATGCAACACCCCAAAGATGTTATGAATTCAACTCTCCTTGAGGCCTATCTAAAAAGGGCGTGATAGTGCACAAGGCTACCGTTATTTCAGGGTCTAGGGAGGGCAGAATGTACGTAGCCTTACTCTTACAATGCAGAGAAGCTGTTTTCAAGATTTGAACCCGTGAACACCAATTTGCAATAAGACAATCTTACCGTCACACCAAGGCTCGCCCTCTTCCTTGAGGCCTATCTAAAAAAAAAAAAAAAAGGGAGTATACATCACTAGAATAGAGGTTTCTTTCATCGAAAATGATTCTGATGATCATGGTTAATATTCATTACAAGGAAGGTTGACAAAGAGTTTCTGATCGATAATACAACAACATTTTGTGATCCCATATCATTTCAATTTTATTTCATTTCACACATCAATATTAAGTTTCAATAAGAATAATAGGAGATTCACTTTCCACCGAAAATAATTTTAAAAGAGATATCATTCCCATTGAGGGGAAATTTAAATAATTATGACTTTTGGAAAAAGAATCTCGATAAGTTCATTTTTAATGATGAACAATTGAAATACAAGTTTCTTTAAGTAAGGGGAGTGTCTGAATGACACTTATTTTTAGAACATTTCACCTTTTTTTATTTATTAAATCAATGAGAAAATAAGTTTCTCATATATTGGCCCCAATCAAATGCTCTAACTTTAATTATGAAGATATTTTACTTCACCATAGGAAAACTGCCCGGACGGGCTCCACCCCCGAAAATAAAGATTAAAAAATAAATCCCTCTTGAAAGGTAAACATGTCGACCAAGAAAAATAGAAAAGGACAAAAGAAGTTCGTTTACATCAGCTTTGATAGACCCCATCTTTACATCAGCTTTAATAAACCCTATGTTTATTTTCTTTTTGGTAAACTGTGCTTTCACCAATAACTACTTATAAGAGTGATCTAAGCCAATCTTAGTTTCACAATAAAGAATAAAAATTAAGCCGACCTATTAGGCTATGTTTGGTATGCATTCCTATTATGAGAATGCACTTTTAACTGAAAATGAGGACGTTGTTTGAATATTGTTTGGGTTTGGCTAAATGCACTTCAGCTTTTTATTGAACAACTCATGAGCACTGATTTATGCAAAGTACATTAAAACTCAAGCAATGCAAACTCAATACAAGAGAATATATTACAAGATAACAAGAAAGGAAAAAAAGTGGGAATTAGATTCAATTAAAAATTTGTCTCTGCAATTCATCTATTCCACGATTAGTTCTGTTTTCTCTCTCAATCATGGTTCTAAATCCAGTTATCGGACATGTTCAAAACTGATACGGATCCAATGGAAAACCAATACTGTTTGATCTTCAACAACATAATATTTCATTCAAATAGTATTTCAACAGACTGGGATGATATCAGAACAAGCTCAAAATCAATATGAATTAAAAAAAAAAAAAAAAAAAAAAGGAATTGGATTCAAGTAAAAATTGGCCTTTGCATCAATTCATCTTCCACAATCATTTATGTTGACGTGCTCTCTCTCCCTCTCAGTCTGAACACTCCGTGACTCCTATGCCTATCTCTCGACTGACATTTTACGTGGACAATGACACCTTCCAATCCTAGGTCATTGATGATGATCACAAGGTTAGAACAATAGGAAAAATATCTTCTCCTATCGTTCAATCGAGGATCGGATGGGTTGGGATGCCCAACACTAAACCAATGCATCCCGATCCGTCCATCTCCGAACAACAGGAAAAGATCCAAGTCCAGAAAATAGTCTCTACTGTTTCGTGTTAGCATACACATAGAAGTTGTTCATAAAAGAATTTTGTGCAACCCAACAATTGTTTTACCTGTTACTCTTTCACTTCTTCTACATTCCGTTCAGATTTGGCCTCTGCAATAACAGTTTCCATTCCAATGTCCTTACTAATGGCATTTGCGGCTCCCCAAATGTAGCCGTCTCCATAATACTTCTAAAATCCATCGACTTCAGAATGGATGGCATCCTACCCTCCAAGATTCTCTGAAATCAAAGACAATCAAGACCCCAAAAGTGTCTGAAGTTTGATTCTAGTCAGTTCCAGCCCTAGCAATATAACTGAGTGATTGTGAAAGAAAGTTTTAATAGCACCTGACAGCATAGAAAGAAACGCTTACATTGAATTCATGAATGACCATGATTATCAATGATAGCCAGCTATGCAAGCTTCCTGTGATAAACAACAACACCTAAAGCCTCCATATTTTGGAAGATTTTATGTTTGGGCTGTGTACATTGGGTTGAGAATTGAGATGGTGATGCTCGTGACATTTACATGTATAAGTTTGTTCTTAACATTCACATGGAATTTTTGTCTTTATGAAAGGAAAGGTCATTGAAACAAGGAGAATAGAATTTTATGATCCAGTATCATATGTCTGTTAGAAAATTATGTGTTTAGGGTTACAATGAAATCCATTCCAATCTTATACAGTTGCCCTAGAACACAATAGAGAAGCCATAAACAATGAACATAAAGACATACCTGTCGGTGAAGAGATTAATTTCCTATATACTTCACGACGCTCCAAGCTTTGATCAAAATCTCTCGGCTATAGTCTTCCACAGCCTCCAGAGGATATCCTGACGTCTCTTGCTAATGGGTGCAAAGAACTGATTAACTGTGACTGTGGGGACTCTAACCCTGTATTTATAGAATACAGATGTAACCCTAAAACCCTTTCCACAATATAATTAGAGTTACCAAACCTATCTCATACCATGTGACAAACCAAATCAAACAAGTTATACCGTGTCAATCAGACTCCCACTGAATTAATTAGTTTAGGTAATTAATTAAGTCCACATGCATAAATCTAACAATCTCCCACTTGGGCTATATTAATTACAAAACTATCGTCAACCAGTGTGGCCACGGAATCCAACACACTAAATCGTCACTAACTTTGAAACATCCATCAAGCTTCCCAATGCGAGCAACATCGAATAATACACCTTAACATATGGTGTACAAACTTCTGTCAGCCACAACAGAGGTCTACTCAATACATGAATCGTATGAGATAATGCATGAAAGTAAACTCCCATGCGAGTCCAAACTTGATTAAGAAAACCTTTAATAAAAAATTACCCCAAAACCTTTATGGACAATATAACATGGTATTTAAATATTCTAAAATTATAATACCATACTTTGGTTAGACATCACCTTAAATCTTTGGCTAATACTGCCTTAAAACTTTGGCGAAATACTGCCTTGAAACTTTGGCTAAATACTGCCTTAAAACTTTGGCTAAATACTGCCTTATATCTGTGACATATCAAACATATAACTATGTATGCGAAATAACAATAACGCAAATGCTAATGTAAACAAAATCATAGTTACAAAAATTATACCCATCAAACCATGAGTAATACAATCAAACACAGTAAGCAATGTGAAAATACAGGTATAAACATAAAGAGTCTCCCACTGATTAAGCATATCTAGAGACTCTCACTGATTCCCAGATCTTTGGCCACTTAAGCCTCTGATAAAATTAATTATTTTCAACCATTCTTATATTGGGCATATCGTCCCTTAAAGACTTCCACTGACAAAACCTTCGTCCGAGAATCTACAACGATATAAAATCTTTTGACATCTTCCTTACTTGAAGAGATTCGATCTCCATTATACTTTGAAATACTAGATTTCATATTATTCTTTGAGAAGAACATAGTTGAACCACTGTCAGAACACATCTCAATAGATTTAGAAGTGGAGTCTATAATCTCCAAATTAGAGAATAAATTTTCACACCAAATACCTTGCTTGTTATCATTATATAGAGTTATAAAACCCTACTACCATGACAATGAACCTTGATGTTAGTTTTTTGTCATCAATACAATCATTATAAATTACATCAAAAATAGCCTAGAGTGTCACTACTTCTATAAATGAACATATAATCTTTGGTCATCTGCATATACCGCATGACCTTCCTTTTCCCCATTGTCCAGTAAGCTATACCAGCATCCAACTGAAAACATCCTATGACACTCAATGAAAAGACTATATGAAATTATTACAACCTTAAACATATATCAAGCTCTCTACTGTATTGTAGATGCTAATATTCAGTATCATTCTTTGTCCATAATTCTGTCAATTTGTCTCCTTTATCGATTTTAGCATCCGCAACTTACTAGTTATACATGCATACTGAACCATTCGAAAACATGAACAATATTTATACTTTGAGATAAATCCAGAATTTTATTTTTCCTGTCATGAGCAAACTTAATACCAGGTACAAAGTTACTTGCTCATACAGTTTTACATGTCAAAATTATCAGATAGAAAAACATTGATTTCAACTAGTAAACCATGTCATTACAAGCCACTGAAAACCATCAACACACATGACAAAGTAGTGAATCCACTCCCACTGATCTATAGATATATACAATGGTTAATGACAATCTCAACAAAGTTGAAAGAAGATACAACCTTATTAAACTTCAAATACCATTATTCGAATACCCGTTTAATCCACAGATTGACTTTATAAGTCTACAAAATATATCTTTTTTATCCTTACCACAAAACCTTGTGATTAAAATATATAAATATTTTCTTCTAGATTTTCTTTGATCAAAACGATCTTTACATCTACCTGATGCAACTCTAAAATAAAATGAGCAACTAAGATCTCAAAATTTGAAGTTCTCTTTCTCTTCCCTTTGTGTAATTCTACTTTGCTATAAATCTTACTTTATAGAAATCAATTCTCCTATTGGAATCACACATTTTCTTTGTATATCCAATTTTAGCCTATGAGTACATCGCTCATTAATAAAAGCATAAAATTCCAAGTATCACATGTGATTGGATGAAATCACAGATCTACATAGTCCAATATATCTCTTCATTGCCTCATCTGGCTCTGCTACTATGGCTGAAGCATCGATCTTAATAAATATTTTTATAATAATTTCATTACACTCTAGTAGCATTTCTGGTATCTCAACTAGTTGTTTCACACCCATTTTCAGGTGGTCTCATCAAACTTCAAGTTTCTTGAGCCTATTTTGACATCCCATAATATGACAACTCAATGTCCTAAAATAATCACTCTCCCACGAGTATTATGAAATCATATCAGTTATATAGTCTCATAACAAGAAGATAACTTAAACTGAAACTGAAATCTGACTAACTAGCACTCTATTAATAATACAGGCTGCAATATCAATTCTTTCCTTACAGGATCAAATATATTCTTAGGCTTTTGTAAACACTTGCTTAAATTTATCAGGGAATAAACCAGTAATGCTCGAAGGAGGAAAGTGGAAGCACAGAGCTGGTGCGTGGCGAGAAGCAACGCAAGCGATCAGGCGTTGTAGGTTATGGATCTTGCGTTTATCCATCGACGACTCCCACTCCAACGACGAACTCATTACTTACCTCTGTTTAAGGTTTTATGACTTCGAGAGCTGCTGCAACTTTCCAATCTCAGGTGAAATGCGCCCAAAGAACATATTACCATCGAGAAGAAGCTTCTAAACACCAGAGAAGTTACCTATGGATGGAGGCAGAGATCCCGTGAGCTGGTTGTTTGAAAAAAAATCTACCCTAGATTCACAGCCACCGAATCAGTCTCTAGAAAGCTCCTTGCAAGATAGTTATCTTGAAACTCGACCTGAGCGAGCTGGGGCAGGCCGAAGAACCCTTTTGGAGTTCGATTGGTTTCATTTTCCCCCAAACAATAATGGAAATCTTTTGATGGAGTGCAATCTATCTTAGTGGAGCTGACCATCTGTTGGAGCCATGCCAACTCCCCTAATATTCCCCCAAACCAGCTCCTGCCATATGAATTTGACTATGGAGAAGAACAGAAGAGGAAAGAAGAAGAGGAAAGGAAGAAGAAGAAGAAGGGTAAAATGATATTTTATCTTTACTCTAAGGGCAGTATTGTCCATGGAAAATTTTATTTCAGTTGGCGTCAGCATCTAACGGGAATTAACTGACGGAGTGGACTTCTTTGATTACCACAGCCAAAGTTTTGGGACCTAGGTTATGTTTTTGCAAACTTGTGGGTATAGATGATGTTAACAATCTTTGATGGGGTGTAGATGAAATTTTTTCTTAAATCTATCAATAGATGCTCAGTTCATTTTATTAAAGACTTCCGCTGTATTTATTATTATTCTGATTGTGGTTATGTGCAATGGTTTGTATGAGTGGACATGGTCTTATTGAGATCCTGGTGTGAACCGTTGGTTCGGTGATGGTTCACTCACATTTCTGATTCAGTCGGAATTGGGGTGTGACAATACTAGTACCTAAACCCCTGCTGTCCAAGGTTACAAACATGGGTACTATGTTTCTAACCAGTCCTCGATGACGATCAATGCGCATCTATGGTTGTACCCCAGGAGAGAACCCAGTCCATGACTACCCCCCTAGACGCTGATGAACTTCGCTAGAATACTTGGCGATGCAAAGCAGTGCCCATGTGGTGAACCAATCCAGCTGTTCCATAACTCATCATTCTGAAATCCATATAGGCTAAACAGACATCATGCTTTCACAAGTAATCATAACAAAAGTAATACATATGCATGAGCAGTTATCACATATATTGGATGATATGTTATTCACACAATATGCAACACAGACATGCAAGGATAATTAGAAACACTTCGTAAAATAAAGTCAAACTATCCATCGCTTGGTGAGTGAGATCTACGCATCCTCTGCACAACAGAGGCTTGTCATCACTCGCTCACTCTTGTACCTATATTAATGTTATTACTAATTAAATCATATTGTCATAGTCTAATAGGTGGTTATTAATCACCGATGCCTTCTAGTGTTAGGTGATGGTGTTGTACCAATACATGCCGTGGCCAAACACCAAAGGATAGGTTGCACATATCCCGAGTTTGTCCTGTTGCACTGTTCGGTTGGACAGATTTGTGACCGGCCTTCCTTCCGGACAAGGCTCAAACCTCACTGTGAGTGTCCGGATGCATGTCCTTTCTCATGGGTTGCAACCAGTCCCACAACCGAACACTCCTAGTAACCTACTGGGAGGTCTTTGGTCAAGTCCTATTGCATGGGGTTTTTAGCCAGACATCCTTTCGGACCCGCTTCTAGACAACACCAGTTGCAGGTCCAACATTGGGTGCTTGGTCCGAGTTTTACTGTTGCCTTTTAACCCTCCTTCTATGGTTTCGTCCTTTCATTATTAGGACGAGGTCTCTCCCTCGGGCATACCTTCTACGTCCCCTCAAGTAGAACCTTAGGGTTTCATCAAAGGTTTGACTAGAAGTCTAACTTAGGCTTTACGTCATCTATTTTTTGTGAGACTGTCAAAGATGCCGTCCATGGACGTTTGGAGACGAAACCTCTCATTGCTCCCGAGAGTTCTGGCCCTTCACATGGTTACTCCATTATTAAAAGACACTAAGAGGAAGGTGCAACTTACCGACGGTACTAGTTGAAGGTGGGATGGGCAGAGCATAATGTTTCGTTGGACTTTTCTTGCTATGGCTCTTCTTTCTCCTTCTCTCCTTCCTCTCCCCATATGGATGTTCAAAACTTTCTCCCAAGGTTAGAGATTGTGTGCATACAAGGGGGCTCAATAGTAGGGTTCTTAGGTAGTATAGAGTCCCCCTCTTCTACAGTACAAGGGGGCTCAATAGTGGGGTTCTTAGGTAGTATAGAGTCCCCCTCTTCGTGTAGAACTCAAATTCCATGGTTTCTTGGGAATATTTCGCCGTGTCCCCTTGCTCGCGGTGCCTCACTGCGTCTACCCTCGATGGCTGATGCCTCTACTCTCTATCTCTCTGTCTTAGTTCTCACCGAACATTGACAAACTACTTCGACATCCGGACATCGTCTTCTCTACTTACTATAAGACATCGTCTTCTGCACTTGCCTCTCTCAGTCTCAGACTCTCAGTTCTCTCTTTATCTGTCTTCTTCTTTTATTTTTTTATTATTATTATTTTTTTTTTTGGGGAAATACCTGCTGCAATTTACATTGGAGCATTATTAGTGGCTGCTTTTGCAATTTCGACTGGAACAGTTTCAACAATCATAGCTGTCGTGATCGCTACATGTTCTCTCTTGTTTACACATTCCGCCTGTTCGGTTGTGTTTACACATTCAATGCATTGTTTGTCTAATTAGAACATACATATTGTTCTATTCTGCTACATTCTGTGTCCAAAGAAGGTCTAGGTTCAGTTTATCATCAATGATCATCTATTCTTGAGGAACTCTACCATCAATTTCTTAATCCAAACCCTAACAGATCGATTCCGAAATTCAGCTACAGAAAATCTGAGTATAATGTGTTTTACGTCCAATGTCTACAACTTTTGAGTTTGACAAGGCCAAGATGTTCTCAATCTTTGGTGCATTCAATTGAAACAACGGTTAGTGTTCCAAATTCCAGAACCAACAGGAAGTATTAATAACCTAAAAAAAAAATGCAGTGCAACTATTCAAAACAAGCTTATTTTGTTATTTTGTTTAGACCACTCTAACTAAATGGATTCACAATTTTGATCATCAGTATGTTTCATTTGATCGAGTTTCATTTTCCTCTCTGTCTCTACTTGTTAATCTGTAGTTGTCTTTAATTCTGGCTTCTGGTTTCTGCAAAAATGATCAGTCCACAAAAATGGTTAGTCTGTAATTGTCTTTGATCCATTTATTGGTCATTGGACGAATTCAGCGCCAATCAAGGTCAACCTGACCCTGAATCAGAGTCAATCAAGGCCAACTTTATCTAGCCCACACAGGTCAATCAAGGTAAAGTTGGGTTACATTGAACCTTACCAAGGTAGGGTTAGGGTTGCAAATTTTATCCCCTTGGTAGGATTGAGCTGAGTTAAAGTTATATTTAAGGCACTCACGGTAGGGTTAGGATTTTAAAAAACCTGACCCAATCCGACCCTATTGCAGACCTACTTGCGAATAAGGCAATTGAGATGAGTTAAGGCTCATCCCAACAATTCATACCAGCTCATGTATTGGTAGAGTCAGCAAAAGAACAGGTAGCCAGAGTATACTGGAAGAAGTGGATCAGGTAGTAACTTCTTCCGGTCAAAACTTCTAGTTGGCTTAACCTATGGTGATCTGCTTGGAAAAAGGTATCCCAAGCAATCGAGTACATTAAGGGGCACATGGTCATCTTCACACTCCATTCGCAAGGCCTAGACGGAGTATCTATACGAGGTGTGCACACTCACCTAGACATGCAGTATTTAGTCCTAGCTCCTCCAGCTCCGCCAGCTCCGGAGCCTGTATGGTGGGAAAACCTGCAATAATAAGTGTATATTCTAACACGAAGCTCCTCCACTCTTAAGCTTATTTGCAATTTCGCAGGACCGGTCTTCTTCATCGCCAAGACCGTGGATTCGAATTACAGGAAAACGAATTTCCAATGGGAAGTACGACGGGACTTAGGTCTCGAACTGCAATGAAGCTACATAGAGGTTGCAGAAGAGGTTGCTGAAGTCTGTACTGGAAAGAAGTTGGGAAGCTTCTGAAGAACAGTGAACGCAGGTGAATGGAATAAATAAGGGAATGAAGCGTATTTTGGAAAGGGTAATTTTTTCATTTTGTGTTTTCCGTTTACCACCTAAGTTAGGAAATTGCATGGAGAATTAGAGATAAATTCAGGGGAGGTGCATGTAATTATTCGTTGCTCTTTTTATTATTAGTTGAATAACTATACAAACCACATAAATTATGTTCCAGATTATCCAAATTCGTATCCAGATACCGCTAAACGGATATGGACGTGAATCAAATCCGGATTATTGACGATCCGCTTACATCTCTATTGCTCAGTATGCAAGAGCATCATGATCACGAAAATATGGAACTACTATATCAATGTGCGAGTACAATCCACACAGTCCACAATTTTGCCACATTACCAAAAACAATTTCAATACAGGCATGTATGAGGTTAGAACTACAACATCACATTTATCCATTTTCTTTACCAATCCGTTGGGATGTTCACACAAATTACACCGTGTTCCATTAATTGAAACTTCAAAGGTATAATACGAAACAAAACACGTCCGGATGCACTATGAGCGGCCAGAATTTTCACTACCAGGCGGCAGCCAGACAGAAGATCCTTACGCAACAAAAACCTCGACTGTATTTACTCTAACCTGCCAAGAAACAACAATTTATAGACTGACATACCCTTACTATTCACAAACACCTTCGGAAATTCCAAGTTGCACAACATAGAATCAGAACAGAGATCACACCTTTAACCTTTGACATCAACTTCTTCAGAAGTAATTTTGGGATCAGGTAAGTTAATTGTCTCAACTTTCTCCATTGGGTTCTTATCACACTCCAGCTCCTCAAAGTTCAGAGATTTGTCTTGGTTTTCCTGGGTTTCTTCATTCTGGTTTACAGTTCCTACATCTGTAGTCTCTGTTTTTGACATGAGTGGCTTTTCTGTAGACTTCATGGATTTCTGACGTGAGAGCTTAGAGAGGGAGTTTACAAGAGGCTTCTTTGAAGCAAAAAAGTCTCCAATGTGGTATTCCTGGGCTCCTTTGGTTACCTTCTTGTGCTCCAGACTTGGACGTGGGCTCCAAAAAGATGCACTAGCTTCCGGGGAATTTTCTGCAGCACTATTGGAGCTCTTGTGTCTTCCAAGCTTAGGTGAAATTGCACGTGTGGTTCGTATCTACAATGGTCAACAACAGAAACAAACATAAAAAAATGTCAACAGTTTAATGTCGTTATTGAGTTTACTCACAGACAGATCACAAACAGAAGCAGAAGAGGTTACTTAACTCTACATGGTCAAAGGATATCAAATTTAAAGAGAGACAAGATATTTGTCTTGGTTTAATAAAACAAACAAGATAATACTAGAGTATCCAGGAATGAATCCCAAGTTGTCATGATCACAAGAACTCAGAAAGAGGAATTCCTTGGGAAGAATTGGAAGAGAAAATAAGGAAGAGGAAAAAAGACCAAGGCAAACAGGAATCTAATCAGGAAAAGATAACGTGCTTTACTGAAAACTCTGTTTACTGTTTCATTGATGGAAAAACAAGGGAAACTTAAGAATATATTGATAATAGATCCACTTAAATTGATTTATCTGATACTGAGACCAGAGAATGTGCAGCATCAGGCAACAGACAGGCATGTTCACCATAATGAACTTTCTGTAAGGCTGGTGGTATTATAAGATGGAAAATACGGAAAGGGGACAAAAGTGGTGAGAATGAAACTGTGACATGAGATATCGCATGGTGCAATGGAAAAGAAAATCAAAGGGCTCTACATTGCAGCAAATATATGTATGAGTTAATCTCTATAACAAGTTAGGAAAAAGGAAAACAGAATTAAAGTTGTCAACCCAAGGATATTCTAGCAAATAATGCTTTCTGATTTGGATGATTAAATCATGACAAAGTGCTTGTAGCAAAATGTTCTAAAAATCAAAAGGTGAAATGTTGCCAATAAACCCCGCATATTATATTTCAGAGTATAATCCTGCATACAAAATGATGGCCTGAAGCTTGCAAAAAGCAAACTCTCTCACACTTGCAAACAAGCAAACAATCTTGAAACGCAAATTTCTGAAATACTTTCACCTTCTTCAGTTCAATCTTCGGAGGAGGTTCTTTATAGAAACTTGGCATTGGTGCAGCTTTAAATGTCAAGCTCTTCCTAAGTTCCTTGATCTCTGCCTCCTGGCTCTCCTGCAGGGTATTGGGATAAAGTAGAGTGAATAGTCTGACAAGAACAAGATTTGAAACATGACAATGAGAAGAAAATTCTTTTGAAGCATGTAATTTTTTTTTTCTTTTTAACACCATTGTTTTGGCCTGCACATTAGTTCTTTCCACTTCCTTCGCATGAATCTTTTCTTCGATCTTTGAAAAGAACTGGTGAATGGAAATCAGAATTAGTTCATGTACTGCAATTAAATTAGATCTATCAACGAAGTGGTAATGCTATTGATAGGCATTCAATATTAAAATGATCTCACCTCTTTCCTTTTCTCAGCACGCTCATCCAACCTGGATTTAAATACAGAACCATTGATCCTCCGCTGTTCACGAGGAGTGCTGTTTTTGATCATATAGAACATAATGAAACAAGCCAATGAAAAAGAGGGCCAGGACAGAGATGCTTTCGACACAACAATAAAATAATAAGATTGGATGTGCAAGAAGTTTTCCATACGAGCTACATGATCCTGCATCCTCATGATCTTTAACATGCAGTGCGTTTGTCATCAGCTTTGAGTTATAGTCATGCGATCTGCAATCACAAACAAAGCAACCCATTAAGCAGGAAGTGAAAAACTTTGAAAAAAAAAATCATGCCGAACTGGGAAGATTGAGAATGTTATTTTGCGAAGCAGAGAGACCTTGATATAAATAAATACAACTTGTGAAGAATTTTGACAATATGCATGGAAAAAGGAAAATGTCTCTATATAATATAATGATACATAGTAATGATTCCATAGAGATAGAACAAAAGGAAAATGTGTATATATCTGTTTCCCTTTTATTCAAATCATGACTGGACATTCTAGTTCTATATCTGACCAAAATATCAGAGACAGGACCTTCTTTAACACATGGTTTTTATTTAAATTACCAACTTCTATAAATTAATACATATGTCTGAGTAAAAATGCAAGGAAGCAAACTACATCAGAGATAAAAGCAAACTACCAAAATGAAGGCAGTACTACACTCTAGAGTCTAGACAGTCTGTGAAGGGTGAGGCTTACTGAGAGTATTTGGACTGTGAATCGTTGAGAGATTTGCTCACCAAACTGGACTTCCCACTCTGTTTCAAACAAAATCCGAGGTAAGATTTCCAAATGAGGGAATTTTGTTCTTCCTTCTCTCTCTCTCGCTTTTTTTTTTTTTTTTTGGGGGGGGATTGGAAGAAAAACCTTACCAGAGATCGTCGAATGCTAGACACAGACACTAAAGTGGTCTGCCTCGCAGAAGGTCCAGTACCACTCTTTTTTGCATCCACCAATCTCACACCAGTGGAAGCTCGTCTCATGGGAAGATTCTGACGAGAAGTTGTAAGGCCTTGTATCTCAGTTTCTGTGCCATTTGCTTGGGTGTGCTTTGCAATGGCTTTCACCGGCTTGCCATCTATGCTCTTCGTCAAACCGTAGGCAAGGACTCCCCTCGATGGTAATGAAAGACTTTGAGAAAGGCTTGGCCTCTGAGTCCGAGAAACTGTTGTCGAACCCTTCCGGTTCGCTTGATCCTTGCGTATTTTATTGTTTCTCAAACCATCATTGGGACTAGATCCAGTTTTCTACTCAGAAAATAAAGCCATTTCTTATCAAATATGAATACCTAACCATCCATCCAATGAAAAAATAGAATATGGGGACAATCACGATACTGTACCTTCGAAGAATTCGCGCCTTTACATCCAGCCACAACCGTGGTAGCGTGAGCTTCAGCACCAGAAGAATCAAGAACTTCAACTTCAAATAAATCTTCAGAAATGCGATTCAATTGCAAAACATCTGCACCATTGTCTGCATTCTGGTTCTCTTTGTTTACATTCAGAGCACAACTTCCCCCTGGGGCAGTTTTCTCCATGACACTATTTCCATGCTCCAAAACAACCCCATTTTCGGACTCCATTGCGGGAGGAGAACTTTTAAAGACACAGTTCTGCATATCCACTTCCATTGACTCTTAAGAAAGTGTCTCGGTAAATAAAACTATAAAATACATGTAATAAGTTTGTGACTTGGATTACAGATGAAATACAGAACACAAACCCCAATTTCACTTTCTGTCTCCTCTATCATTTAAACTTCTTCACACACTAATCAGAAGCAAAACGATCTATAGAATGAACGTAACTGAACACAGTCGCAGAAAATGAACCCTAAAATCAAATGAAAAGGGAAGAAAATATCGATGGAAACCTGAAGATCTAAGTCATCTAACACCAGTTCCACCGGCTTTCGACAACGAAACGACAAAAAATCTCGAGAATACAAACTTGTTACAGATCGAGAGCGGGAAGTTCTTAGATCTTACCTTGGAACTGAAAACACTCTGGGGAACTAGAATTGAAGTGCTAAATGCTTCAAATGGTCGGCGAAACGATTGACAACTCCAACGATTTCCATGAATCCTGAAGTGATGACTTTCCCAAAAGCGAATCGAAAGTTTTTCACTATCCCTTCTACCGTAACTGGACCCCAAATCAAGCGAAGATGAAGATTGTAGATTTTGCTCCAGAAGTTCAGAGAATTTTTCTCTGCAACTGTACAAGTGTGGGAACGAACTGGTTCAGTTGTCGCTTCAGGAAAGAATGACAGAGTAATAAGAAAGTGTTTTTCAAACAGGTACACCACATGATTAAAATTACGAAACTACCTACCACAAGAAAATTCTTTCGGAAACGTAGTTCTTAATTCCAGTTTCCGACGTTCCATTAAACGTCGGATTGGAATCTGATATAAAGCATGTGCCGCAATCATCTGGCCTTTCCTGTACTTTTTAATAATGATAAGGTTATTTTCGTCAATTAAGAGCAGCATCATTAAATCTTGGGACGTTATCTTTGAAATTAGTTGTGGGAAAAAAAGAACAACGAAATGATTCAAAACGCAATAACGCCGTGGGAGAAACGTGAGTATACCTGACTGTGCTGACGTGGTATATCTACACAACTTGATTGGTAGCACGTGGCACATCTACACAACTTGATTGGTCCCAAGGTGGGCCTGTGCTGGCGGTATACCTGACTGTTCTGATGTGGCACATCCACACAACTTGATTGGTTTCAAGGTAGGATGGCACCGATACAGGCTGTTCTGACGTGGCACATCAAAATAACATGATTGGTTCCATATTGTTTTTGGCTAAAAAAAATGGTTAGAGAGGGACATAAAGGACATATACACGACCTGGATCCTCTCGTGTCGCTCGCATTAGTGTCAATCTCTATCCCTGCCTGTTGGATGGATGAATGACGGCCTGGGCGAGAGAAGATGATCTTTTCCCCATATATAAACACTTAAGGAAGGCACATTTACCTAATCCATCACTTAATTGAGTTTTAATCCATCGATCTAGGTCGGTTTTTATATTTGATCAATTTTTAATCGGATCATATCGGTGTTTATGAACACCATGACACCTATTAATATATAAATTTTGATTTTTTTTAATCCGATATAATCAATTAATGTACAAAACTCACCTGATCAAGATCAGATCAATGTACGAATTCAATAGAAAATTAACATGTAACCGATATTATGGATAATAATATTAAAATTAAATTAAATCAAGATTGATGAAGTCCAAAATCGATTCGAATCTACTAATTCAATACTGATTACTTAAAACCATGCCCTACACCATCACACCACCCCATCTGATGGTGGGACCGTGTATTCATTATTCCAGGACAAGGCTGGAGTCCTTCTCAACATGAGTCCTGCGAGCTCTGGTCATGTATTCATGCTGCCCTGCAAGCTCCAGCCAGGTTCCACCCGGCGAAGCACTTTGGTCTACTATTTTATACGTCACGTACAAAGGCATCATTCTATTTTATCACAAGTGGGACCATGACGAAAATTGGACAGTGGGGATGACTTGTAGAAGGATATGCACTCGTGGTTTATCGGTGCGGAGACAGGAAAATCGCATCTTCTGAAGAAAGAATCATATGGACAAACGATCCCACGTGGATGAGGGCCCACTAGCTTTGCATTCTCTTGTAGTACATGTAGGTGAACTCAACTCGTATAGAGTCGCCTTGAAATAGACCACCCAGTAAAATAGTTTTGAACCTTACCGGATTTGATTTTCTTTCCCGCCTCAAAGTTATTGAGTTAAAATCCAAACAGGCGACTAGGTACTAGATGGGATTTAGGTTTTTTTTTGTATTATTTTTCTTTATTATTTTACTTATTTATCAAAAGATATTGGGAAATTTACTCATTTCTTCCCTCAACTTCAGACTTAATCCAACAAATCTCAAAACATTCAAGCAATTACTTATACTACCCTTTAATTTAAAATATATTTACAAAAAAACCCACTTTATTAAGTTTTTACCGTTTATTGGTGATGTGTAAATGACTTCGAAAACCAAATGGCCAAGAGCACCTGGCTTGACACGGTGATGAGAAAGTCAGAGAATGTAGTCGAGGCCAAAGAGAGGATGTGGTTGCCATGGGAGATGAGCTGGTTTGAGTACCAAGAGAGGAAGAAATCCCCACAAGGAGTCTCCCATGACCCCCCGTGCTCCTTGAAGGTCTTCGAGCTTGGTTTGTGGGCCTCCGAGGCCCCATTTGGGGTTTCGGGTGACCTCTGTGTGTTGTCTGAGATGCCTTAGCATTGTTCATCATAGCATTGGAATTCCCCAGTTCTTCGAATTTTAATTTTGTTGCTTCTCACTGAAGAGTACGAAGTGTTGGACTTTTTGTTGTCATTGTTGGCAACTTGACTGATGTGACAGTGTTTATGAACATACAGTCAAAGAAATCAGGAGAGAGAATGTCAGTGTAGGAGAGAGAGTGTCAGTGCAGTGGCAAAGCTGGAGTAACCTGGAGCAACCTCTCATGTGTGTTCTATAGTGTTTTACATGTGTTTTAGATGGCTTGCAGCGAGTTAAATGACATTCTACATCAAATTTGATGAGAGAGAGTGAATGTGGACTGTGGACCACATTGGTGATGTGGCACAGCTTCTCTGATGATGTGGTCGAGTTTCTAATGATGCGACAGTGTTACTGAAGATATGATAGAGTTTCTCATATTGTGGAAAAAGCAATTAAAGAGAGAGAAAGAAGAGAGAGAAAGAGGAGAGAGAAAAAATGTGAGTGGGACCCATGGGTGTGGTGGCAATGTGATATTCCAACACGGCAGCCCACGGCACTTGGCATGCATGCACGCAAAGTTTTAGGTTCAAATTCCAAGGTTTGGCAGAGTTTTAACTTTGAACCTATTTTTGGTGGGTCCCGCAGTAGGTTCATGGAGATCCGGCATTCGAAAGATGTAGAGTGTCGAGTTAGCTTTCCAACGCAACTTGAATCGCTCAATTCCGACTTTGGATGAGGGAGATATCGCAATTCTCGTCGAAACGGTCGAAAAATAGCAAAAATAGGAGCTCTCAATGAGTATATAATACAGGGGTAGTTTCGACAATTAACAAAAGTGTAGATGCGAGATCGGCGGCCAAGATGAAGCGTCAAAGCTCAGATTCTAATCTGATGGACCAGATTGAGGCGGGCTCGAGTGTAGTGCGGCGGCAGCGTCTAGATGCCATCGCATGCAATCTCATTGGCTGGTGGCAATTTAATATGGTGCTCCGCATCGCATGAAGAAAGGATCATGATTCGATGGTGCGCGCATACGGTGTAGCGGCAGACGGATTCTAATCCAGTGGTTTAGAGCTTATCCGATCATGTCTGACGCTAGTTATTCGAATCCAAAGGCCGTAATCAAATCCTGCCTTTTCTTCTCAGATCTAACAACTAAAATTATAGATACTCTGATCAGCCAATTAGAGCGCGACAGCGCATCGGCGGCGCGGCTACGGTGCGGCGCGGGTGTGCGGTTATGAAAGGAGAGATCTTTCCTTATTTGTGACTGACCGAATTTCAAACTGCCATAACTTCTTCATCCGAGCTCCAAATCAGTCCGTTCAAGTTGCAGTTTCCATATTTTTGGATGCTCTACCTATTGGGCGCCATTGGGAGTCTAATTAGGGCTGAGAAAAATTGAAAATAGATTTTTGAAGTTTAACAAAGGGTTTTTCTAGGGTTTCGTGTCTGTGGGAGTATCACCAACTACCTCTTCTATGTGCATCAATGGAGTGCTAAATCTCTATGAGAGGTCAGTAGAGCTTTTATTTTCACATTCATGGTGATTATGGGTTGTGTGGAAGAGATTAGAAGCCTATGAGCAAGGTGTGCACATTGAAAGCTATTGAAGAGTACCTGAGGTCAGTGTGAAGCTTCAGAGATATTATTGGTCATTCGAAAGCATTCTTTGTGAGATTTTCCAAGTCCCTTATCTATTTATGCTTTTAATTTATTGTATGCTAGTGTAGGTGTAAATTGTTGAATACCTAGCTAGTGGGGGAAAATTGTAAGGCAAATTTATAAGCCTAAAAAAATTTGTTATTTGCTTCTCGTGGGTGCGGGTTAAGCGTAGTGTGCAGCGTGTGCTGAACACTGGTACTTGATACTTGAATTCCTGGCACATGAGTGCCCTCCTAGTTTTATGCTGGGTAAACTGGTTGTATGTACTCCCTGCTGTGTAGACAGCAAAAAGAAGTGTATTGAGTATATACGGAGCCCGTTGGCCATTACTCTGTGGACTAACCATCACACACTGTGTTGGTGAACCACGTATATCCTATGTTATGGATTGTCCTCATTTTCTTATATATTTTGGAGTACGTGGAATGGCTTGCAGGATGGGTGTGCAAATCTGGTAAACCTGGCCACTGAGTGGTAGCGAGGTAGATTTGCATACGCTTGTGTGTGTGTGTAAAAGAATATATCTCCATCAGCTCTGGGCAGCAGTAAATAATCAAGAAAAATTTTCAGACACTGATTCACCCCCCTCTCAATGTCATATCAAGTTCATTAATTGGTATCAGAGCACTAGGCTCAGTGACAGCTTAATCAGCAGCTGAGTGATCAGAGGACAGTTATGGCACTAGGTGAAGGTTTAATAAGCCCCCACTATTTGATGGAATAGAATATGTGTTCTTGAAGAGAGGGATGGAAATATATTTGGGGTCTCTTGGCTTTGATGTATGGATGGCAGTTACTATTGGGAAGGTGGATGCCCTGTATGAGTCTACAGCCAAGAATGCAATCAATGATGGATTGACAGATAGTGTGAAAGTTCAAGTTAGTGGATGCGAGACAATAATGGCATTATGGGATATAATACAGAGTTTATATGGAGATGAGTCTGCCTTTAAAGCTCATGCATCACTAGACATTGATTCCACTTCAGAGGTAGATAATGGGAGTTCAGATGAGTGCTCTATTGTCCGATTGGAGGATCTTGATTGACTTGACTAAAGAGCTGAGAGCAGCTCAAGATGACTTGAGACTTGAAAGAGAGAGAGACTCACAGTTTTATCTTGTGACCTTCATAGTACAAATGAGACTATTTCAATTTTGAAGACACAAGTAAAGGACTCCAGCTTTGTCATTACAGCTTTAGAGGCTCAGGTCATCAGTAGAGATGAGATGTGTAGGGATCTTGAGAGGGAGATCACTACGTTGAGAGCTCAGTTGATAGAGGTGTAGATGAGCCAGAGTTGCATCCCACAAATGGTTGAGGGGATCACCAGATGTACAGCTCAGAGTGAAAATTGTCAAAGTCCATCCACCATCAGTTTTGATTCTACTACAAAGCATGTTGAGACATCTAGTAGGCCACAAAGACAAAGCTCAAGCAGATCACAGATAAAGACCCAAAGTAAGAGACAAAGGAAGAGAGAACAAGGCATAGTGATGTAATACCTCCAGCACACCAGGCACAATGTAGAGGTATTCCCCAGCAGAGAGAGCAGAGGCACAGTGATGCAAGACCTTCATCACACCAGGCACAGTGTAGAGGTGTTTATCAGCTAAGAGCTCAGACAGGGAAGACAGGCAGTATGCAGTGTGACAGGATTGATAGAATTCATCAGCAGAGACCAGTTGAGCAAAGCAGATTCAGTGAGTCCAGTCATCAAAGGCACAGGCAGTAGGTTTTCCAACAGAGACAGGTAGTACACACCATGAGGCATGGACTCACACCTAGTTGGCATAGATATTTCCTTGTGAGACAGTCACATTTTCATGGATATTGTCACAGGTGCAATGGGTATGGGCATAGGAGTGCAAATTGCACATCCAGATTTTGTGTTAGTAATTATGGGAGGAAGACATCCACATCACCCCAGATGAGGCCAGTTGAGTGCCTTAGATGCCATACACTTGGGCATTGGGCCAAGCGATGCAAGGTAGTGCTCACCCCCCAGCTTGCTCAAGCAGAGAGAGATTATCAGCTTTCTAGAACTAGAAAAAGAAGAGGTTCAAAAAGCCAATTCAGAAAACAAGCCAAGGAGTGGTCTCAGTTCAATGATCAGTCTCATATGTCTTTATACAGTGTATGGAGAAAGAAGACAGTAGAGAGGTCTTCAGTTGTTGTGGTTAAACAGAGACAGAGGACTGTGGCTGAGCTAGTTGACAGGCATTGTCAGAAAAAAGCATCTGTAGAGAAGCCCAAACAAAGGGCTAAGGTGAATGGTCATGCAGTGTGGAGGGAAAGGCACATAGAAATACTTACCACCCCTACACCACCCAAGTTGGGTGTGAGAGGGAACACACCTCCTAGGCACTAGGTGCACTGAGGTGCACATGGAGAAGGGGAGCTTACTAAATGTTCATTCTTGCCCCAAGACAGACTCTGTTGATTGCAGAAGAGTGTAAGTACTTGGAATCATTAGGTGAATGGTATAATTCCTTGTGTTATTACATCTTGGTGGAGCAGACATCAAATGAGCAATGTTATGTCAATCAGAGTATGGCAGCTAGAAATACTTCTTTGCATTAATATGTTATCAGAAACAATTACTACAATCATCCATGACAGTGTCAGAGTGTGGCCTTCTTTGCACCAGTAATATGGGGAGTTGTACTGTTTTTATTTGATTGCAGAGGAGAAGAAAATTAATAACTTGTGGTTGTTGTTGAGTGCTGCAGATGTTTGTTTTTTAATGGATATCCCTTCAAGTACCTCTTGTATAGCATGAGTTGTGATAGGTGAAGATGAAGGCCAGTGGAGCAATTGAGTTTTCAACTTATAAGGACTGAGGAGATAAA
Source organism: Protea cynaroides (assembly GCA_028583415.1). Taxonomy (NCBI): domain Eukaryota; kingdom Viridiplantae; phylum Streptophyta; class Magnoliopsida; order Proteales; family Proteaceae; genus Protea; species Protea cynaroides. Next base: position 66,184,435 of record CM053266.1, on the reverse strand, counting down.
AAGATCAAGACAGTCAAGCTGTAAACATTCAGAGGTCAGTTTGAGAACCTGAAGATGTATGAAGATGAGACCATTGACCAGTACATGAACAGAGTTAATGAAGTGGTTAATTCCATTAGAGGACTTGGTGAAGACCTAAAAGGTCATATTGTCTGTCATAAAATCTTAAGGTCTCTTACTCCTAAATTTGAATCAAAAGTATCAGCTCTTGAAGAGACCAAGGATTTAGAACAAGTGACTATTGATGAGATTCATGGAGCCTTAACAGCTTTTGAGATGAGAATAGATCTAGAAACCTCTGTTGATAAGCAAGTTGCCTTCAAAGCCATGAAGAAGATGAAAATTTCTAAAAATTCAGATGAAGAAGAAAGTGAAGATGAAGCCACAGCTCACTTTACTAGAAAATTGAAGAAGGATATAGGAAGGTACAAGAACAAACTCACATTCAAGTGCTTCAATTGTGGTAAGGTTGGACACTTTGCTGCAAAATGTCCAAAGAATAATAAATTTGATAGTGATGATGAAGATGACAACAATGATAGTTATAAGGCCAAGAGCTTCAAGAAGAACAAGCCTAAAAGGAAAAACTTAATTTCCAAGAGGAATAGTGACACTTCAGATGACGACTTAGATGATGTTTCAGAGGGTGAGTTTAGTGAGGCTTTGTTCATGGTTTTTCTTGAAGAACGAGAAGAGAACAAAAATGAAAAATCAAGCTAAAGCAGTGACGAAGAAGGTGAAATAAATTTTGAAGCAGAGTTTCAAGCAGCTATGAAGGAACTTAACAAGGAACGAAAGAATAACAAGTTTGTCTCAAGAGAACTTAAAAAGCAGAAACAATTGATTCAAGACTTGAGAGTTCAAGATGTAGAGTCCAAGAAAATTATTGACAGTCTCAAGACTCAGCTTGAACAGGTATCTATAGACCACTCTACAGTAATGACTGAGAATGCAGGTTTGAAAGCTCAACTTGAAATACAAGCCCCTATGATGAGTAAATTTGAAGAGCTTGAGAAAGAATTTATTCTGTTAAAAGCAAAGGTGACTGAGTATGAAAAAGAAGAGCTTGAAAGACAACAAAAGTTGAATCAACCTGATGAGCCAAGAAACACTCCAGTGCACTCTAGTAGCTGTAAGCTAGATGGAATTATAAATTCTAATAGTGCCAACTCAAAGAAGAAAGGTCCCATCTCTTTTGTGAAAGAGAATGGAAAGGGTAAAGCTCCTATGATTTATGTCCAAGAAGAAAATCAAGTTCCTATTCCACAGGCTACTAATGCAAGACAAGGTAAGAGAGTAAAGCAGAGTAACTTCTATGGAAGAAATTATCCTAATGCACCACAGAGACAGATGAGGTACATGGCACCTTCTAGGCCAAAATCATATTTTCAGGGATATTGTTATAAATGTAATGCTTATGGTCACAAGATAGCTACCTGTAAATTCAACATGAGAGAAGTCAGATTTGAAAGTAGAAATCAGTTTGTTTTCCTTGAAGAAAATTTTGTTGAGTGCTACAATTGTCATAACTATGGGCATATTGCAAGAGAATGGAGAACAATTTTTTCATTCACGCCACCTCAGCAAAAAGTGACACAACAAAGGGAGAATGGTCAAAGAAAAGTTAAGCAGAGAATGAACAAAAAGACTACACCAGTTGTTAAAAAAGTGTGGAAAAAGAAATAATACAGATTTTGTAGAAGGGAAAAGTGATGGTGTTGTATGCTTTGAGACAACGTTCAAGACACAAGACAAGCCGTCTCCTTGGATACTTGACAGTGGATGCTCTAGTTACATGACAGGTGACAAGAAAATGTTTCAGCAGCTTCAGCAGTATGAGGGAGGTACAGTAAAATTTGGAAACAATGAAGGGGCCAAGGTAACTGGAAAGGGTTCTATCAGCATCAACAAAGGAAAGGTGAAACTCCATGATGTGTTTTATGTGTCAAGACTCAAGCACAATGTTCTCAGCATCAGTCAGATTTGTGACAGAGGGCATGAAGTGATCTTCAACAAACAGGGATGTGAGATCAAAAGAGTTGACAGTGGCAAGATTGTGGCTTCAGGACAGAGAACCTCGAGAAACTTATACACTCTGACAGAGAGTGTCGAAGATTCATGCATGACCATGCTCACCAAGCAGTGAGGTGCTTGGAGTGAGGGGGAGCAGTGTGTATTTGCTATATCCTTTTGCTCCCGATGATAGACTCAGGGGGAGTCCTATGGTATTTATATGTTGAGTGGTGTATGCATATGTTTGTTATCTTTCATCTCCTTATGTTGGACTCAGGGGGAGTTTGGTGATGTTTTTATGTGTTGCTATAATCATTGATTATTTTTTTAGGCCCATAGGATTGAAAAGATGAGGTGGGCACTCCTATGTGGTATGTCTCTTTGTATTTGTTGTCAAAGAGGGAGAAAGATCTCATGCGTAGAATGAGTTGGCAACAATTCCAAAGGGGGAGATTGTTGGACTTTCTGTTGTCATTGTTGGCAACTTGACTGATGTGACAGTGTTTGTGAGCATACAGTCAAAGAAATTAGGAGAGAATGTCAGTGTAGGAGAGAGAGTGTCAGTGCAGTGGCAAAGTTGGAGTAACCTGGAGCAACCTCGCATGTGTGTTCTATAGTATTCTACATGTGTTTCAGATGACTTGCAGCTAGTTAAATGACATTCTACATCAAGTTTGATGAGAGAGAGTGACTATAGACTGTGGATCCCACTGGTGATGTGGCACAGCTTCTCTGATGATGTGGTCGAGTTTCTGATGACGCAACAGTGTTACTGAAGATATGATAGAGTTTCTCATGTTTCTCATATTATGGAAAAAGCAATTGAAGAGAGAGAAAGAAGAGAGAAAAATTGGAGAGAGAAAGAGGAGAGAGAAAAAATGTGAGTGGGATCCACGGGTGTGGTGGCAAGGTGATATGCCAACACGGCAGCCCACGGCACTTAGCATGTATGCACGCAAAGTTTTGGGTTCAAATTCCAAGGTTTGCCAGAGTTTTAACTTTGAACCTATTTTTGGTGGGTCCCGCAGCAGGTTCATGGAGATCTGGCATTGGAAAGATGTAGAGCGTCGAGTTAGCTTTCCGACGCAACTTGAATCGCTCAATTCCGACTTCGGATGAGGGAGATATTACAATTCTCGTCGTAATGATCGAAAAATGGCAAAAATAGGAGCTCTCAGTGAGTATATATGATACAGGGGCAGTTTCGGCAATTAACAAAAGTGTAGATGCGAGATCGGCGGCCAAGATGAAGTGTCAAAGCTCAGATTCTAATCTGATGGACCAGATTGATGGGGGCTCGAGTGTAGTGCGGCGACAGCGTCTAGATGCCATCGCATGCAATCTCATTGGCTGGTGGCAATTTAATATGGTGCTCCGCATCGCATGAAGAAAGGATCATGATTCGATGGTGCGCGCATACGGTGTAGCGGCAGACGGATTCTAATCCAGCGGTCTAGAGCTTATCCGATCATGTCTGACGCTAGTTATTCGAATCCAAAGGCCGTAATCAAATCCCGCCTTTTCTTCTCAGATCTGACGGTTGAAATTATAGATACTCTGATCAGCCAATCAGAGCGCGACAGCGCATCGGCGGCACGACTACGGTGCGGCGCGGGTGTGCGGTTATGAAAGGAGAGATCTTTCCTTATTTGTGACTGACCGAACTTCAAACTGCCATAACTTCTTCATCCGAGCTCCAAATCAGTCCGTTCAAGTTGCAGTTTCCATATTTTTGGATGCTCTACCTATTGGGTGCCGTTGGGAGTCGAATTAGGGCTGAGAAAAATTGAAAATAGGTTTTTGAAGCTTAACAAAGGGTTTTTCTAGGGTTTCATGCCTGTGGGAGTGATGAATCACCAACTACCTCTTCTCTGTGCATCAATGGAGTGCTAAATCCCTATGAGAGGTCAGTAGAGCTTTTATTTTCACATTCATGGTGATTATGGGTTGTGTGGAAGAGATTAGAAGCCTATGAGCAAGGTGTGCACATTGAAGGCTGTTGAAGAGTACCTGAGGTTAGTGTGAAGCTTCAGAGATATTATTGGCCATTCGAAAGCATTCTTTGTGAGATTTTTCAAGTCCCTTATCTATTTATGCTTTTAATTTATTGTATGCTAGCATAGGTGCAAATTGTTGAATACCTAGCTAGTGGGGGAAAATTGTAAGGCAAATTTATAAGCCTAAAAAATTTATTATTTACTTCTCGTGGGTGCGGGTTAAGCGTGGTGTGCAGCGTGTGCTGAACACTGGTACTTGATACCTGAATTCTTGGCACATGTGTGCCCTCCTAGTTTTATGCTGGGTAAATTGGGTGTATGTACTCTCTGCTGTATAGACAGCAAAAAAAAGTGTATTGAGTATATACGGAGCCCGTTGGGCATTACTCTGTGGACTAGCCATCACACACTGTGTTGGTGAACCACGTATATCCTGTGTTGTGGACTGTCTTTATTTTCTTATATATTTTGGAGTGCGTGGAATGACTTGCAGGATGAGTGTGCAAATCTGGTAGATCTGGCCACTGAGTGGTAGCGAAGTAGATTTGCATACGCTTGTGTGTGTGTGTGTAAAAGAATATATCTCCATCAGCTTTGGGCAGCAGTAAATAATCAGGAAAAAATTTCAGACACTGATTCACCAAGCACACCTCATCCACAAGACTCACTGTTTGGCCCAAGACTCACCTGTCTCAGCGCTTACGAGACAAGTGACTGAGGCAAAGGATGACCATTCTTCTCCAATACTACACTCACTACCATAGTTTCTTGCTTTCAACTAGTAGCTAGAGGGCAAAATGGTCTAATTATATTGTCTTCCTAACACCGTCTTTATAGTGGGAACAATTGTAATTGTTTGAATGCTTTGGGATTTGTTGGAATTAAGTTTGAAGTTCAGGGGAGGTATAAGTAAATTTCCCTAAAATATTTTTAGCAATCAGTTTGATAAACAATAAAAGGAAATTATTTGTGCCTCCCTTGGACTTTGGCTAATTCCAACCCCCTTCCAGTAGTCTTTGACAATTATAGTCGCACCCTTTTAGTCAATGGTGCTCAGCATAAATTTTAAAAGATAAATTTATCCTTGTTGGGTTTACACCAAATGCATACAACTACTGATCTGATGCTATAGTGGAGGCGTAAATCTGGTGGTATGGCTTTCCGTTATCTTTGGTCAGGGTGATTGTTTATATTGATTGAGGCGATTTGGTTTGCAAGAAATCAAGCAATTCACAGAGGGATAATTCCATCGACAATGATGGTGTGGGAAATTGTACGAAGAGGTTGTAAAAATATATCCATTAAAATGCCATACAGGGTTAAAACCATGGAAGAACTTAGAATCTCCATAATATTGAATCTGGAAACAAAAAAAGGGTTGCAAGGCAGAATTGTGGAAGTTCGATGGCAAGCTCCCATGCAGGGGTGGTGTAAACTGAATACGGATGGATGTTGTTTGGGTAATCCAAGAGTATCAGGGGCTGGTGGTGTAATCAGATCTGAAGATGGTAGGGTGTTGTTTGCCTATGCTGATTGCATTGAGGTGAATACCTCCTTTGGTGCAGAGATAAGGAGTGGTTTACGAGGTTTGATGGCAGCTCATAATCTGGGATTTTGAAAAATCTGGTTAGAGGCTGATTCAGCCTCTACTGTGTCTAGCCTTTTATCAAGAAATATGTCGTGGGTGTTTATGCAAGAATGGATGGGAACCTCATCAGTGCTCTTAGATTCTCAGATAAGGTTTACTCATTACTTTCAAGGAACAAATTCAATGGTAGATAAGTTGGCAAAAAAAGCAGTTCATGATAGAGGTTCTACTGTTTGGATGGCATCTCCTGACTTTATTGCTCGGGAGATAGTGTGGGATGCGTCAAGTAGACCACATTATAGATTTTTGTAATTTATTTTTTCCCATGGGTAGCCTCTGCTGATGGCAATGCCGAAGGTGGAGGTGTACCCTGATATGGGGTTCTTTGTATGATTTATTTTTTTTCCTTTAATGAAATTTATAGCTTTTAGCCAAAAAAAAGAAAAAAAAAAACCTCCTTTACCTTTCCCAAACCCTTATATTTCAAATGTCTCATTCCAAACCACTGCTTCCAACATTCATATCTCCCCCTTCATTTGGTCAGACGAACAACTTTGAGCAAGGGTTGGCGATTGTGAGCTGCCAAAAGCATTTAAGCATCATCAATTCAGTTCCTCGCGAGTCCGAGTTTGTGTTTTTCTAAAATCTATTCTGTTCTGAGGAAAGTTCGGAGGAATCTCCATTTCCAATGGAGCAAACCCTATCACACATCTTGCTCCATATCCTAAAGTCAAACTCGCAACCAATTACTATTTGAGTTTGGGGTTGTGATTTGGTCGAGAAAGGCAAAAGTCAAAAGAATAAGAAAAGATTGGGAAAAGAAGAATAGAAGCTATATCGCTGCCTTGGAGCTTGTCATGTTCGACAAATCCAAGAGCTCTTCAACATGGTAAGGTCACGTTTCTCTGCCTCATCATGACCCTTCTTGTGTTTCTCAGCTATATAGAAGGCATTGGAAAATTTGGCACTCCTGAACAAGATTTCAAGGAGATAAGGGAACATCTTTACTTCCACAAGCGGGCTGAGCCTCATCGTGTTCTTGAAGAAGCCCAGACCACAGATACGACAGATAGTAACAATTATGCCACCTTTAATGGGACCAAGATAACGGTAGACGAGGAAAGAGAGGACGAAAAGCGTGATCCTAACAAACCCTATAGCCTTGGCGTAGCTTAAAGTCCTAATCTCCATATTTACTTTTGTGGATTATAGCTTTATATAGAAGTGCATGGATTGGGTCAATAAATTATAGATTTATAAAATGAAAATCCTGTCTTATGTAATCATTTATGAGATGTTGAGAACTTCCTTTGAATCCTTTCAGGGACAAAGAAAAAGAAATAAGAGCTCAATTTTTGAACCTTGTATGAGGCTCCACATGCTTCAAAAGACCTGATGAAACCTTTGGAAGAAGCATAAAGATAGGCAGGGGATTTCAGCACAGACAAAGGGTATTAGGACCATGCTAAAAATGGCCAATCAGCAAGGAACATGTGTCTTCATCTCAGCTCTTCAAATCAAACACGTTTCTATGCCCCATATGATTACAAACGTGTCCCAGCCATCATTGACCGATAAGTGTGGGCTATCCCACTTAAGGCTGGTTAGCTACACGTGTCAGCTTCTGGAAGGAACCAAAGATTAACTCAACTATGTTCCAAAGGAACCTTAGAGCTGTTATAATGGAACCAGCCCTCAGATCTACATACATCAGAAGCTTCGAAAGCTTTCCCATACGAGCACAACCCCTCAATCTCAGAATCCTAGAGTGAAAGGGCTTCCACTCGACAATGGCGACTCCCCAAGGATCTCAAAAAGAGTCTTAAGATCCATGCAACTGCAAGGAGACGTCCCATAATCCAAGACCACTCCATGCTCCATAAATAGTCCTTACCACGAGGGTAAAGGGACCGAACTTTTACTATCTTATGATCATGCTGCTGAATTCACTACCAGCCCCCTCTCTACTTTGAACTCAGCCTTCTTTACCCGAGTTCATCTGCTTATCGCACTTGAGTTGACTTAGGCATCGGAGTGGCTCTGGGTTATCCAACCCGCCTAACTCTATTGTCTATCTTCTTTCTATGACAGATGTCACAATCAGGAGCCTAACCAATTTCTGGCTATAACAAAGGGCACGAGAGGTTCTCTTCCTTGCGAAGATAACAAACGACGTCCACCATGCAGACCTTGCTGATGCATCGGCAGATGTTGAAGTATAATTTCTTGGTCGATGAACGATCACAGCTCTAAATGCTAAGATAGTTCTTTGGACATCTTCAGCACTGATAAATCGTTGTCAACAGTAATGAAGATCAAAAGCAATCTCAACGCCAACTTCTCAAGGTAGAGGTTGGATACCTCATAAGCCAACGAGCTTACTGCCATGCAAAAACAAAGAAAAGAGAAGTAGAGAGAGATGCAAACCAGACTTTCTAGAAATTGCAAAGAAAGAAACAGATCGCATAGATGTAAGACAATGCCCCTAGAATTAGAAACCCTCGAAGGAGCTTTCTATAGATTTCAGGAGAGAGATGGGGTAATAAGAGGAAGAGAGGAAAGGGAGAGACGCATTCAGAGGTGGAGGAGACTGGAGAAGCTCTCACTGGTCTTGTGGCTGATTAAACAGAAGGTAGAAATCGTGTATTTATAAACGGCGGTTACCAGGAATGACTAGTTACATCGCTTTTTCCGTACTACTCAACTCAGGCTACCATTCAAAAAATATGTGGGGTTGGGGTGATTGCCAGAGTTTCTGTTAAAGGAACTTTTAGGTTAGGGGTTTTGGTTCTTTGCGAAATTAAAATAGAAAGGAGGGGAAGAAGATGGATCAATAAGGGAAAATATGACATATCATGTTCCAATAGGGGTTACGATACATCACTGTCCCATTAAGGGTATTGCTGTCTTTAAAAGTTTAAGGACGAGTTGACATCAACAACTAACAAAAATCAGCTAATGGACTGGGCTGTTTGTAACAACGTTTCGAAATTAGGGGTAGAATGTGTAATTCTAGAAAATTACTGAGAGGGGGTTGGAACTAGGCCATAGTCCAGGAGGTATAAGTAATTTTTTCAAAATAAAATGTTGTTTGGCAGTTATCCCGCATAATAGATTGTAGAATGAAATTTAAATTTATTTGGTAATGCCTATGTGTAAAATAATTTTTATACTTTAAATGGACCCATATACCAAAGAGATGAAAACAAGAACACAAATCCAGGTTCCACGACTCCATCTTCTACAACTCCATTGCCACAGTCCGCACAACTCCTTAACATGAAACTAAACCCTCCTTGTTGAAAGCAAATGAAACTCCCTACTCGTTCCGTCATCCATAACCATAATTTATGCAAAAGAATGAAAAACTTCTGCAACTCGTCCAGCAGGAGATCCACCACAGACAACGAGGGTGAAGAAGGATTCGTAAGCATTCTGAGGAACATTGCAGCGGGAAGGAATAGTTGGAAAACATTTTTCAACGCCAGTTTCATTTCACTCTGTTTAAAGCTTCGCCATGTGGAAAAGGTATTGCTGCAAACCATCGATGAAGCGAGGTTAGCCCTCAGGTTCTTCAATTTCCTTGGCCTCCACAAAAATTTCCATCACTCCACTCTCACTTTTTGTATTGTAATTCATGCTTTGTTACACTCTAATCTCTATTGGTCCGTGTCTTCGCTTCAGCAAACTCTTCTGCTTCGTCACCCGAATCTTATGGAAGTTTTTGAATCCTTGATGAACGCATACGAACAATTTCGGTTTTCTTCAAGTCTATCTTTTGATAAATTGATTCAAGAGTATGTCCAAAGGAAAAAAAAATTCTGGATGCTGTTGCGCAGTATTTAAGCTTATGAGGCAGCACAAGTTGGGAGGCTCATGAGGTGAAGAATTCGTTGATGCACAAAGGAGTTTTAGGAGGAAGACAGCAGTTAAAATGTGCTCTTACGATTTTGCCCTCATTTTCTAGTCATTGGAGTGCTTAGACCCATGTGGTCATTAAAGTCTTGCGCAAAAACTGCAAAAAAAATCTTTTTGGCAAAAAATAAAGTTTGGGAGGTTTTTTTTTCTTTTCATAAAAAATATCAAAAAATAATATCAAACACTTACAAAAACAAAAACATGTCAAAAAAAAAAAACAAATTTTTTTTTTTACCATAGAGACCTAGCCTTTGAACAAATTATGATATGAAGAGATTGCCTTTTCTCCTTTGGGAGATGTAGATTCTCTCCCTACTTTGTAATCATCCCATACATTAGGAACCGATAATGGGTGTGGGTCCCACACCCTAGAGGTGAGCCTTACATCCCATCCTTGGGTCCTAAAGGTCTAAGGTGATTACCATGTGGGGAGAGGATCTGTACTTCCTCAACTATTCCATGATCTCAAGTCATCTACCCTCAAAACTAAGGGTGTCTGATGAGATGGTTTCGAGTAATTGAGATGGCTTTTTACCAGTTTTGGTCCCATAGGGCACTCCCAAAACTGTCTCATTTACTAAATGTTCGTTGATGAGAATAAATAACGTTGGCTTACAGATGTCTGACACGTGTCACGAAGACATTGAATTCGACACCTGGGGACAAATCTGTCTGATCAGTTACTGAAAGCGTACATGTCATCATTATTGCATCATGGGCGATGTAATCGACTTCACCACTAACACCACTATTCAACGGTTCATAAATGACCGCTCCACTAATGAAAAGAATTTATCGAAACTGCCCAAAAAAAAAGGGTCAAAGAAAAGGGCTGGGAACCAACACCTCCCTCTCTATAAAATGATCCAAGCACCATAATGTAAATGATTGGATTTTTTATATCCGAAACCTACTCACTCTCTTTCTATGATTACCCCCTCTATAATGATTGTTATAGCCTGAATCTAACTTAGGCATTGAAGTGGCCTTCTGAACCCCAAGTTCAGGTACTCTTATGCCTACCCCTTTTGTTATTTGCAGCCTAGGTCCCACCTCAGAAGATCACTTTGAATTCTTGTGGCACAATATCAAAACTAGAAATCTAACCCATTGTTAAATTGGATGGTCCAATTTTGATTCCTTAATGGTTCTGGGTATTGTTTATGAAAGAAAGAGTTTCATATTTATAAAGACAATAATTATGAAGAAAAAAAAACAACATAAATAATGTCCCAAAAATCAGTCTAAAAAATTATTGAGTTTGGTGTCTTGTATTTTGTGGGGTTCACGTAGTTATAAGGTTTGTACTTATATTAGGGTTTGAGTCTATTATATGATAAGAATAAACTTATAATTGTGTGGGATTAGGGTTTCTAGGTTTTACTTAAATTGTCTCTGTGTGGGAAAACTTAGGTAAGTTTGACAGAGGGGATAAACCTGTCAGGTAGAGAATTTTGTAGGTTGTTCTTGGAATTAAAGAAAGTCGCTCTTTTCTCTGGTGGACGTAGGCATCTTATGATGGAATACTGAACCATGTTAAATTTTCTTGTTTGCACTCTCTCAATCCTAACAAATGGCATCAGAGCCAAGTTCGACAGATTAATCACTAATCTGGGAGAGGAGTGAAGTTTGTGGAAGTTATAAAGAAGAATAAGAAGGAAAAAAAAAAAGAAGGAAAAGTGAGTTTTTTTTTAATTTTTTTTTTCTCAGATCTATGTTTTTTGAAATACCATCATTACGTAGAATTAAAAAAAAAAAAAAGGTGATGTTTTTTTTTTTATTTTTTTTCTTAAATCTATGTTTTGAGAAGTCATTATTCATCATTACGTAGTTATTGAAAAAAAAAAAAAAGAGGAGGGGGGATCATTGATCTGTTTTTTAGTGTTAATCATTACTCAAAAAAAAAAGGGGAAAAATTACACAGTCACTCCCTCTACAGTTGAGAAAATATAAAGAACTATCCTATCTTTATAAAAACTACACAGACTACCGCTCTAGCAATACTTTTATACACTCTCACCCACACTGTTACTTAAAACTTAATGAGAGAATATGAAATTTTTTTTTAAGACAAAAATACCCTTAATGAATGTAAAATGATCTAAATGGGTTTATTGTTAAGTTCTCCAAAAAAATAAAATCCTAAGTTCATCTTCGTTCTCCACGAGTTGTTGTTTTCTTCTCCAGAGCTCAGCATCTTCCTCTTCTTCTCCTTCTTCCATACGGCAACTACTTAGAAATTGTAGGATTCTCTTAATAGAAAAATAGGGAATGGAGATTCATTTGCAGAAAAAATCGCCACCAGGAATAAAAAAGAGGGAAAAAAAAATCTGAAAGAGAAAAAGAGATAGATTTCTATTGGTAGAGCCACAAGATAAATGACCTATTTGTAAATTGTTCATGAACTATTATTATCATCATCAATCACAGAACTCAATCAGTCAGAGCAACAGGAGAAGAAGTCGAAGAAGAAGAAGAAGAACAGAACAACTGAATCTATTGAAGAAAGCTAGTATTTTGAGGCCTCTCAGTCCTGTTAACATACCCACTCACCTCTTTCTCTGAATACCTACAAAACACTTTTCTCTCCATTGCTCCGCCACAGCTCCTCCCCATATCTCCAGTGGGAGTAATACACATCAACTCTGACCGCCGCTGCAACTCTCTTCTCAATGCCATCGTCGGCTTCCTCCGCCACAAAAATCTCTATCGGTAGCCTCTCGTAGTGCCCAAGATTCATTCCTTCCAACTCATCCATCCGTTCAAGCCCTTTTGCTGTCACTTCGTAAAGCTCCCCCCAAACTCTATCGCCATGTCCCAAGAGATTGATGAGGAAAGGAACATGAAAGGGTCCACAAACAAGTGGGAATCTTTCGATGATTTGGTAAACGCCGAGAAAGATGGCATCGCCTGTTGGCATCAGGTCTTCGATGAGGCCATGGTTGGGGAAGCCTCGTTTCAAGGTTCCTTGAATTTGAAGGAAAAAAAAACTGTTTTTATTGATCTGGGGTTCTTTCCACCATTATCTGATTAAAAAACATGTTCTGCTTGATTAAAAATAGGTTTGCAGTGACCTTGCAAAGCGGAAGAGCACTGCGGGAGAGCAATTTTGGAGAACCCAGGGGATGGAAATGTTCTGTCGCTCTATGCTGATCTGATTTGGGAAACCCATAAAGATGCTGATAGAGCTAAGAGATACTTCGATCAAGCTGTTAAAGCTTCCCCTGATGACTGGTAAGATGGTTTCTACTTTCTATCATTCAATTCTTCATATGTTTCTCTGAAAGAATTGATACTTTTAATACCAATCCAATAAGAAAATATCATTCATCTAAAGCTATTATTATGTATGTGATTCTGTTTTACAGTTATCTTCTTGCTTCATACGCTCGATTTCTCCGGGATGCTGAAGAAGAAGAAGAAGAAGAAGAAGATGATGATGATGATGATGATGATGATGATGATGATGATGATGATGATGATTAATGTTGTCGCTGGAATCCGAAAGTGGAATCACCAAGACAGACAATATGGAACTCTCAATGAGACAATGGAGTTCCTTTAGAAACTAAGGTTCCCTGAGATATTTCCCACTAGAACTATCTCCTTTTTCACTGAATTTAGACACTGAAAGAACCTGATCAAAAGCAATGACAACAACTTGGAATTTAGAGATGAGAGATTTCTTTCTTTGCCTCAAGGATTCAAGTTCTTCCCTTTTTTTATTTGATGTCCTCTTGTTACATATATAGATTCAATTGAAAACTTTACAAGCCAGCTCTCCCATGCCTATCACTACTTTAATCATTAACTTCCTAGGATATACTAGGCCCGCACGCCTACGACCCCCCAAGACTGTGCTATGGTGTCCTGTCAATCATTTTTGACCCCCCTCGACCTTCTTTGACCCCTCTTTTAGGCCATGTTTCCCATAACTCCAAATGTCTGTTTCTGTCCTTGCACTTTTACCAAGTAAGGATCTGATTTCATGCTGATTTTGTCCACGATCTAGTGACTTGGCTGATCAAATCAGTATGTCTTGCATTTATAGTTGTTGTCAGCATTTATGAGCATTAATGATAATCCATTAATTGCCTAACAACCCACATCAACTTGTCACATCTTATCTGAGTCAGCATAGAGGGTCGAACATAGGTGTCTTCTGATATTTTTCACTATATCTTCCTTCTCATACCATGTGCCTTAGATGAGCGCCACATGCTCATTTCTGAAAGATCATCCGAAATTCTCTTCCTACAGCCAGATTTAAAATCAACCATTATTTTCCCTAACAATTAAGAGCAAGAGGAAAAGGAGGAGAAGAAAATGCCAGAGCATGGAATGCGCAAAATGAATAAAATACCAACTCCACCAACCAATTTCTTTCGAGGAGCATCTCCACTTATGGCAGCTACCTCTTAAAACCAAGGTTGAAGGAATCGGATGGACTAATGGTCTGAGTCAGCTGATCCAATGCATTTGATTTCAGAGCTGATTCTGATAAAAAATTGTTAGGTCTTCGATGAGGCCATGGCTGGGGAAGCATCATTCAATTTTAGCTCCTCATCATCAACAACGGTAACTCGTGGAGAAGAAAGATAAACTTTGGATTTTTTTGGGAAACTTAACAATAAACCCATTTAAGTCATTTTACATTCATTAAGGGTATTTTTGTCTTAAAAAATTTGACATTCTCCCATTAAGTTGTAAGTAACGGTGTGGTGAGAGTGCATAAAAACATTGTTAGAGGGGTAGTCTGTGTAGCTTTTGTAAAGACAATGTAGTTCTATATATTTTTTCAACTGTAGAGGAGGTGTCTATAATTTTTTCAAAAAAAAAAAGAAAGAGCTATTTCTTGTCTTCACGGTGACCAATGAAAACATTGAAACAGTGGGTTTTTTTTTATCTCATGATGGAGTAGTTATTGGGAGAAAAAACAGGTGAGTTTTTTTTAATATATTCTGTTTTACTTTTCATAGATCATCATTAAGAAGAAAGAATTACAAAAAATAAAAAAAGGGGAAAATGGTGTGGGAGTTATATTTGGAGTTCATGGAAGAGGTTACATGAAATTTCAAATAAGGTTTCCCAGGTCAAGTAATGGAGCTTCTCTCGGGCTTGTTTAGAACAAGTCGGTGGTGACAGCAACAGATTCCAACAACATGATGAGATCGGTGGATGTGGCTCCCAATATGGCAAAGACTCAAGGGATGGATCTTAGATGTTTTTGTGGGTTTTCTAATGAAGAATCCATGGCGGTAAACACTATTGGAGGATGTGATGGTACGAGGGTTGTGCGATCTACCAGAGATGCACGAGGGGCATCTACTATCATGGATGATGACTAGTAGGAGTTTCCTAGGGCGGCAGCGATAGAGCTGAGGGGTTCTGGAAAGCACATTGTAGAGGTGGAGTGATTGCACCAGGCATTATTGAATGTGGCCAGTATCGGATGTGAATCTAGATGGTAGTCGAGTGGATAGTCAGTGATGGCTGAGAGACCCTGATAGGATTGATGGGGTGATGGCCGCGGTTCGTGGATCTAGTCGGATCGGGGAGGCTTTCCCTCGGATCTGATGGTGGGTTTGAATCCCAACAAGGCACGCATCATGACCAATTGATGCTGCATCATGGGGCAAAGGAGTACTGGCAGACTGGGACATGGAGTTGGATCTCTAGGTTTGCATTGGAGGTCCAGAGGTGAGATGGTCGGGTTCCAGGTGCAATTGGAGTTGCAGGAGGAATGTTAGTGACGGTGATCTTTCTAGGGATGCTGCAGCAGTGGGAAAGATGGAGTTACTTTACATCGTATGGCAGCGAGCTATGCAGGACACTGAGTTAGGGTGTAGGCTATGCTGGTTTGGGTGTAGCGGTTTGGCAGAGACAAGTTTACAGAATCAACATCAATGGATTCTTCTTCACGGTGGTTTGCAAAATCCAAACTAGGTGGAGATTTGTTGGGTTTGGTTTCTTGTATTATGTGGGGGTCCACACAGTTATAAGGTTTGTACTTGTATTAGGGTTTGGGTCTATTGCATGTGCGAGGGTAAACTTATAATTGTGTGGGATTAGGGTTTCTAGGTTTCCCTATAAATTATCTCTGTATGAAAAAACCTAGGTAAGTTTGATAGAGGAGATAAGCCTGTCAGGTAGAGAATTTTGTAGGTTGTTCTTGGAATCGAAGGAAGTCGCTCCTTTCTCTGGTAGACGTAGGCATCCCATGATGGGGTGCCGAACTACATTAAATCTTCTTGTTTGCGCTCTCCTGATCCTAACAAAAACTTAACCTATTGTCGTACAAATTGAGTATCACTTGTTGATTAACAAAATGAACTCCTTACAAGAATCAATGAATAGAATCTACTCCAAAATCAGTTTGCCCTCATTTAATCAAAATAAATAGAGGAAAAAGAAATAGAATAGGGTGACCTACCAACTGAATAATCTACAACACAGGTTTCATGCATATTTATCTCTAGCAAAGAAAGAAAATAATTATAAGCATAGATAAGAGACATCTTGTCTTGCACTTTTACCTAGCCGTAATAACCAATGTTTTCTTTCAAAAGCATGCTTATGAATTTGCAAGAGTCAATGGTAAGATAAAAAGACATTGATGAAAATTTCAAAAGTTGACCAGAATATTCAACAATATAAACAAGCAGAGAGTTTCACAAGGAAAAATCAGAAATGAAAAGTGATATATGCATTTAGGGTTTGTATATTAATTTGTTCCTTATTAGGCGAGAGGTTGTGGATCTGTTAGGAAACCCATCCTAGAACTGTCCCGTCCCATTAAATATTCGGTCCCCAAAACTGACTTCAAGAACCATCCCATTATCAATGGGATAGTAATAATGGAACGGTTATAGGACAAGTTTAAACAGGTTGAATTTGGGATGATTCTAGATTATAGACCCAAATTGACACCCTTACTCATGAGGCATAGAACCCAACCCTTGTATTTGAAGGTTCTATAATACTCCCAAATAAATATGCTGGTACTGTACAAAAGTGCTAACACACAACTTCGATTGTTGACCAACTAACTATGGGAGTGTGTTATTTTCAGGATAAAACACATAACAATATAGTTTTAAAGTGCTAACATACAACATCTTCCACTATTGACCAACTAACTATATATGGTGGGATCCTTTTTTCAAAAACAAATACTTTACACAACTAAGAAGGGTCATACATCACATTTCTATAATGTGAATGAGAGCAGATAAATTAAATAACTATAAAATAAAAGGTTTTGTTTTACCATGCACGTACATGATGGATGAAAGGCTTGATACGTGACCATATATTTATAGGGCTTGTGCATAAAAGCTGAGTCCATAAATAATATTGAGAGTTTATTGTCACACTGGCTGCTCTTGAGCCTACAACTTCCCTTGTACACTTGGGAGTTCCTCCACCTATTAGATTGAATTTTGGGATGAAAACTTTACGTGGTACTAGAGCCATTTTGATTGTCCACGTATACACAATATGTACTGTTTACATGTGTCGGAGAACAATGGGAGTTTATTCCCACAAAAAATACTCTTTAGCCCACGACCCCCTTATACACCTGGGAATCCCTCTACCTAATGGTTCGAACTTTTTGGGATAGAAATACAAATAAGAATTAAAGCATTTGAATGAAAACGAAGAAGTAATTACAAAATATTATTTTTTATGAATGTTTATCCATTCCAACTCACATTTATAATTATTATTAGTGATAGATACAATCCCTACAATAGCTGAATAAATTTTTATATGGATTGATAACCTGTCATCTTTCTACATTCATTGTATCTTTGTTGTTGTTGTTGAGAATAAAGATGACTTGTCATCTGCCCACATTCATTGTATCTTCGTTATTGCTGTTAAGGATAATGACTACTTGTCATCTGTCCACATTCATTGTATCAATATTGATTACAAATATAATCATACTCTCAACTCCAACGATCAAAAAATGAGAAATTCAAACCACTCAATTCTCATTGTCTTCATGGTATCAGAGCTCCCTGACTTACGTCCTTCACAAAGAATCATGGCTTCATCAAACTCTCCAACCGATTCTACCTCCCCTTTCTCTTCATCCAAGTTCAATCATCCAATCACAATCAAGTTGGAGCAATACAATTATCTGCTTTGAAAGTCACAGGTTCTCCCTATTGTATGAGGTCATAACCTAATAGCCTATCTAGATGGCTCAAACTTGTGTCCTGCTTCCATGATTGCATTTATGACATCTTCTTAATCTTCTAGTGCTACCATAAGATCCACTACTATCTCTCCTCTTCTGGTTGATAATCTCGAATATGCTTCATAGATATGTCAAGACCAATTGCTATTAGGGTGGATTTTATCCTCTCATTCTAAATCTGTCCTTACATAAGTAATTGATTGTGCTACCTCTGCTACTGTCTAGAAAAATATTTCATAAATATTTGCAAGTCATTCTAAATCTCGCATCATGCAACTAAGGCTTCAACTTCAAACCGAGAAGAAGAAAGCATTATCTATCACTCAATATTTTCAAAATATGAAATCACTTACAGATAATCTTTCTGTTGTCACCAATCTGGTACCTGACTCTGATCTCATTCTTTACATCCTTGTTTATTTAGGACTAGAATGGGATGCATTTGTGACTACCATTTCCACCAGGTCTGATTTTATCTCCTCCAATGATTTGTATGGCATGCTTCTGAGCCATGAATTATGTAAGACCCGCACTCCGTGAATCCGATCTAAACCTTGATTTCATGTCGTAGCAGGTCTTTCGATCATCACCGGGCCAGACAGGACGAGCGGATGACAAACAGGTACGAAATCGGATCAAAGACGGTCAAATAAGTGTCATTTTATGTTGACCGGTCGATGGTACCGGTCTTGGTACCGGTCGACCGGTCAGCTCTGCGCAGCTGACTACAGAGACCCGGAATTTGATGTTTACGGATCCCACTTTCCTAAACCCTAATACCTGGACCTTCCAAATCCTAATAGGGTTACTAAACCCTAATCCTAGCCTATATAAACACCTCTAAACCTCCTCAAATCCTTTCCATTGTCTCTCACAAACCCTAGAAAGGAGAAGGAGGTTGGAGAAGGAGAAGAAGCTAGGAGGAAAAAGGAAGTGCTGTCATTGTCGTTCGACGACGCTCACTTTACGCCAGTCGATGGTAAGTGTTTTAATCATTCTTCTTACTCTGCGACTCTAGGATAGTTGTATGGTTGGATCAATACCATGCAAAGCAGGTAATGATGTAAAACCCTAATTGGCCATTAAACCCTAAATTGCCGTCAAACCCTAGATTCGAGTTCTAGGATGATTATCATCAAAACTAGACTTGAATGAGTTGGAGATAACTCTAACTCAAAGCTCAGACTTAGAATGGATAGGAGAAACCCTGGAAATCCATGGAGAATGATCGACGGCAGTCGAAAAACCCAAAGTATGGTCTTCCGGAGACATACCGGTCGACTATACCGGTTGCACCCTGTGCGACCGGTATGTTGCCACCGGTACCTTTCGGGGGGCTGGCCTGTGGGGACCGGCTGACCATACCAGTCGCCAGTTTTCCCCACAGAGCTGCGATCGGTATATGCAACCGGTCAGCTCTGTAAGTGTATTTTTGTAACCTCGTTGATTTTCCAACCAACGTGAAACCCTAAGAAACTATTCTAATGAAACCCTAATATTATGTAGGACTCTATAATAGCACGTTTGGATCTTGCGACGTGGAGCAAGTTATCAAACGAGCGTCAGATAAGGGAATCTGACCTAAATCCTAATAATTAATGGACAGTGAATCGTTGTTAATAACCTGAACATATATGATGTGATGTTTGTGCATATTCACATGCCATCCTTTACTTTCAGTTATTATTATTGTTCATGCATTGATAGGATGTGATTGTTAGGCATGTGATTGTTTTCGTTAGTGTGTGGAGTAGGGCATGGAGCCTGTGATCATTCCTCACACTGGCACCTTTTGTAGTATTCTATTTCAACATGCTTGGTACGGGTGGGGCATCAGGGGGAGGTCGTGGTACGATAGTCTCCGATGTTGATGTTGGCCTGACCATAGTTATGTGGCACTGTGGTCTCCGATGCCAACGCTGGCTTGTCCACGATGCTTTAGCTCTATCTCTATGTCGTAGGGAGTTATGTTGGGATAGGGTCTACCTGCGTATTGTTCTATCCTAGTGTGTTAGTTACAGATAGGGTATCAGGGGGAGGTGAGGTATTGTGGTCTCCAGCCCGGCCTGCACGCTCTAGCTCTATCTCTATGCTGTAGACGGATGTGCTGGGATAGAGCCTACATTGATGACATATATGATTGGTTAGTTGCGAGCCCAGTTTGCGAGCCCTGGCCAGTAGGGGCTTAGGTACTGGTATGGGTAGAGTATCAGGGGAGGTGCGGGTATACCTTAGCTCTATCTCTATTCCATGATGGGTGCATATGGGCCGGTGGTAATGTGATCTGCTGTGCGGTGCCACACACTTGTGTATAGAGGTGAGGCGGCCACTAAACCTTTCTATAGAACATTGCAAACTTAAACCAGATCACAGCATAAAATGATTGTTACTCATGCATAATATTGTGAAACTGTCTGATTGTCTTACTGAGCTAAGTTGTGAGCTCACCCTTTGTATATATACATGTTTTTAGATGTTGATGCAGGTTACACAGTGGATGACTACGTGAATGCTCCGACGTACGGTGGTGTTGCTGCTATGGATGTGCAGGCAGGAGAGGACGAGCATGATGCTTCATGCGAGTGCCCTTTCTGCGTGTACCTTTGATTTGACTTTTATTTATTTTCAGTTATTTTCAGTTGGATTAAGTGGATGTAAGGATATTATATTTTATTGTTTAAATTTGAATAATTGGATATTTTATATAAATTTATCAATAGATTCTCAGTTCATTTATTTAAAGACTTTTGCTGTACTATTTATATTCTGATTGTGGTTTTGTGCAATGGTTTGTATGAGTGGACACGGTCTATTCGAGATCCTAGTGTGAACCATTGGTTCAATGACGGTTCACTTACACCATTCTGATTGGTTTGGAATTGGGATGTGAGAACTTGGTATCAGAGCTCTCGGGCTCTGTCCAACAGACCATATTGCACTTAACTAAGTCGATGAACTGAGTTAGGAAAAAATTAAAAATCTTAATACAAACATACCCTAAGCATTGTTTGATACCTGAGACTGATTAAGAAAGAGCATAATATACTATATTAAATATGGAACTTAATGATACCCATGCACTAGTTAGGAAAACCATAAGCACTTTCATTAAATTGAAAAATGAGTATCAAATGAAATAGTGCTACAGGGTACGGTCCACAAACCGGACAGTTACCGTGATACATATATATAGACCAGAAAGAAAAGAGAGGAAATAAAAGGAAAAATCATGGGGTAGGGGGCCTAGGAGGAATAGGGTCCGCTATGTCATAATCCCGCTCGTAAGCGACCCTAAGCCAGTGCACCTGGTCCTGTGTGACCCGTAGGCTACGAGCCAGACGTCCCAACTCCTGACCCATCTCCCGCTGAGACTCTAGGATGACCCTCTGGGTGTCCCTGATCTCTGTAAACATGCTCAACACCGGGTCCAGAAGAGGATGAGATGGTCCAGCTGTAGATGTAGACGGTGGTGCTGCAGGTATAGGCTGTGGAGCTGGCACTGGTACACCCTCTGCCCTATCATTCTCATCATCACTCTCGCTGCACGCATATGCCGCATTGGCCCGCCGGCTGCCGCGGTCGCTACCCTCCTGAGTGGATGAGGGCGAGCCTCCAGCTCATCATCACTAACCGGCAGATTATCCATCTGCATCCTAAGAATGGCATCCCAGTCGATGTCTAAAGTCATAGTATCCTCAGCAGCTACCTCGCCTCTCATGCTCACTCGTAGGCGCCGTAGAAAGGTAGTGATGAGACGACCATATTGGAGATTACTGGCCTGATCAGCCAGCGTCGCCTGATGCATAGTCCGGATAATGAGGTAAGGGAGAGAGACCCACTCCCCTGTGTAGACGCAGTAGGTGATGTACTGAGTGAGCTGAGATAACTCACTGTAGTGGCCACTCTGGGGCACAATGTTGTGCTGGATGATGCGGCTATAAACTCGAGCCAGGGGCTTCAGACTAGCAGCCTTCATAGGAGCCCCAAGATTTAGTATCTGCTCCGCTATCTCTCGGCGTAGATCCTCGCTCAGATAGCCCTTCACCTTTGGAGGGCAATATACTAAGTCTCCATCATTGGGTACCCCTAGCAGGTCAGCCAACTGATGAGTGTCGAAGGAGATATGGATGCCCTTGACGAAGTTGGAGATGCGCAAGTCCCTACCCTAATTGGGATCGTTGACATCCCCATGAAGCTCTAGGTTGGCATAGAAATGCTTAACTAAGTTGGGGTGAGTGGTCTCAGTGTAAGTAATGACAGGCACCCACCCAAGCCTGTCGAAAGCCGCTTGCACATCAAACTTGTGCAACTGCTCCAAGTTGACCCGACGGCCAGACTCTATGTTCTTACTATCGAACCAAGGGAAGCGGGCTTGTGCCGCCTCAGAACGGAACCACTGCTCATCGAGCTATGGAAGTGGTGGATGAGGAGCGCGCATGCCCAAGACATAAAAATGCTTGCCAAGACCACGTCGTGGAGGCATTTAAACTGCAAAACATAAAGAAAACAAGAAGAAAAACGTTAAAAATTGTCGAAAATATTCGACAGCATAACGACAGTAAATTGGTAAAAAGCCTCAAACTCACCCAAAACTTGGGGAGGAGGACTTACGTGACCCCCGCACACTTCAAGAAAATCAATCTCATACAATTTCAGCAAGAAATTTGAGAAATTTAAGAAAATAAAGAAATAAAAAAAATGTTAGAAATTGTCGAAATTTCGACAGCATAACGACAGTAAATTGGTAAAAAGCCTCAAACTCACCTAAAACTTGGGGAGGAGGACTTACATGACCCCCACACACTTCAAATAAATCAATCTCATACAATTTCAACAAGAAATTTAAGAAATTTAAGAAAATCAAGAAATTTCAAAAATTTTGAAAAACCTAGGTTAAAACTAGAAAAATCTGATTTTTATAAAAACCATTCGGTGAAAGTTCAAATTGATTGAGGACTTTTGCTCGGGAGTCCCTAAACGCTTTCTAAGCCAAAGAAAAGAAGTTCCTAAGGTTAGAATCTTCCAATCAAAGAAAAACCTAAAATTTTAACTAAAGACGATATGGAAATTTTGTAAAAACTTGATAGAGAGGGAAGAGACCTACCTGGAGACGATGTTCTAAGTCTTGAACGGAAGAAAATGACTTCTAAGATCACCGGTCGGACTGTAGCAACTCGAGAGCCAGAGAGAAATTGCCACCGGAGAGAAAGAAGAAAGAAAAAGTGAGAAAAATCTCACTTTTTCACGATTTCAAGCCTTTCTGGGCATACCGGTCGACATACCGGTCGACCGGTACCCCTCAGAGCTGCGACCACTATGTCTTGGTCAGAATTTAAATTCTGACCGGTCGACTATACCGGTCGCACAACTTTCTACAGAGTAGCGACCGGTATGTTGCGACCGGTCAGCTTTGGAACGGCCAGAAAAAAATTTTGAAAAATTTTAAAAATTTCGTAAATTTAAATTTCTACTTTTCGACTGTTTCGCCTTATATTGTTCAAGACTAACACTACTATTATTTTTCTCATGTGTTATGTCTTCTTCTCAGATCCAAACAGAATAGTCTGAGATGGTAGGCGAAAACGGTCGTAGGGGCCAAAAGCGTCACCAGGCTAGGGTGCGCCACGAGGAAAAAGAACATGTAGAACCAGGCTATGTTAGAGAGCCAAGCCCGGTAGTTGAGAAAGAGCAGGTTCCAAGAGTACCAAAAAATTTGCCTGGCCCTCCTCACACGAACTCTGAAACAATTGTTACAAATCTGGTATATCAAATGGAAGCTCATCAGAAGGCATTCCTGAGCGAGATGTTGAAGATGTTCAGGCTATCGGGTCATGTTCCCACTGAAGGTACGCCTAAGTCTGGAAGGAATAATACTACACTGCCGATGCATGGTAGTCCAGGGCTGATGGGCCATGCACAGAATGTACCACCACCGCACCAGTTTTCGTCGTCTTCTGCTTATTAGGGAGCCTATCCGTATCCACCACCATGGTACGGGATGAACACACAGGGACAGCACGACCTGAGTCGGGCGGTGGACAGATTTTTAAAGTTAAAGCCTTCTTCATTCACGGGTAAGATTGGAAAACCATTGTGGCCAGCACAGTGGGTTACAGAAATGGAGAAGAATTTCTGTCTGATGACTTGTACAGAGGAAGAGAAGGTTCTGTTTGCCACTCATATGCTGAAGGAAGATGCGAATGCTTGGTGGAATTCTACACGGGCATATCTGGAGACAAATCATACACAGGTGGATTGGGAAGTGTTCAAGGTTGCCTTCTTTGATAAATATTTTTTGAAGAGTTTCAGAGATCAGATGGAGAAGGAGTTCCTTAATCTACAGCAGTCTCAGTTGACTGTGGATGCTTACCAACAGAGGTATGAAGAATTATTTTTCTTCGCACCAGCAAGTATGCAAGAGGAAGAGACTAAGACACGTAGGTTCACCATGGGACTGCGTGGAAGCATCAGAGAGCACATATTGGGGCTGGACAAGAAA
Source organism: Protea cynaroides (assembly GCA_028583415.1). NCBI lineage: Eukaryota > Viridiplantae > Streptophyta > Magnoliopsida > Proteales > Proteaceae > Protea > Protea cynaroides. The sequence goes on along the minus strand of CM053266.1, from coordinate 66,160,211 downwards.
ATTTATAATGAGACTGTACAGGTTGCGAGAGTTATAGAATCCAGTCAGAGGGACAGCTTCTTCGCTCAGAACAAGGGAGTGAAGAGACCCGCTACTGAAAGTTTAGGTAGCGGTAACAATAGATCTTTCTGCCCGTACAGGGCTTAGTACACTACAGGGCCTACAAGGAACAATATGGCACCACCTGTGCCACAGTTTGCTGGACACAACCCGAATATCAAATGTTATAACTGCCAGCAACTGGGTCATGTTGCAAGGAACTGCACTCTACCTAGGAAACAACCTCCCCGCCAAGGAAAAGTATTTGCTGTCACCATCGAAGAGGCAGCCGCATCACCTGATGTGGTCACTGGAATTGTAAATGTAGCTGGTATACCTACCAGAGTACTCTTTGACTCTAGGGCCATGCACTTCTTTGTTTCTTTTTCCTTTGGAAAGCGAATGGAGTTACCGATCAAGCACTTGAACCCAAGCTTGATAGTTCGCTCTCCGCTAGGAGTCGAGGTGGCTTTGACTGAATATTATGGGCCGTGTACAGTATGTATTGAGGGCCGAGACTTAGAAGCAAATCTGGTACTACTCGAGATGGCAGACTTTGATGTCATCTATTAGCTAGGCCATCATTCAGCTATCCTATTATGTGGTGAAAGAAAGCTTGTGCTTACAGACAAAAAGGGGAAGGAGTATAGCTTCACTGGGACCAAGTTACCTAGGAAGCAGAAGCTGATCCTCTCTACCCTAAAAGCCAAGAGATGCTTAGAGAAGGGGGGAGTGGGGTATCTAGTATCTGTAGTCGACATCACTGCTGAGGTGCCAAAGTTGGAAGATCTAGATGTGGTGTGAGAGTTTCCAGATGTATTTCCAGAGGATCTCCCAGGTCTACCATCAGACAGGGCTACAAAATTTGTGATAGACCTTATGCCAGGTTTGGCGTCGGTGTCGAAAGCACCGTACAGGATGGCCCCTACCGAGTTAAAGGAGTTGAAGACCCAGTTACAAGAATTGTTAGATAAGGGTTTCATACGACCTAGCATATCACCTTGGGGAGCACCTATATTATTTGTCAAGAAGAAGGACGGAAGTGTAAGGCTATGCATTGACTACCGTGAACTGAACAAGTTGACTATCAAGAATCGGTATCCTTTGCCTAGAATCGATGATCTGTTCGATCAATTACAGGGTGTAAAGGTTTTCTCGAAGATTGATCTCCGATCGGGGTATCACCAACTGAAGATCAAGGTCGGGGATATTCCGAAGACTGCTTTCAGGACAAGGTATGGGCATTATGAGTTTCTAGTTATGTCGTTCGGTTTGACCAATGCTCCAGTGTCGTTCATGGAACTAATGAACCAAGTGTTTCATGATATGTTGAACACTTTGGTCATCGTATTCATTGATGACATATTGGTCTACTCAAAGGACAGAGAGGCTCATGCAACACACCTAAGAGAAACCCTACAACGGTTGAGAACGAAGAAGCTGTATGCTAAGTTCAAGAAGTGTGAGTTTTGGCTGAAGGAAGTGGCTTTCTTGGGCCATGTAGTATCTGAAGACGGTATCAAGGTTGATCTAAGTAAAATAGCTTCTATAGTAGGATGGGAAGCACCAAAATCTGTTGTAGAGATTCGTAGTTTCCTTGGGTTGGCTGGTTATTATAGAATATTCATGGATGATGCAGGTTATACCGTTGAAGACTATATGAATGCGTCTGCGTACGGGAACGGGGCAGCCATGGAAGTTGAAGATGAAACGGATACATACGACTCCTCTTGCGAGTGCAACTCGTATGTATTTGATTAGATATTTTATAGGTTTCTTTATTGGATTTATTAAGACATGTATTTGGTATTTAAATATTTATGTCTCAGTTGAATACAAAATAATTTTCTATTTAATTATTAATATCATTTAGTTTCTCAGTTCATTTTATTATAAGACTTCCGCTATTGTGTATTTACTTTGATTATGACATGGATGTATGGAGGTTCAGTTAACACGGGGATAACCTATTTGAGATCCTGGTTGAACCGTTGGTTTGCTAGCAGTTCATCACACCATTCTGAACAGTGCGGAATTGGGGTGTGACAACTTGGTATCAGAGCATCTCAGGCCTTGTCCGCTGAACTAGCATACATTCATCACAATCGTGAACTGAGATAGGATAAATTAAAAGCTTTAATACAAACACACTGTAAGCACAAGTGATGATTGAGACCAAATTTAAAAAGATAATAATGCATCTATTAAAGGGAAAACAAGCAACATACAATGAGTGAGATAAACAAAACGTATATACATAATTAAAACAGAGTACAGTCCACAGCCCGGACAGTTACTCTGAAGTACAAGGAAATGAAGGTACAATCAAGAACCAGGAGGCGAAGGAGGAGGCGGTGCCTCACGGTCTCTGTCGTAGTCCTCAGCATAGACTCTAGTCAACCAGGCTATTCGAGTCCGGGTCGTCCGTAGACTAGTTGTGAGACCGGGCTATCCTCGATCAGTGGCACGTTTGCACCTCTAGGAGCTCTCCCATCCGCGCATCCGATGCGCGTACGAGAAGCCAACAGCTCATCCATCCTCGGATCAGATCTACGCTTGAGCATCCCCGATCTCCTCGCAGCATCTCCATCATGGCTGAAGGTGGAAGTGAAGGATCAGCCCGAATGGGAAGGACCAGCCAAAGTGCGGAGCCGTCGCGAAGAAGTACCAACTCCAGCCGCATGTGTAGGTGATGGCGGTGGTATCGAGTCGACGTCCATATACATGCGATCGTCATCGTCGACCCGGATCCACACGAGCTCTAGCAGCAAGAGCAGTCTCAAGGATCGGCCATCTCGACACGGTATGAGGGCGCACCATCGCGTTCCTCTCCTCATCGCTAACCTCGGCATCTCGCAGCCCCATCTTGCGAGATAGCCTCCCAACCAGAGGCGGCACGAGAAGGTCTTCTCCTGGATCTTCTCATCTACCGGGATCCACCCCCAGACGGGTCAAGAGCACAGGAATCATGCGTCCATAGGGTAGATTACCCCTATGACCGGACAATGTAGCACTAATCATCGTCCACATGATGACGTAAGGTAGGCGACCGGGCCGACGAGTGCGATGTTGTAGATCAAGAACTGTGTCGGCGAGAGACCCTCTCATAATGTCCACTCGCGGGATCAGATTATGCTTTGGATAATCTTGCGGAAGACCTGTGGAGCTGGACGCAAGTAACAAGCTCTCATCCGCCATCGATCGGACTGAGCAACCGGGTCGCCGATCTCTCGCTCTCATCTCCATCTCAATAAACTGTGGCTCTCCGGTGCACAAGACACCATGGGGCCATCTTAGGGAATGCCCAACAGATCGGCCAAGTTGTCGATAATCAAAGGAGATGTGCACCCCCTTAACGAATCGGTGATGCGCAACTCCCGACCGTGCTCAACGCCATTATAATTCCCCACCACCGGAGATTACAATAGAATCGGCGCACCAAGTCTGGACATGTGCACGCGTCGTATGTGATGACAGGGAGCCACCCCATATCACCAAATGCTCCCTCTACATTGAACAAGGCTAGCTCAGCCAAGTTCACCATGCGACCCCCTTCAACCTTCTTACGGACATAGTCAGCATACTGTGCCTCAGCTTCATTCGAACGGAAGCGAAGTGGATCACGCACTCTGGGTACTTTGGTACGGGCCATAGTATCTGCAAAATAAGAAAGAAAAAGGAAACAAGGAGTTAGCAGGATAAAAATCCAAAATTTGATTTAATAACGATGTAGGTCGACCATAAAACCCCATTTCTCACCATACAAGTGGGTATGAGAACATACGTAGGTTAAAACATGTCCTTCAACCCACATACAGTAGGAAATTTTAACTGACGAAGCTCAATTTAAAGAAATTCAAGAAAAATAAAAAATTTTGACAAATTAGGGCAAAAAGAGAAAATTTTAAGTTTCTCGATAACCAACCGATGAAACTCAAAATTTTTTTAGGGCTTTCGTTCCTCGAGACACCAATAACAAAAGCCCCCAATAAAAATCAAATTTTTACGGTTGAAAAAAGTTTAATTTGGAAAATATGAGTTAAATGGGTAAAAACCTAGAAAAGAAAACCTAAAAACAGGTAAAGATGAGAGGATATACCTGTAGGGATGACGTGGACGTCGAAACCCGGAGTTAAACCGACCAAAAATAGTGGAGTAGCACTGTAGCAACTCAGAGAGTAGAGACGAGTCGAAACGGAGGAGGAATAGTGAGAAATGACCCAAAATCGGATCTTAAAAATCTGATTTTTGGTCCGAGGGTCGAACAATTCGACTGGAACCATCGACCCTCGGATCGACCCTCCTATCGACCCTCGGCTCTCGGGAATCTGACAGAAAATCGAGGGTCGGAACTGAGGGTCGGATACCAATCGACCCTCGATCGACCCTCAGCTCTCGGGAATAACAGGTCATTCCCAGGGTCAGATACCAAGGGTCGGACATACGATCGACCCTCACCATCGACCCTGCGTGGAAAAGATAGCATTTTTTTTAAATGAGCTAGAATTGGAATTGATTATTGGTTAGCGTGCCTACATGAAATATAAATGACTTCTCACCTATTTTGATGATTTTCAGGAACCACCAATCATAGAAAAGAATTATGTCTGGACGTAGGGTGACCCGATAGACCCGAAATACAGTCCCACCACCACCACCAGTGGAGGAGACTAGTTAAGAGAATAACCATGCACCGGGAAATCCAGAACCGGTAAACCCTACAAATTTACCACCTCCACCACCCGAGCTAGCAACAGTGGTGATGAATCTAGCTAGTGCGGCACCAAGAGGTAACCAACCAGCCCCTCGTGACACCTCAACAATCGGCGGCACCGATTCCAGTGGCAGGGTACCGGAAGCAGCTCGGGGGAATTACCAGGTATCCACCCTATATGTTTGGAGCAAACCCCCAGAATCAGCTGGACCACTCCCGACTAGTGGAGAGATTTTTGAGGATGAAACCCAGAGAATTCAATGGCAAGCCGTCTGATCCATTGTGGCCAGCACACTGGATAGACGAGATGGAGAGAAACTTCCTCATGATGACTATTACAGAGGAAGAGAAAGTACTATGCGCCACCTTCATGCTCAAGGGCGACGCACACCATTGGTGGAAATCCACGAAGACATATTTATTGACCAAGCACGCCCTACTGACATGGGCTATATATAAAGAAGCATTCTTCGAGAAATATTTTCCACGAAGCTTCAGAGATTCGATGGAGAAGGAGTTCCTAAGTCTTTATCGGGGACGGATGTCGGTGGATGCGTAGTGTTTTAACTGCAACCAGCCGGGACATATGGCAAGGGAGTGCCCTAAGCCCAAGAAACAATTCCATCAGGGACGTGTATATGCTGTTAGGTCCGAAGATGCGGCCGCATCACCCGATGTGGTCACAGGTATGACTGAAACCTTTCAAAGTTATGATTACATTGAATGAGCATGTAGGCTAAATAAAGAAAAATCACAGGTATTGTACCTATAAATGGCGTACCCGCTAGAGTACTCTTCGATTCCGGAGCTACTCACTCATTTATATCTGAGTCATTTGGAAAGAAGATAAACTTACCCATCAAGACATTAGACTACAAATTACTTGTACGGTCACCGATGGGGTTAGAAGTGGAACTAGAGAAAGGTTATGGACCATGTCCAGTTCTCATTGAGGAACAGATTTTAGATGCAACATTGATACGACTTGAGATGGCAGACTTTGATGTCATCTTAAGAATGGATTGGTTAGCTCGGCATTCTGCAAATCTGTTATGCACCGAGAAGAAGCTAACGTTCAAAGACAAGGAAGGGGTAGAGTTCAGTTTCTTGGGAACCAAACTTCCCGAGACGCAAGCTCATACTTCAGCATTAAAGGCCTAGAAGTGCCTTGAGAAGGGAGCAGTCGGGTATCTAGTATCGGTGGTCGATCTAACCAAGGAAGCACCACGAATGGAAGACATTGACGCCGTCTTGGGATTACCCCGACGTATTTTTCGAGGAACTATCCGGATTACCACCCGACCGTGCTACGT